>OY728152.1:1991859286-1992337751 GCA_963277665.1 Viscum album
ATAATAACAAATAATATACCCTTTCCCACTAAATTAAAATCTTCGATAATTAAAGTACAATGTATAATCTCTTTATTCCTTGGGAACCATACAATATTAAATAAAATAAAGTCCTTTTTCTATGTTTATTAAATAAATTCAAAATTCTATATTCTTCAAACCTCAAAAAACCCTATCTCGGCCTCTATCATTGAAAATAAATCAACAAAAACATTCGTGTAAAATTTTTAACCAGTTTAATGGTGATAAAATTATACCGAACATTGTAATTTCAATGAATATAATGTTATTAGAGTATATATACTATTTAAAAAATCAAATTATTTAAAATTTACACGTTAAAATACCTCATACATCATCTCTTGAACCCCGAAATACATCAACAATAATCACATTAATGGGATGATCTACCCTCCCAAGATCATCACTCTTCTAGAAAAGATACAACTCATGGAAACCTAATCCACCTACATATACTCTAATAATCATTACTAATGATCTTCATAAGATATATAAAAATTATAAAACATATACACCCTCTTTTTAATAAAAAATCCAATACCCAAGTAATTAGTAAAAGGATAAATCTAAGGAGGTCATTTCCTTCTATCTTAAACTAAAAGAGTAGTGGTCAACATGACATACCATACAATGCCATTATAGGTACCATTGGAAATGATCCTTGGAAAATATTTTTATAATAAATTTACATTAATGAAATATCATAATTAAATTATCCCCCAAATCCAATCATAAAATTTAAATGTTTATAATTCATGATATGTATATATTATTTTGATTTCCTATCCTTCTGTATAGGATAAGTCAAACTCATTTTAATGAGAGTAAACATGGTAGTATGAATAAAATTTCATAATATCATTATAAATTTAGAATATAAATGTATAAATGGATTATTTAATTTAATAAATCACAATCACATAGTCATATATATATTTTTCCATGATCATCTACCAAATTTTTTAATAAAATGGATATGAAAGAAGATAAATTCATGATTCAATACCCCAAAACTCAAATACAATCCTTAATCAATTATTAATTTTTTTTATTATCATGATGTTAATAATAATATTCTATCAATTTTATGTTATCGCATATAATGGTTGTAATATCCCTAAAATTAATTAATGCATTAATTCAATTTGATGATAAGTTATACACTACGAAACAAAAAAATTTATTTTTTACATTACCCTATGACACAAGAACATGAAACTAAAAATATGGTTCATTTTAATTTTTATAGGTTTTAATTCCAATATTGGGCGATTAAAGGAACTCATCCCATCTTCCATTATTTTTAATTGAACCACCATTACACCATTAAAAAAACTGTATAACATGCTTCTTATTCTCACTTGCCAATATCATCCAATCCATTTAATGTTTTCTATAGACTTTGAAATTCAATATTAGATAATTTTCCATAATTTCTCAATCAATATTAATTAAAGTGACATTGATCCAATACAATTATATGTAGAGTCCCTTCTCTAAAATATCAAGATAAAAATAAGACATTATTGAGTTTATTTTATTTTTATCCATTGACTACTTTACCACATGAGCTTGAGTATTCTGAAGTAATGAATCCATAGATATATTACCATTACCTTAGATATATGATAATTTAAAATAAGAATTATAACAATATTCTACCAATATATACTATAGAACAATTATATCTTATTAAACCATGTCATAACTAGGACTTTTATGATCGAAATATTCCAAAAAACTATAATAAAATAGTTTGTGTAATTATCAAATAATTCAGGATCAAACATATGTATCTCCAATTCACACATATAATAATTCATCTCATGAGTCTATAATTTCATAGATATAGACACCACAGTAGTATCATTCTATATTATAAAAATCCCAAAAAAATATAAATATATCATATTTTATATAGTACATCTTTTAAGGATCCATAAACAGCTACATCAAGGATAAATTCAATATTCACTCTAGTCTATAAATATATTTTCAACAATATATATATTACTCAAACCTGACACCCTTTTATATTGATGTATACATGGTCAATGATAATATAATAAAATATTATATGAAGCTTAAATAGTTTCTATACTACCTATGAATGCTCAAGATATAAATTTTTTTCTTTTCACTCCCCTAGAACAATACATCATGGTATTTATGGGATTCAATCAAAATACCTCATTCAAATTCAAAATTCCCCAAAAAAATTACTTCTTGGATCCATGATGGGTACATGGATATCATTTCCTATAACTTATTATTTCATAATATCGATATATTAATGTATATATGTTTACCATGATCCACCAATTACCCAATGTAAACTATAATATCATCTATAAACATAAAAAAGTGTTTTTTTGTATGTACAAAAGATATTATTCAATAATAATATAATAATATTATGATCATTATTAACTCAAAATTCATTTACAAACAACTCATAATTCTTATACATTATCAAACCGTTTTTCTTTAAGAAGTATTCCTTTTTACCCTTAATCTTATGATTCTTCGATATCTTGTAAACCATTTTGGAACCATTGTTCGATATTCAACTTATTGTGTAGTCAATTTTTATGAGGAAAATGGTATTTTTAATTAGATTCACTTTGTTTAACTATTGATAGTAAATTAATAACATTATGTGAACAATAACCTTCTCAATAATATGAATAATTATATCCCAAGGTTTAAAATTTATTTTAATAAATCCCTTTCCATATGATACTCTAATTGAATCTATTTCTCTTATAAATCAATCAACACCATATAGAGTAAAAGTAAGGGTAATAGATTCATCATTGATAACAAGTTGATAACGGAATTCATTTATCTATCTTATGGATGTATTGAGAATTCTTTCAAAATAAATAAAAGTTTCACATCAACAAAAAAAGTAATAAGAGTTAATCATTTTGTTTTGTAGACATTGGGAACATACAAAAAAATTGACAGACCAAAACCTCAATGTATTAATCAATGATTTCTAAATAGCATTAATTCATAACTAACCCTAATTAAAATATTAATATACTCAAATATATTTAAATAAAATAAATTATACAGGAAAGGCTATAACTATGGACATTAAACATAAATATTTAAACTAGTATAAATAGTATATTATATTTATTCATCCCCAGATACACGATGTCTAATTATATTTCATTACCTCTTGTTGAAATATAACTGGATTGGAATTTGAGAACCTATTCAAAATTTTTCTCAATTTCATATTAATATTCATAGAAAAAGGATGTTAATTCTACATTCAATATAAGATGATCAAATATGCATATAGTTATAATGTGTAAAATAAATTGATATGGAATAAAAAAAATTGATCAATTTGGATAAAATAGAAGGAGAAACATGAACTATTAAGGGTATAACCATTGGGATCATTGTTGATTTCTCAGTAGAAAATAACTGAACTTAATTCTCCTAAGTTATTTCTTTTTATCCTAAGGGGTATTTATTCGATTATTTTATTATTAATGTTGGATGTTTTGAAATACTATTTTTAGTATTAGTTTTAAAATATAGATCAAATGAATTGAATTTAGTATTTTTGGAAATGAATTTGGTATTGAATTATTATTTTTAGAGAAAAATAAATCAGATACTCGAATTGAAAGAAAAAAAGGTGTTCAAAGAAGAACTTTTAGAGAGACATAATGAGATTCCTTAGAATCTATATATTTCATGTAACTGGATTTAGAAGATTCAATTTTTTATAAAAATCAAAATATGTATTAAATTGATTTATGATTATGATTAATATGATTATTCAAGCATATTCTGGCTTTGGAATGAGTTGAAGATTAAAAAAAATTATTTGGTGATGAATGGAAGTTGTATGGTTAAGAAAGAATTCCCAATTCATATGGTGAATCTTAACATGTCATGGTAGTTTAATAAATTGATATTGTTGATAAGTACTGTGAATTTCATATTCCCTTTGTAATTGGAAGTGCTTCAGTTCAAAACTTTCTAGAAAACCATGTTCTGGTAGGTTGTTTATCAACAAATAAAATTCTAGGTGTAAAATGGAAAATATTGTTCATTTTACTAAAAATATTGGTTTTTAGGGGAAATAGAATTTGAATTAAATTATCAAAACTAACTAAGGTGATATGTAATATAACATGGGAGTTTTGTATGTTTTCTGAAAATCAAATTGGGTGTCCCATGTCATAGTGAACATATAAAAGTTTGTTTCATTTTGAAATAACAACATGTTTTAATGAAAGGAACTTGTATTTTTGTGTTTATGGAGTATCAATGTACAATATGGATGACTATAAAGGTTTTTTTTGATGATATGTTTAATTTCATATGAGGGTAACTCATATATCAAAAGGATGATCAAAAAAGGGAACTAAAAATAACTATTTTATAGAGGAATGAATATTTCACATCATGTTTTTAAAACCGAAGAGATGTTTGGGAGATGAGTATGGAATCAATCATGTTTAAGGATGTGTTTCATCAATAGATTAGATATTCTACTGTATATTGAAATATATTTCCAGGTATATTTGATGTGGATTCATATATAGATGATAATAGACTATATGATTGTGTATAGAAATCTAGATGTTAAGCCCAGAAAATCCTATTTGGAATTCATCAGCTTCTTATAATTTAGAGATCGAACATCGACAGAATTGAAGAAGCTCTACAATAAATTTATTTCTTAATTGAAATATAATGGATGGAATTGAAGAAGAATATTTTTGGTAATAAAATTTAGTTAATTTATTTTGATATTAATTTCAAATTTCATAGATATATTATTCCTTGGTTTAGAATATTTTTAATTATAAAAATATAGAAGAATAGAAGAATATAAAATAGAGAGGTGAAGAAATTGTGTGTTTCAATATGAGAGGTAGAAAGGTAGAAATTTTTTAAATGATTTTTTATCTTAATTAGAGGTGAATAGTTATTGATGAATTTTTTTTGAACATCAGATATGTTGATTATCATTTATACTACTTGATCATTGAAATAAAGAGAAGAAAATATATTGATGAATTACTTCAATATTAGATTTACTATATCTATTTAATTTTGTAGAGTGATGTTTGATTAATGATTAAAGAGTGAAACAATCTAAAAGATATTTTTATATATCAAGAAGTGACATTCATGGAACCACACTGGTATACACAGAATAATCTTTTTTATAAATTTGGAAGTGATCTATAAATTTGTATATAATAAACTTGGAGGGAATTTCATTTCAATTTTATATGAAGATACACACAAATCTATGGAATAATATATTATAGATCAGTATGATAAGAAGGGTAAATGGAGTATCCATTGGGAGGTAGTGAGTAATTCCATAAACTACTATACTAGTTATATTCCTTATTTATGAGTGACCCTACCTATGTTTTGTATGAAATGGGCCATAATAAATGGTTAGTTAAAATAATTATTATATGCACAAAAGTGGGTAAAAGTTTATTTCAGGTTCAAGAACACAATATTGAGTGTTTTCTCTTTGTATATATCCCAACATAGGCAGAAAAAATAAAATCTATGTGTCAATACATGTTTTAAATTCTTATCATATAATGGTTATTTGATATAAATGAACATCATAAAGAAAACACAATTACATTTTGGAAAATCTTCTCTCTAACATGTGAACATGAACGAATTGATGGAGTATAGGTGGAAACATATAAATATTCATTCATCCCCATTCACACCACAGGGATGTAATAGTTTAAAACCTATGATATATAATGACTCACCACCAATCATAAACATAAACTAATTAATGGACAACCATGGATAATTCATGTTCTAAAATTACAATATTTATCATATATTATGTGATCATATGGGAAATTCTTCATTAGGTGGATTATACTACCAGACTGGACGAATCCATTAAATATACTTCCCTGAAAAAAGATTGAACTCATCAACTTGTTCTAGTTGTTTCACTTCATAATGTTATCCTTCATTTGTTTTTCATATGCGATGATTTCATCACTCCACCCAGTCAAAGAGGAAAATCCATTAAGTTTTCATAATCAAACATATCCTCTACTATCACTAATTAATTTTCTATAGCTATCTAATATATAGATTGATCGAATGATATAAAAATAAAATAGGTCTTTTGTATAATTTTAATGTTGAATACCATATATTTTAAAGTTTTATTATTGATGATATCTATCAAAAATAAAGATGAATCAGTGAAATTAGATTTGCATTATAGTTCATCCATACATTCCCAATAAATATCCAACAAATCAAGATACTTTTTTATATTCCACATCTCAGTTTAGAACTTCAAACTAAATCACCTCTTGAATACCTTCCAAGTGAGATCCTTATAATTATCTCTTATATCACCATCATTTCCCACATAATATTTAGTCCCTCTAGAATTCTCTTATAAAAATCAACCTTATCTATGATGATAGTGTTAGAAACTAGAATATGTAGAAGATTCTTTTGAACAAATACTCATATAAATATATCCCACAATCTCACATGTACATTAGAGGAAAGGATCCTCTACCAATTACATGTGCTTTCTAAACTAATTTATTAACTAGTTGTGTATTTAAAGGGGTTTTCAGTTACACCCTTCTTCTATTTCCAATGGGTCTTCATATAAAATTTATAATGATCTATTGAACCCAAAATTTACATTTTAAATCACCATTCTCATTTATCAAAATTCAATGGTCAATATATATAATAAATCAAATGGTTTTTAGGAAAGTAACTAATATTGTAAATGTTATTTCCTATATTTATGGCACTGATGCATGGTCATCACACCAGGTATGTAACCATTCATTCTCTTTAATCGCAACAAGTATAAATTTCATGGTTTCCTTTATAGTTACAACCCATGAATCTATAACCCTAAAATTATGTAAAAAAAATTTATTCATAGAGACCAAAAATCATCCATATAAAGCCCCATTATTAGTTATTCAAAATCACACAAACAACATTTCTATTAATGAAATTAATTATGTAAACCCTACGAAAAAAATTATAACAATAACCAAAAGGATCAAATACCAATATAATTTCTATTTTCCAAAAAGTATCTAGGTGTATTCCTTAATTTCCCCTGGTTATACAATCAATAAAATTCCTAATGAACAATTTAAAAAATCATTTCCAAAACATCATCATAACAAACATTGAAAATTAAAAACATTCATATTTTGGGAAAACTAGTTCATGTAATAAAATTGTTTTTAATAAACTGATACTATGATGAAATTATACCATGTATAAAATTATGGATAAATGATTTCTCTTAACAACCATATATGATTACAAAAACCTAGTTGGAAAAATAAATTAACATAACATAAAATTAATTAATAGAACTCAAATAAAACTCATAATCACTAGTAATTTCTTATTTTTCCTGTATCAGTTAGTTATTACCTTATATAGGTATATTTATAGAACAAACCTTTTTATTCTATATAGCTATAGTACATTCCCAAAATACTATCAAACACATTTATTTGATAGTTTTTTTACACCCAAAAATTGATAATATAATGAACCAGTCTAAGATTATACCTGAAAGAAAAACAAGAAAATCCCTTCATTAGTCTAAGGTGAATTAAAAATCTCCATGGCTTATAAAAAATAAACAATGAATCAGATTTCACATAGTGTAAATTATTTTTCCTAAATAAATTAATTTAAACTCACAGTGTAATTCTACTAGAAATCAAGCATAATATATCAGTACATTAGGTACCCAAAACAAATCAGATAGTTAGAATAAATGAAATAAATAAAATATGTTATTTTAGAAAAAAATAAATACATAATAGGATTGAGAATAAACATGGTTTGTAGGCGAAAACATTCCTTTCGATAAGCCTAACCTTTAATGAAAAATGCATTTCTATATATTTTGGAATATAATTTAAAAGTAGGGTTTTTAACTTTATGTGAACCAACGTCGATAAAAGTATTTAACTGATTTATAAACATTTTTTTTCTTAAATGAAATAAATTACAATTAATAATTTACTTTCAATATATTATCAGCGTGTAAGACATCACCTTTTTTATTATGAACTATTTTCTTAAGAAACTATTTCAAAAAATACACAACAAAATCAACACACACTTCAAGATTAAATGATCAACCAAATAGAACAACATAAAAAATGAATCAACAAAAATTAAATAAAAAACCAAAATATACACATAGGTAAATAAATTATAGGATATAGTATGAGTTCACAACAATAAAAACTTCAAACCACTAACCAAATAGTGGGTTTCATGGCCTCTATGATATGCCAAAAAGTTAAATTTTCATAAAATGTACCAAACACATACAATCATTTTGGAATACATTGTATCCTATACATAGGACACCCAACTAGCCTTAACCCAGAATCATTGGGCACACCCACTGTCTAGACCTATTTCACACCAGAGAGATGACTAGTAGTGTCATACTAACTAGTGTGGAATAAAGGTAGGAATCCCACAATTATACCTGGTCCCAACAACAAAATATAGTTAAGGTGAGAAAACAATAATTATTATATATATAATGATGAAAAATCGTATCAATAACTCACCTTCACCTCCAACATTCTCATAATGAAACAAACTAATTTATTCAATCCCAAGACCATCACATAAATCAAACTCCACCCATAATGGGAAATATGAATAAGGGGAACAAAGAGGGTCCCACACACCCATATATTTTAAGAAATATATATTTCAATGTGATAACATGACTTCTAAAATTCCACCCATGAAATAAAGTCTCTTTTTAATCGGTTGAACTAATTTATAGGAAATTTCATAAAACATTACACATAAATATTACCTTTAAACCAATTTAGAAATACAATCCATGTAAAAAAATTATTTAGAAGCTTAAATAAAAACTCTTTGATATATACCAAGTCCCAAGAATGGTAAAAATATTTATAAACAACTGAATTAATTTACAACAATTATTATAACACATTATAAATACATTTTATTCCAATTATTTCATCAAGTTATAAGAAACATTTTTAGCCAATAGATAGTTCACATTAATGACCAAAACACCATTTCAAATCTGAAAATTCATTCATAAAATACATTATGGATGTTTATCAAAAACATTGTTTTCATTTTTATTAAAAAAATATTTTTAACAATCTTTAAAATTGAGAAGTCCACTTATATGAAATGAAAATAAAGTAAAACATTATTTTATGTTGAAACAATTACCTTATATTTTTAATAAAATCCTTAAAGGTTATAAAATGGAATTAAAACTCAATAAATCAATTGTTTTAAAATTAAATTTTAGGATACGAGTATACCTTCCTCGAATAAAATGTGGATAGTTAAAAACGATAAAAAATATGACCCCAATAGACCAATGATTATCGTTATTTTACTGAAATGGCATAGATATAAGAGATAACATCACCAAGGATCAACCATTTTAGTAGTATTTAATAACTATATAACTACATGGTTTATTTTATAACATTGGTGATTAAATGTAGAACATAATGATGGAAAATAAAATTCACCCTTAACAATTATTAAAACATTTCATCTTCAAAACTTGGGGAAGGACAAAAATAAAATTGGGAGCCCAAAAAAAATTTAATGGTTTTATTAATCATTAATATGTGAGGAAATGTCAATAAGGAACAGTCATTATTGGAAGCTAAATAACTAGAATACAAAATCCACCAAACAAGTAAGAATGAAAATGAATCCATAGATTTTGTTAAAGTGAAAATCTCATCAAATGTAATAATAGAATAATTAATCGGGAAAATTATTAATTTTTGGACAACATGTATCTAAAACATTTACCAATACCATAAATACAATATATTTTAAGTCTATGGGTAGAAACCCAATTAATTATTCTTGGAAACAAACAAGAAGGGTTTGTTACTAATTTTTTTTCATACTAGAACAATTGATGCATCAAGGGGATATATATAATTGGTCCCCACCAATAAATTCATGTCCACATCATTCTCTATACACAGCTTTATTTCATGAACAATATGAATTATCAAAAAATATATATATATTGAGTATTAAATACAAAATTATCATAATTTTCCTTGTTAAAAAACATTCAATGAACACATTGTATGTTAAAAAATTGTACGAATAAGAAAATCATAATTTCCATGATATAATAAATATGGATATTTAATGAAATCTTCAATGAAATATTATCTTAAATCAATGGTATTTATACAAACACAACACACAATTAATTAGTAGTGAATAAAGCATAACCAAAGAGAATATCACAATGGTGTCATTGAAAGAATTTATTTGAATAACACTTAGGTCTTCATAAGGGAAAATAGTGATATTTCTTGATAAATTAGGTCCAAATAAAGTGAAAATATTTAAAAATAGTGTTTTATAAAACTTAGAAATTTTCCACTTTAGTGTGGTATAAGGCAAAATATTAGAATCTTTAAAGAGAAAAAAATAAAGATTGATTTCATAAAACCACAAGTTAACTAAGATACATTTTCATTATAAAAAATATACATTTTAGATAAATATTCCTACCTTAAAATAGATTATCAAGTGTACTTTTTTTTTGAATTTGGGAAGTTCCCTTAAATCTGGCCCACTTATCGGGAGGAATTGAAAAAGGGAACCTTTATAGAACATTTATTTCCCTATAAATAACAATAATAGTGATATGTAAATATGATTAGAAAACACACACATAATTTAATAGGATTTCATAAAAATAATGAATAATTACTATTGTTAAAATAGAGTTAACACATGACTCAAAGGGAAAAGGGAGGTTTGGAAAGAATCCCTTACATTTTGTCTAAAAGTGTTATACACATTCAATTAATGTCTTGGGTAATGAAATTAGATTCATTAATAATTTAATTCATATCCTATTATAAATTTAATTTATTTTTTATAGTTGTATTATTTTAATAATGGGTTTTCTATGAGTTATAAAATTCGATATTTTTATTTGGGAGTGTTCATTCCCTTGATTTTCATTATTTCTTCACTTAAACACTTGTATGAAAGATCATATAAAATGGTAATAGTTATCCAAAAATTGAAATTATTTATTATTATTGAAATTTAATAAGATTTAATTTTATTATATATCATTTTCATCAAGATTTAATGGTGATTCATTAGATAAAACATGAATGATAACCGAATATTTTAGCGTTTTCATAAATCTCCACGAACAAGTTTTTTTTAGAAATAAATATTTTGAATATATAAATGTTCTAGAACACTAAAAAAGATATACTATACATTTTAAAATATATTTTAAACATTATAATGGGTTTAATACCTTTCTTTAAAAAATTTTGAGAATAAGAAAAATCGTGGTCCATGAAGATGGTGAATTGACACATCTTAGATGATGTTTTCATTTTTAGAAGAAAAGGGGTTAGAATATAATTCATGGTGGATATACCATTATCATAACAAAATTATTGTATATATATTATTCTATAATTACAATTTCACTTTGGAAATTGGAGGTGGATGAAGGATATGATACTAAAAGAAATTGAAAGAGAGATGGGGGGAAGTTTTACCTCTCGAGTGTCGTCTCCTTGAAAACCTACTCATGGGACTTGGAATAGGTCATTTGGGGAGAACCACATGAACATAACATAGGTAAGTGGTTTGGGGGTGTAATTTGGTATAATATTAGAATGATACAATTATTATAATGTCTGAGGATAAGTGGTGGTGTTTATAGTCAGATGAGGGGGAGTTTATGATAATTTTATTAATTAATTTATTCTCTTTGCTCAAGATTATAAATAATGTTGATTATTGTGACTAAACACGGTAAAAAGAGAATGTGAGATCATTATTGTGGCCACATAAATCATTAATGTCTCATCCATGACTCAAAATTTCATGTATATGGATAAAATGTTAAGTACTACAAATTACCAACTTTCACAATTCCTCAAAAATTCAACAATTTTTGAAAAATAAAAAAAATTGATCATGAGAAAATTTCTATTTATAGAATTAAAAAATGGAATAAATTTTAGGAAAATAATTTTTTTTTATGAAAAATTTATTTTTTAATTAGAATCAACAATTATTCGATGGATAACAATTTTAAAATTATGACTGATTATATGACACACTAAAAAATTTAATTAAATATTTTAAAATTATTTTAAAATAATAATACAATAAGATATAATTTATGAATATATTTTGCGAAAATGAAATTTATTTTATATAATTATATTAATTAGAAAAGTCTTAATCAACATTTACACTTTTCAAAAATGTCTGCACATAATTTATCATTTTTATAACATTTATTTACTTATTCTATGATATAAATATTTAATATTTTAATTTATGAGGTAGATAAATTTATATATAACTTCATAGTTGAGGTTAATATTCTAATGGAAACATAACAATTCCAATGGTCATCTTAATATTTAATAGAATATAATGGTTATTTTGGGAAATGTAAAATATCAAATAAAATGAATTTATTTAAGATTATACATACCATAAAATCTTGGGGTGTTACATAATTCCATCCTTCAAAAAATATCATCATTAAAATATTTCATATCTACTAACTTCTAAATAGATTTGGGTGGTTATTATTTATAACATTCTAAGGATCCCATGTTTCTTCTTTCATTTTATAGTTTCTTCAAAGAACCTTTACTAAAAAGTTCGTCTGATTTCTCAGTAATTTGTCTCTTGTGTGAAAAATATAGACAGGATATCTTTTTGTAAGAAAAAACATGTTCTAGTTATATTTAATCATAGTTCATTCCATGATTTTAGTCTATAATGTTCATATTAAACAATTATATGTGTAACACATCATGAACATTAGAAAGACTTGGAGGCATAATTAATAAGTATCATCTTCAAAACATTCCAAAATTTTAAATGGGAAAATGTACCTACGAATTAGGTTAACTTTGTTATTGAGCCATATGACAACCATACATGGAGATAATTTTAGAAATATATAATCCCCAACTTGAAATTCTAAATCCATTCTCAGGTTCAGAGCATAACTCTTTTTCCTATATTGAGCTTCTTTAATATGATCTTGAAGAGTATTTACCTTTTTTGTTGTATATTTAATATATTTTGGGCCTATAAGATTCCTTTCAACAACTACATCCCAACCAGTTTTAGTTTGATATCTATTTCCATTTAACGCTTCACATGGAACCATTCGAATACTATAATGGAAACTACTATTATAGGAAAATTATACCCAAGTTAAATAATGATTCCAAAAACCATGAAAGTCATGTGAAAATGACCTCAACATGTGTTCTAATATTTTAATACATATTTTAGACTATCCAATGGTTTGAGGGTGACTTGTAGTATTAAAATGTAGCTTAGTATCCAAATCCTTTTGAATAATCATCTATAATTTTATGTAAAATGAGGATCTCTATTAGTGGAAATTAAAAGAGATGCACCATAATGTCTAAATACATCATTATTATAAACTATTTCTAGGTGATTAAGAGGTAAATATTCCCTTATAGTATGAAAATGTGCTGATTTTTTAATACTATATGAAATAAACAATATCTTATCATTCTTTTTGTAGTATCATTCGTCATGTAGTATGTAATTCCATATTAATGTCATCCAAATTCCACATAGGAATATGATTAGGTTGAATGAATCCTATAGGATGATTTCTATCATCCATCACTTGTTGAAAAACTAAACATCTTGATCCATAGTCAGCAATTTTAGGCAACATATTTTCCCACAAAAAAATGTTCTTTCAAATATATTTACATCATGGTATGACTAGGTTGCATAGTGAAATTTCTGTTCTAGGCATAATCTAATATTCCATTTTTAGACTCGGTATTGATGGAACACATAAACACTTTCAAAATTTTAAAATTCCATCATCATACACGATGTATGCCAACATTCCATCCATATCAACATTATTTTCTTTCGAAAATTCTTATCATCACATTGAGAAATTTTTTTATTCTCTAGTAAAGATGGGTTGTTCACCATTTCTAAAAGGATTGATGTATCATGGTTTCAGGTCGGTCTCGAAACACCCAACGGTTCCGTATCCGACGGCACATGGACCTACTTTCCAAAGGTAGGCGTTCGCTGGGTGGTTTGGCCAACGACGCTTAAGAACTCGCATTGGTCAAGAGGATTGGAATTAGGGCTCATCGCACCCTTTTGGGGGGGAATTATTTCCTGTTCTGGGACTCTCTTATAGATTTAAGACATATTCATATGTTCACAAATCTTTGGTTTATACCCAAGAATAGTATTCACAGACATCTCCTGGTGGGAAATGGTCAGCAGGACGTAGGGGTTCAGAATCATTTATGCTTGAGGTTTAGCATCCCTCGTTGGATTAATGACCATGATGAGTCAGGACTCATTGAGGTGGTACTAGGAGTGGCGCGGTGAACTGATGTGAAGATAGTTGGATCGACAAGTCATTGGGCTTGAACCTCATGGAGGCTTCCTATGTAACCTGCTTGGGAGACAGGGATCAAAGTCCACGTAGTTCGAATTGGGGTGTCGGAGAACCGACATGAATGTGGACCTGGGGGTCCGATGGTGATTGGGATTGAACCTCTTGGAGGCTTCCTACGTATCCCTGTAGTGGGTAATCAATGTCCTCATTGTTCAAGATGGATTGGGGCTTACACTCTGAGGAGGCCCAGGGCGATGGATTGGGGCTTACACTAAGAGGAGTCCCATAAGAGGATGTCATGGTCGATGCTTACATTAATACCACGTGAGTGATTCTTTGTGTCAGAAACAAGAGGCAGCAGGGACCAGATGATCACTTCGTGAATGTTGCGTCCTTGGGAAGTGGAGTGGGGCTTACGCATGGAGCGGCCCATAAGGTCGGGACTTACTCTGGGATGGATGCCTAGGTTTTTTCCTCAGGTCTGGCCATGAGGGAACCCCAACTCACTGGTGGGTTGAGGAATATAATGGGGGCTGACGCTTATGCGCAAGCACACAAGTGGGATAACGCCAAGGGCGTTGGAATCTGTCCGAATAAAGGGAGGTGAAAAGTGTGAATTACATGCCCGACATTCGGAACACAATGAGGGTGGAATGGATATAGAGGATAACTATTGACCATGTTCGAAACAAAGAATCCATATCACGTTAGCTTGAAATGGGGAAAAATAAATGAGGTTTGACTGCTGACTGTGTTCAAAACACAGGACCTGACTCGAAGTGTTCCCCAAAATCTTTCGGGGCGTTGGTCCAGGACGGTAGGTGAGCTGATGCGACATGGGACCAGGCCGTTAGGGGGTCCCTTCAGACATGGAAGAGAATGAAGATCCGAATGAAGGACCTGCAAAGCGTGAGGCGGAGTGATGGAATGTTTGAATGGATTCAAGTGCTCTTGAAATTATGCCACTGTAAACATGGCATGAGGCATCTTATGATTGGAGCATAAGGCATCTCTTGCATGGAGCAAGAGACATCCAATTATTGAATTTTGGGGAATTATATAGTTTATAGTCATGTAGAGAGGACTATTTCTATATAGTTTAACGTCATATGGATAGGACAAGGGTGACACAGTTTAACGTCATGTGGTCAGGACGACTATGTAGGAGATACATAGAAATGGTTGGTGTGGGACTTACGCAAGGGCGGCCCTATCTAGATGATCCTAGCAAAAGGAGATACGTAATGGGGTTATAGGAGAGTCATGAGGAGTATCTCGACTCATGGAATTTATAGGAAGGATGTTGGGGCGGCGTAAGGGTACAATGCAAAATACTGTTGACCCAACCTGAAAAGTTCAAGGAGGAGCCATCCGCCAAGGACTGGCCGCGAGGAGCCGACCGCGTTGGAGCTGGCTGCGAGAATCTGGATGCGAGGGACTAGCCGCGGAGGAGCCGTCCGCGATGGACTAGCCACGGAGGGCCTGTCCACGATGGAATTTCCGTGAGGGACTGGATGCATGTGTTTTGCGGTTTGGCTTTCCGCGAAGGGTGTCCACGGAGGAGCTTTCCGCGAGGGAGCACGCCGCGAAGGAGGCAGTCCGCGAAGGATGGCCGCTTGCAAAGGGTATCCTTCACGGATGAGATGGTCGTGATGGTAATGGCCGCAAAGGGCGTCTGCAGAGTTGTTGGTGCATGTCCTACACCACGCCAGCGGAGGGGTTCCTGACTCCATTTCGTGAATTAAACTGGTCCGCAGAGGGGGTGAACGTGAAGGAGATTTCCACATGTGCTTCACGGTTTGGTTTCTCCTCTATGCGGAAGAGTGCATCTGCGGACGATATGGGATCCACGGATGGCTGCGAAACTTTACCGCTGGGAGCGATTTCTCAGCGTCTCCCCATGGGTCTTCTCCCGTCCTTACTATTTTTCTTTTTGGTGACCCTTGGTGACTATTTATATAGTCACGAAGAGGCTGTATCGATGGGGAACATTGCGTGTTTTTCCGAAGCCCAGGAAGGAATCCCCTCCCGTGGACGACTTGGTCAACCAAGAATTTTTGTAACTGAGTTTTTCAGAATTTCTCCGTGGTCGTGCACCACTCTGCCTCTTTCCCGTGAACGACAGCGGTCCGCAGAGGGGACGGCTCGCAGTGGTGGACAGTCCTGATGTCCGTCCTGCTTCACAATATTGGAGGATCCCCGCCTCTATTCCGTGAATGACAGCGGTTCTCGGAGGTGGCGCTTCTCCGAACCGGTCATGTACTGTTGCTGGGAGTCGGTGCACGGACCAGTTCGGTCCTTTCCCATGTCTTGGGGTAATTGCATTTCCCCCTTGTGTAATTTTCAGGACCCTACAATCATCTTCTTTAACATTTCCTATATCCATTATTAATAAATTGAGGAATATATGATCTTTTTCAGTCCTCATTTGGGTTAGAATTCCTTGATCATTCTGACATAATTCAACCTCTACCTTATTTTATTTTTCTTTTTGGTAGTTTATTTTGAAATCATAATCTTTATTTAACTCGAGCCACCGACTTTGCTTCATATTGGGTTCCTTTTTTGTAAAAATGTATTTAAAACACTTGAGATTATTATATATCTCACATATTTCACCATAAAGATAGTGTCTTCATATAATTATAGAAAGTGTCATGACTGTTATCCCAAGATCATAATTTGGATAATTTTGTTCTTGAATCTTTATCTTCCTTAATGCATATGAAATAAATTTATCATTTTTCATATGGTAATAACCCAATATTTATATTGAGGCATCACTATATATTACAAACCCTTCATTTCCTGATAGTAAAGTAAAAATGGAAAATTTAAAAATATTCTGTTTTATTATTGAAAACACTATGAAAATTATTTTTTCCACATTAACATAACCCATTTACTTGTGAGCCTGGTTAACGGGTTCTCCAATTGAGTTAAAATCTGAATGAAACACTGATGGTAACCTACTAAACCAATGAAACAACATAACTCTGTTATGATCATTATTATAGGCCATTATTATATTTCCTTTATCATTATAGGATCAAGTTAGATTTCATACTTAGAGAAAATATGTCCAATAAAATAAATTTCATAAGCCCATAAATTAAACACGATAAATTTACCATATAACTATTTTTTTGAGAGATTCATGAATAATCTGAAAATGATTCTCATAACAATAAAATATTTTATATTTCAATAGAATATCATCAATGATTACCATAAAAATAATCTAGATATCCCACGAATAGTTTGTTCATTAGATCCATGAAATTAAAGGGTGCATTAGTCAATCCAAATGGAATTACTATAAACTCGTACTATCCATACCTCATGTAAAATGATTTAATTAGAATATCATCATACATTATTGGAAATTTAAGAGACCCAAAACGATGGTCAATCTTCACAATGTTTTGATATACATGATGTTGATAAATTAAATGATTAATGAGAGGTAGATGATACTTGTTATTTGTTATAATAGCTTTGATTTATCTATAGTAAACAAACAGCCTCACAGATACATATTTCTTCATAAAAATGAGAATATGTTTTCCCCATGGAGAAACACTATTACATATAAATCCCTTTTTAAAAACCACTTCTCATTGTTTCTTTAGATCCACTAATTGCATAGTGTCCATTATATAAGGAGTATTGGATATTGTTTTTGAATTATGGATTAAATAAATAGTAAAATCAACTTCACGATATTGATGGTGTCAATGTAATTCCTTGTTAAATACATTAATCAATTCCTATACAATTGGTACATCCTTAATTTGTAGAATAATTTTGTCATATCTTAATGATTTTTGCTCTTTCTCCCTAGTAATTTCTTTTAGTATATCCGCTTGCGGTGGATCTACACAAGAATTATATGAGTAATATTCTGGTCTAAAGTCAATGTATTCTCAATCTTCCTTAAAAATCATAATTTTCTTCTTATTTTAATACATTTTACTATTATATTTTGAAATCTATTGCACAAGGAATATATAAAAGTCAACCATAATTTTGAAAATAGTGTCAGAAACTAAATCACATTAATGTGTCATAATGGGGACTAACCAACCCATTTTTGTTGCAATGAAGCTTTTCTTAGGCACTCTAAGTGAAAAATACAATATTAAATGAAAATAGAAATATTTTATTTTCATGAAAAATTGTTTATACCTAAAATAGTGTGATGATATACAGTGTAATTAAGCACTGGGTAAATTTGAATATATGATTAATGTACTGTCCACCACATCATTGGGTACTTCTAATTCATTTGATGTGATTCCATAATCATGTCCATGTCGCCTTGGTGTCTTCTATGTTTGATTTTCATGATGCTTGGTACATTGATTTGAATAAATTACCATTTAATTACCGTTAAAGTATTGAAATGCAGTGATGTTTTTCTTCCTTTTCATTCATTTTCATGATGAACGTTTTCTCTACACTAATAATACACTCCCATGCCTTTCAATAATTTCCAAGGAAATGTTTTTCCATAATTTTCTCATAATGGAAAATACTTCATTTCCTTCTTCATATTTAATGGTTCACCTTTTCCATAGTAATCAAAAATCCAATTTTTTAATTTATTTCCCTTGAACATATAAAATCTCACAAAATCCTTCGATATTTTGATGGATCTTAATACTATTTCATAATATGTTGAAAATTTTAGAGAAGTAAATTCCCTTTGGAGACATGTTTTAAGTCATTAAAATAAATGAAAAATATTGTTTTTTGATTCATGTATGTAATATATTTCAAAATTGGATATAATTATAAAGGTAGACTCAAACTCTAAAACACTCTCTTGATTTTTTTTGATTAAATATATGTAATTTTCTCTTCATTTCAGTTTAGTTATCATGATGGAAATAGTTTGTGATGAATTATTCTTTAAAAGTTCTCAATTATATGAATTATTTCCCATTTTTTCTCCATATTATTCTGTATGAATGAACACTATTGATCAACATATTAATTGAGAACATACACTACCATCACAAACTATTCATTTTCATTGAATCCCAATTCAAAAAATATATTTTCAATGGACTTGATCCAGCAATTAGATACCACAGGATGAGTAGTCCCACTAAAATATAGGGCTTCTACCACATGAAATGATCTAACATAATTGTTGGAGGGTTTTTCATCATAACTTGAATAAGCTATCATAATATGGTCAGGATTAGCTTAGCCCCCAATAATAATTCTGTTGACTTAATCAATGGGGAAATCCCCACACATTCAGTGGGTGTTGGGTCCCCTTCATCCATTAGGCACTGTCACAATATAATAAATCACACAAAGTTACCTCATAATCACCATGAGTATTGAGTAAAAAATTGACTATAAGGAATTATTATTATTATCATGTTTATTTTATATCTTGTTTCCATGGTTTTTACTAAACGTATTATGTTAATAGTTTCAACAACCCTACACCCTTTATCCCTGAGTTGGTAGATATTTTATTACAATGTAATATATAAATAAGAGATCATATCACCATGGACTAATCATTTTATTAGTCATGAATACTATATTCATACATGGTTCCTCCATTACATTGGTAATTAAACATAGAACATGACTATAGAAAATAGACTGCTTCCATGAAAGGTTTTCAAAGATTTTATCTCCATAACCTATAGAAGGAAAATAAATAAAATTGTGATATCAAATTCTCATAAAGCATTACTTGAATCAATAGTAAGTGTAGAAAATTCAAAAAGGAATGGTAATTATAGAATTATAAAAAAAGGAAAAACACATTCCATTAATACTCAAAGAATAAAAATGATTATGTTTGATAAAATCATCACAAATCATAACAATAACTTACCCTCACCTATGATTCCCACTTAATAAACTACAATATTCAACACATCGCCACCTCGTCATAGGCATAAAACATCAGTTAATAATGGAAACAATTACAAGGGGAACAAATAGGGTCACAAAATGATAATAACATTTATAAAACCATTTGAATGTTCTAATAAATACTTCTATAAATAAAAGATATTGGAAGAGTCTCATTATAATGATATAAGATAATTTATAATACATTTTATAATGAATTACAGTAAATAATAGATGAGAAATATTTAGAAAAAAACTACTCATAAAAAATATTCTTTAAAATCTTAAAACATTACCCTTTGATTCAACCCATATCACCAATATAGTTAAAACATTGGAGGACCAACTATTTTATTTAGAAAAATATATTGAATCACATTATCAATACATAGAAATAAAATTATTACATCAAATGTTAAAAAAATCAACTAATTTGAAATTAAATTTGAAGATAATGACACCTTAAAATATAACAATTACATAAAAAAATTCTATTTTATTAATTTACATTAGAAAAGGGGTAAATAGTTTATTAAAAAAATATTTTTTACACGCTCCCATTGTGAGAATTCCACTAAATTGTAATTAAATTCAATTAAAATATGATGTTACATTCAAATAATTCTTATACCCATTTACTACAATTGAAATAAAATTAAAGCATGAATATAATGATCAAGAAATCAATGGTAACAAAATTAAACATTAGGACACCAGGAAACCATCCTCAAATTAAAGGAGCATTGCACGAAACACCATATGTGAACTATATGGATCCACAACAATTAATTTAACACTCGAAACAGAATAAAATATAAAATTTTAAAATTAAAAAAAATTCACTATGATTTTTACAATAAGGGGGGAGTAAAAATGGATGAAATGAGAGGAAAGAAAAAACAAAGAGGAGGGAATAATATGAGTAGGGGGAGACTAACCTTACAGATTTGGTGCTATATCATGAATAGTATCCACTAAATTTCTATAAAATAGGAATAAAATGATATGAGGTGAGATAATCCAAGGGGGAATGCCCATGGGTGTTATGTAGTGCTTGAGATAGGATAAAGGATATTTAGTAGTTAAAAATCATGGTGGAAAAAATGGTAACATAAAAAAAATTAAACCCAGGTTTTTTGTAAGGTTGGGACACTTAGTTTAGTAATCCATTTTCTTATTTGGTAGGTCTATTGGAAAACCCAAGGAATATTTTATAGTTTCAAAGAGTTCACTACATGATTTGACAAACCACACATTAACTACAAAATCAACCCTATCAGAGTTGGAGGCGCAATGTTATCAAATGGTTACTCCCAACCAAGAGGAATACCAATGAGACACCTAAAATGTTCATAAACAAATAATATTCCCTTAAAAATATTTAATAAAACCTAAAATTACAAAATCACTATATAATAATATAAATAATAAACTACAATGAAAAGAGGAGCTCACAATTATAACCACCATGTCAATTTGTTCCCCATAAAGTCCATGATAAATACAAAAGGAATTAGAATAACAAATTGAATTTCACATTAAATCATGAGTTGAGTAGTCCAGGGGAATGACTAAGGAAAATCATACAAAATGGGAGAATCACTAAACATGATCCCATAGATTAATCACCAATCTAAAATTAGTGAAGAAATAAAACCATTATTCTAAAAACAAAAGTCCTTTTCATGAATAACGTGACCTAAACTAGAAACCTCAAATTCACAAGACAAGGGAAATGATTATATGTATCCCCGCCATTTTGAATCAATATAAATGGTTAGAAAATGAATAAAGAGTCAAAAAATGGGAAATTTCCGCATAAAATCCCAAGATCTAAAAACTAATACAATAAATAATCTATCAAAAAAATAAACACCAAGAGAGGAACAACCCAACAGATCACCTATGCACCAAAAATTCACGGACATTAAGACAACCAAGATAAAAAATAATATCATAACATTAATATATTTGACCACAATTCACTACATAGAAGGGTGCTGAATTGTCTAAATGATGGTACATCCTTTCATGGTGAACAAGAGAGAACTAAAACAAACATTGGCCAGTATACATCCTTACCCAATGTCAACCCCACCATAGCCACCCAAGAAGATTACAAAAATTAATTCTATATTCTTTTATAATTGGCCAATCCTAATAACCCATCTAAAAAATAAATTAACCTCAAGAAAAGAACTTCATGTCCAAAAATAAATCAGACAAAATGGTAAACAACATCCCATAAGAACTGATAAAGGACCTCAAAAAGAAACATCCCACCCAAAATTACCTCAAAAGTCTCAATTGAATACAAATTCTCAGAAAAAAAAATGAACACAGTAGGGAATCATCTTTATTTATCCACTCGGTGCAACAAATATGCTCACAATTTCTTTTACTCTTGGATCTATTCGAAGTAATGTAAATTGATTATTTCCCTTAACTATTATTAATAACTAAACCACCACATACGAACTATAATAAACCCAAAATAATGAGAATATTTATATAACAGTTCTTGATATCTATTTCAATATAAAACCCATCTAATAATACCACTTTATTTAATGTCTGGGTAGAGATCAGAATTAATGAAGTCTCATCTAAAAGGAAAAGAACACACCAATAGGATGACTCTATGAGATAAGTCTTCTATTATTTTTATTATATTTTCAATGAGTAATATATGAAAAAACATGACACTTGATCACGTTTAATCCATGCCTCACAATGCACATCTAATGGTCATTTCAAAAAGACACTGACCCAAAACATATATTTCACCAACACAAACCACATCACTCAGAATCTAAAAAACCATATTTATAATTTTAAAATAATCAACTTCATGTATAGAATTTAACCCCCCCACTCAATTTAATAACAAAATAAATCCTTTTTTGGGATTTATTTCCATTTCAATATATTTTTAAATTAAATAAAATCACTTCATCTAATTTCTATAAAACTCAATTTCAATTAAAATTATTTTCCCATGACCCAAAACTAAATTAACAATATTAAAAAAAGAAATAACACAACCCTTAAAAAGAAAACATTTTAAAAACAAATTTACCAAATATTTTATATAAAACAAGTTTACCCAATATTCACCCAAAAAACATTAAAATTTTCAAATATAAACGAATTAATAGAAAAAAACCACATCCAATTCATTTCAAAAACACTGAAAACCAAACACCCCCATTAATTCCCATTTATTATATAATAATTTACTTTAGAAGTGATTCTGAAATAAGAAAGGATCATTAAAAAGGAAAAAATAAAATATAGGACCAAATTATTGTTTATTAGAGTCCCTAGATCTTTCTAAAAAGGTTCTACATGGTTCATCAAACCATATAGACTAGCCATATAGCTTCATATCTACCTACACCATCAACCGAAGATTATGATAAATGCGATGTTCATATGAAACCCATTATGAATTTAAATTTTATTTTCATATCGAACACCTCAAAATGACTTGGATTAAAATCCAAACACAATACATGAATCCAGAAAACCCAAGGAAAATAGAGGGTATGAAGAAAAAGAGCTAGAAAACACCCTATTTAACGAATTTCCTAATTTCCAAACACACATTCTCTAATATAAAATAAAAACCCCCCGTAAAAATATAGACACAAAAAATTATTTGATCATATTCATTGATAGAGTCTCTAATACCATTTATAAGGAACCATCAAAGTCACCACCCAAACCTAAATTTGAACTAGACCATCAATACCTCATAAAGGCTTTAAAATCCCTATGATTGTGTGAAAAGAACAAAGGTTTAAAATTATACTTTTGGGAATGATTTATCCTAAATAAATTAAATTCTTTTTCAAATGAAATTCTATAGTCACATAAACATGATGCATCCACATGGTGTACCATCATGAGAAATTATATGTGTTATGTAATTGAGACACACAAAAAAGTCATATAAAAGTTGGTATAAAATATTTTAAAAAAATTCCACATATCACATCCAAATCCTTAACACAGAAATTCTCATTTTATTCTATATCTATCACTCCAAATACATAATGAGAAAAATGGTAAGATGAAGAAATATAATAAAAAATATAAAATACCAAAACTGAATGATATTGTTAATGAAAAAATAAATAAAAAAATAGTGTAATAAATTTAAATACATAATACATTAGGTTACAATCCAATCATTTTTTCAAACACCTCTAAGAGAAAAAAGTGGTGAACTGAAAACCTAAAACTAAAATATAATGGGTGTGAGCATACACATGATCAATACATCAATACCTACCATTCTAAATGAAAACCCTTAGATGATAAACCAATATCAATAATGATTTAAATTAAATATAATAATCGATTTTTAATATACATGTTAATCAAATATTATGACACTTTATAACATATTTTAATTCTTTCACTTTATATTTTCTTTAAATGAGAACTATCACTTTAAAACATTCCTTTGAAAACACACAAACTGCAAAACAACACATTTTTGTATAAAACCTGTTTATTAAAAAACCATTCTAAAAGATGATTTAAAAAGAAAACATCAGATATTTGACTAAAAATATAAATTAAATGGAATTGCATCGCCAAATAAGACAATAAAGTGTAATAAAATAAATCCACCAACGGTCCCCCCCAAGAAAATCATTTAGCTGATGCAATATGGAGTAAGAGAAATCCCCTATATCAAACTACATACAATGGAATGAGTGTCTTGGGATCCACCCAAGGTCACAATGTTGTAAAATAAAAAATTTCACTAAACAGAGGAAAACCTACCCACCTTTAGTGCATCAAATATATAATCCACCCGTATATCCTACACCTAGAATCATCAGGGGCACAACCCATATAGTCAACAGTCACACTAGAGGGGACATTATCAGGGTGATACTAACTAGTTTTGGAAGGACTATCAATTTTTATTTCTCTTCAGTATATATTATATTTTATATCATTTTAATATATTAGAATATACGATGCATACAATAATATAACAACTCTTTATTTAAATGTACAAGATCATTACATTTTGTCTAAAATAAATCCCTATATCAGAATAAATATTACAATACAAGAACAAATTGAGGATAAATAATGTGGAATGTAAAAATTTGGTCTAATTTAATCCCCTAAAGTCATTTCACCCATGAACATCACTATAATAGAGGATTAAATAGTTAATTATTCTATGTTAATTTTGGTAATGATTTTATACCTTGATGGAATCAAAGTGAATGATGAAGAGTAAAAGTTGTAGTGTATTTATATGGAAATAATATCATATTACTTTATATATATCAGATAATATGTTTGATTTGAATTATTACTATTTATAAAATAAATAGATGTTCATTTCTTTTTTTCTTATGTAGACACATTTAAACGATTATATGGATTATTTTGTTATATAATCAAAATTTTATTATTGTTTTCAATTCAGAAAATATTATATTGAAGATATTTTTTATGATAAATTAATTAGATTTAAATAATATTGTTCAAGATATAATTTTATAAATAAATTTTTGGTGATAATATTATTTAAATATAAATTTTGGGATTTTATGAACTGTCAAAACATACATTATTTCATTTAAATGTTTATTTATAATTGAATAAATAGTTTCATTTAAAAATTTCAGTTATCATATTGGATAATTAATTTGATAACAAAATTATTTTTTAACTCACCATAGAAAAATTATCTTGGGGTGAATGTTTTGGAATTTTATTAAAAAATTTAATTTTTGGTGAGAAAGTAAATATTTCTTCTTTAATAATAAATGGGATTTTATGATATCATTATTTTACCAACATGAATAAATAATTATAAATCCTTTTATTATATAAATAATTCATCAAATAATCCTAAATTTAAATTTCCAAAAATTATTTATACGTTACAAAGAATAAATCTACTTTTTAGAACCAACATTTGAAATGTCGTGATATTTTTTTAGATTATAAACACGAATTTGGATAGATGTAAAGTATAATTATGTTTTGGAAGGCCTTTAATGTTCATAAAATACCCCCCACCACTGATTAAAAATCTAGATAAATGGTTGGGAATTATTGAACAAACAAGTGGTTGGCTTAATAGTAAAATAGCTAAAATTTAATCAAATAAAACCCAAACCTCCTTAAGTATAAATACCACCCTTTCCCCAATACTCACAAAAAAACATAATCCATTAATTTCATCCCACTTTAACATTAAATGATTCCCCATATGGTTTCCTCATGTACTCAATGTTCCAATATCATATTTTAGGGAGAAACTCTTCTAAGGTAAATGTACACATCCATTCTAGTTAAGTTTTTCTTTTAATTACATTTTTTATTTATTTTTATGATTCCAATTTTTTATAAAAAAATACATAAATTCCATATTATTTTCATCTATTAGGGGAATTATCAATGAGATATCAATTAATCCCACTCAATATTTCATTATTGAAGTGGGTTTAATGCTCAAATATGCTGTTACATTAAAAAAGGCATCCTAAAATTTTAGAGAAGAAATGTGTGAGTTGTATTAAAAGAAAATAAATCCATTTATAGAGAATTTTTTTTTATTAAGGACAATCTTAGACTTGATCATGACCTGGTGCATAATAATGGGGTCTGTTGTACATATGTTTTGACATTCTCATGGGGTTATGCTTGGACGATCTACATGGTACATACAAACCATTTTAATGTATATATCATTAAATTATTTAATATAAAAGCATTTTAAAATCATAAATAAATATTTATTTCTCTAATTGGGGGAATATAAATTCATACAACATAATTATTTCATGTATATAAAAAATTATATAATATATTCATAAATGAGAACTTACTTCTATGAATTTATGTTTTTCATATCCTTGAACTGAATTCCATGTATTCTAGGATATATGTTAAAATTAATTAGAAATTTATGTATTGGTTGGGGCTTAGAATTATATATCCCATTAGGGAACTGGTAGGTCTCAGGAGACAACAATGATAGGGTAATGGGAGTGTCCTTACATTTTATGAAATTGGTCTTGGCACAAAGTAATCATAGTATGGTTAAGATGTGCTAAATTTTTCATTATCATCACTTTTTGTTCAATTATTATTGTCATGAATATTATTTATTTTTGTGTTAACCATTAATATATTTATGAACTCAATTTCAATTGATTTTCCATAAAATTGTAAATATATTAATTCCAAAATGTTTTATTTATAAACCTTTCCTCTATATGATACACCCTTACTGAGAATATGTTCTCAACCCTTTAGATATATTTACTTTATCCCACTAATCCTAGAAGAGTATTATGTGTGATAAATTTATTTACAGGTAGAATAATTATATTTTTCATTTTTTCAATGATATATTTATTTCTAATGCACTGAATTTTTTTTGTGTATCTGATTTCCTAAGGCTATTAAATGGTTGGATACTCCATATCCATAATCTATTTTCCATTGTAACAAAAAAACCATTAGATCTAGGTTACTAGATATAGGTTTAATATAATTTGTATTATAAGAATTTTTAATTAAAACTGTAACAACTAGATTTATAATAATGTAGTTATATAACATGAAAACATTGAGAAACAATTAATATATTCAAGAAATTTATCCATAAATATAAATAATAGTGTTTCTTATAAACTAATTATGAAAAAAACATTCTCTAAATATAGTGGCTAATTAATGAAAACCCAATTAAATATCCAAAATAAATGTAATTATTACCCACTAAATCAACTTAATCAGCATTGAATTGCACCAGATCTGATCATGATAATGTTAATTAATTTAACTTAGGTTATGAAAAATAAAATTGCCCATTTGGAATGAACTATTTCTCCACCACATGGTGTATCAATATTGGACCACTTCCTTTGGAAATGCTCCCCATATTTCACTGAGACAAAAAATCTATTAGTGGATGAATAATTAATTAGGAACATAGATAAATTATTCCTTTTCTTTGGCTGTGATGAGTAGTAGATAGTTATCGTGGCAGTGTATCATCTCATGGGAGATTTTGACTAGTAGTGGTCATTGATTCAAAACACCTAGTATGAATAAGTGTTAAAATAAATGGTATGGAATACTTATATATATATATATTTATATATATTCCTTAAAAATCATTTCCCACATGATGAATAAGAGGACATGGTAAGGAAATTCTTAAACTTGAGGAAAATTGATAAGGAAGTTGTGGACGAGTATGGAGCTAACTATACAAGTATTTCAGGGAACAAATACAATTATGTGTCAACAAAAGATAGAATGATTGGTCACTTATTATATTGATCAAACCCAATCATTAAAAAGACTAATCTCTAAAATAGTTTCCTCAAAAGTGAAGATTACGACTAGAAGCATCAAAACTACAATGCAATTTTCCATGATCATATTATCAAAATGAAACAAGGGATGGAAAGGGTGGTTTGGAACAATGAGGGAAGAAACTAAGTGAAGTAAATGATAGAGATAATTAAATTCCCAACATGAAATAAAATTTGAATGAAAAACCATAGAACATGTTTGAAGGCTACAGGAGTCTGCCTCATTTTTTGAGATAAAGGTGACCAAAATCACAAGAGAAATGATAAGAGGTAAGCTATCAATGTACAATAAATTATATTTATAGATATGGGAAACTAATCAACTAAATTTACATTGTTTCTAGTAAATGAACCCAGTAATAGGATTTTAGGAAATGGTTAAGCTTATTCAGTTATTACTACATAAGTGGAAGTTCCTAGCGATGTGGTGGTATGTAGTTAGTTATTTCTAAAAATATTACTAATTCTTTATCTGACATTAGGTTATCACTCAATTTTATATATACCATGTTTTCAAATAACATTAGATATTACTCTAGAGACCTAATAATTTATTTATCAATCTAGGTGTCCAATGAAGATCTTATCCCAATGAGGTTATGAAAAAAATTCCCATTTTCAATGCTTGAATATAAACTGTTTTAATATTTAATTGTCATACATATGGAATATTTTTATATAATCCTGGGATAGATTCGATTATAGAGTATAATGTAACAATTTATTTTTGGGAAAACATTGTTACAACCTATTAGTATGGTATATGATCACTTTTTTCTTGAGTAGATATTTTATTTCCCAAGTATTACATGGAACCCCCTCATTCATGTAATATTAATGAAAAACATTGGGATGATTATATTATTAGGAAGAATGTCATAAAAATATTTGGTTTATCTTTTTTGAAGTATTACATTTATGTATTCTTAAAAGAATTGCATGGATACACTTCTAATAGTTATGTTGATATGTCTATTGATCTTATCCCTAATGGAAAACTGGTATCTAAAACCCCTATAGGATGGGTCTGGTGGAGATAGTGGACATACAAAAATATTTACAAGAGTTATGTGGAATGGTGTATATATGATTGAAACCTATTTTAGGTTGTGGAAAAAGGATGTTTATATTCCTAATGCATCACAATGGATGACTAGGGTCATCTCACTTGAGTAGCATTGTCAATGGTTAAATCACTTATTATAGTTCACCTAATCTAATTATTTTTGGATTTTCATAATATTTATTTAAAATGAAGTTTTTAATTGTTCTGGAAAAATTAAATTAAAATAATTTAAAGAAGAATTCAAATCTAAATGTAGATGCAATGGTTGACAAAATAAATGTAGGCAAGAAAAAACTTTGTCCTATGGTTAGATAATACATGTTCATTCATTATTTATTTATTGTCTCAATTAAATTTGATAATTCATTTTATGAATCCTCATTGATGAATTACTCTACAATGATTTAATGAGTGTGTTATTTTATCATTCCTTCAGCACACCAAAACACACCTCCTCCAATCGCCAACTAGTATGACACCTCAACTGAGAATGCTATCCCAAAAGACCAGGCTCCATCAAATTTTTCTTTATCACATTTGGAAACGCCAACTACACCGTATGAAGGGTTTGCCTAAGATAAGGAATGGAAAATTAATTAAACAATGGAAAGAAATGGATTTTGAAATATTGTAAGGGTGGAAAATATACCTTGTCCTCTAATAGATGGTGCCCCCGAATGGTTTTGGGAAGGATTGAAATGATTTGAGAGGTAGAAACTCCTCTCATTCTATTGGTAGATATATGTCCTTCGATTGTTGAAACATTTTTTACACGTTAATTGGTCGATTCATGTCGGTACTAATTCCAAAAAGTTCTTCATTAATTTGTTTTCCAGTCACTATCCATATTTCAACTTAATTGGCCATTAGATTTTTGAGTTATGTTTTTTTTATTTCTTACTTTTTCTAGATGTAGGTTCCCAGAAGCTTCATTTAAAATTATAACATTCAATGGAAACAATAATGAATTAAAAACTCCATAAAATATTTTTAATAGGCACTCCTACATGTTCTAGTGCCATCCATTGTGTAATCAATTCTATTGGAGATGTTTAGGCCAAGATCGATGTCTGTTATCATGGTGGGGTCCACATAATCATCCTGAAAAAATAATCAACTACATTGATTTTTTATGCCTTTAAATTCTTTAATCATCCACTAGTCCATAAGAAAAAGTTTAAGTAAATAAAATCAGGATTCCCACAAAATTAGAATAACAAAATTCGGAAATATATTTTTTTTTAAATGACTAAAATACCCATGTGATAACAATCTCTTAAAATTGCATAATTAGGCCATTTTTTCATTTTGGCTCAAAATTACACAAAAACCTAAATATGAAATAATTTATCATTAAATAACATTCTGGTGGGTTCATAAATATTGAATTATAGTGTAAAATATGTGAAAATATGAGCTTCAACAATTCCGCCATACTTAAACTGTGCTTGTCCTCAATAATAAAATCTCAACATGGAATTCAAAGGACACTAATGTTACCAATATACAAATTCAAAAATAATAATATTTAAAAAAATTTATTTTCAAATAATACATTCAAAAATGCACATAAAATATAAATTTAATTTCCCATTTTTCAATGAAATAATCATTTCACGCATTTTACTTTTCCCTTTTCAATAATGATGAAGCTTCTCCTTTTATTCATTCATGCTCCTTAATTCATTATTATTAAACATGACATGTCAGGATTTACCTCACCTTTGAATTTTGAATCTCATATCTTATAAAAAAATTCATGTAGAGTTATTTTTTTTACATGAGAACATGCACCTTTTCTATAATATTATAAAAGAACTACATTATTTACTTGGTAAAGAAAAAAGCGCATAAAATCATGAGGAATGTTTAATAATAGTTTAAACAAATCTAAGGTATATGGTGGGTTGTATTTTATGTTTTAAAAATTAAGGCTCAAGTAGGAAGTTATCTCTTAAGTAAAATTCATGATATCAAAAATTTTGATGAAAATTTCCACCTCAAAGTAGCAACACCCACTTCCCCAACACTCAAAGTAAAGTTATCATCAATGTTATGCAAATGGAAGGATTAATGCACCATCTTGATTTTTAAAAAAAATATTTTTTGGAAAGTTATCATTAGATAAATCCTCACATCCATCAACTAGCCTCATATTATTAGAATATCATCAGTCTGGAAAATAGTTATTTGTGGTTCTCCTAAATTATAACAATTTTTTACTCTTTTTTAAGATATTTTTTTTATTTTGGAAATTTTTTAATTCAATAGGGGAAAATAATAGATTATAATGAATGATTACACAACCTTTTAAAATTACCACAATAACACCCCCACACTTTTTTCTTACAATGTATAACACCCCTTCCACCATGATTCCCTTCACCCCCCACACTTCATCTTTAAAATATCTTCAAAACACCACGAGTAGGGTGGGAATGGATAAAAATAGCTTGATACGTGGATCAACCCTCTAAATGTCTTTCATGTTCTCTATGGGATAAAATAAATATTGACGTAAAGGTTGTTTTTATGGATATGATCTCTTCAAAAGATTCCTCAATCATTTAAAATGTGTTGTTGTACATTCATAATTTTGACAGCTTTAAATCCATGTTTTAGCAGGTGACATGTCCCGAGATAATTCCAGAAATATGATCAAGAATAAATATGAAATAATTTTTCAAGAAATACTCTCAAAAAGAAGACATAAGACATTGGACAATCACTCATGTCATGATTTATAATAACAAATCAATTCACATGAATTTCACAAATTCAAAGTATGAAAAATGGTAGGGAAATTTGATATACATAAATCAACTAATTCCCAAAAATCATGAGTCATCATTTCAATATCCATGCTTCACTTTAAACATTAAAGTTTCCATTTTACTCATTAAATATCATTAAAAATGAAATCGAAAACATGGAATCAAAGGATTTATAAGAAACTCATTTCTCCTAGATAATTCATGTAATAAAATAATTCAACTATGGACATTCAATATTATCCTTACAGCACGAAAAATAATATTGGACCAAAATATATAAAGATTTTTTAATATTAAACATTAAAATTGAACTCCATTTTGAAATAAATCTTCAGTTCTCTTCCTCTATTTAAGGCTTCCATTTTCCCATTCATGAACCTACAAAAGAGATTTACTTACATAAGAACAAGGATCATGTCATTAAAGGTCCAAATTAATATCAGGAGTTAGCCATATGCTAGACTAATCTAAAAAAGATTGGAAAGATAAAAAACATGTAAACATAAATCTTGGTATGATCTACCAAGTGGGGCCTGAATTATTACTGCATCTAGAGGGAAGTACATGCTATTATCCAAAATTAGAGGGTGTATGAAGCTTCTTTGATTTGAACAACCCCATGTGGCTTTTCCCAACATCTACATATGTGTTCTTGTTGAGGAGGATTCCATGGATAGAGTACACAAAATCCACCCCCTTCTCAATGTGGTACAACATGAATGGTGGGGGTAAGATAATGTATAGAGCCTCCTCGTTCTTTTTTTCTACTTGTGCAACATCTCCCTCTCCTTCTAGTAGTTGCTTCAAATGTGATGTAGTATGTGTCTGTGGTTCTTCAGGAAGAGCCACTGGAATAAAATCATGGGTTTCCTCCAATATATGTTCAATATTATCATGGATCACCAAGTGTGACTCAATAGGTGAATATTATTTTTCATATTCATCCTCTAAGGCATAATAAGATTCAGCAGATTCTGATAATTCTAAATAGTTTGAAGTTTGATTCAAATTAGTTTTAAAAAAATTAATAGATTGTGAGTTTAATATAGTATAATCTCCATGATTTTTTATGGCTTGAATATCTTCTTCGGTGGAGAGTGCCTCTTGGAGTTTACATTCACCGGATGCAGTCAAGTCATTGGGATCCTTCATCATAACTTCAAATTCCACCAATTGGGTGGTGTACTCTTTTTGTGGTTCTGGATCTTCTTCTTTGCAGGGATGGGGGGGATCAATATGTTCTTCATATTCATTCAAAAATTCATCCAAATACTCCTGATCTCCCACATGTGGCTCAATAAGCAATTCATCCTCCGTTTCAACTATCTTGGGTAGAATTGGTTGACTGAGGATGAATGAGTCTTCAAGTACCTCTATATTTACCTCATCTGGTTCTTCATTGATGAGTTGTGAAATTTCTTCCCCCACTATCTTAGGTTCTGACTTCGGCTCAAGTTCAGGTTGTCCATCAATGTACATACACAGTCAAATGCACTTCCCATTTTTATCTCCATGTCATCCAGTATCTTTCTCATCATACCCACTAAGTCATTTAGATTATTGTAATCGAATTTTGGTTCTTCATATTTCACATGCGAGTAACATTCCTATGCATAAAAATTTGAATTTTAATACAATAGGGGAAAATAATTGTATTTTTAGATTTTTTAAATATTAAAAAAAAGAAAATTATCTACAAAAATGTAATTTAGAATAAGTGATCAAATTATCTGCTTAGATCCCCAGCAATGATTCCATGTTTTGTATCACACCTATCGTCGGACATGGAAAAAGAAAATTTATATTCTTAATGCATCGTAGTGGCTAACCAGGGTCATCTCACTTGAGGATCCTTGTAGTCGGTTCAATAACATATGACATTTCACCTAATCTAATTATTTTTGTATTTTATTAATATTTATTTAATATGATGTTTTTAATGATTTTGAAAAAAATGAAATTAATATAATGAAATGAATAATTAATATATAAATGTAGATGTAAAAGTTGACCGAATGAAATTTGGGAAGAAATATCTTTTTCCAAGGTTTAGATAACATAGGTTCATTGATTATTTATTTATTATCTAAATTCAATATTATAATTCATTTTATGAACCCTCATTGAGGAATTAATTTCCTTTGATTTAATGAGGGTGTGGTTTTATCATACCTATAGCACACCAAACCACATATCCTTCAATAGTCAACTTGGATAACACCTCAACTGGGAGTGTTATCCCAAAAAGACCAGGCTACACCATATTCTATTTCATATTTTATAGAAACACCAACTCCACTATATTATGCGTTTTATTAATATAAGATAGGGAAAATGAATTAATAAATGGAAAGAAATGAATTTGGAAACACTATCGTGACCACCACAACCATGAAATATTCCCACCTCCACCACAAATAGAATAATTGTTTATAGAATTGAACTGAAATAATATAATGACACCGTGAAACCTCCCCTGGGACTAAGACTCATGTTATTCACTTTCCATGGTGAAGTGCATAGAGATCACGATGTAAAAATGTAAGATAGATAGAAGTTAGAATAATGTTGGAAGAGAAAGACGATGAAAAAGAAGGCAGAAACACATTAATTAAAATAAGAATGGTTTTTATGATAATATAAAACTAAAAATAAAAAGAAAATAAATAAATAAAATTATAAATTTCCCTTATACAGCTCTCTTTGGTTCCCTCAGATAGTGTTGGGAATGATTGAAATTATTTGAGGGGTAGGAGACTATCTCCCTTTATTGGAATATTTTTTTACTCTAAATGATGACACATTTTTTTCCGATTAATTTTCCGTCTCACGCCTGGAACCCATCATAAAAGGTATTAGTAATTGTGTTGGATATTCAACCACCAAATTTAAGATTAATTTTCCATCATATATATGAGTTATGATTTTATTATTGTCATTTTTTTTGAATGCATGTTCTAGGAAGCTTCCTCTAAAAGTATAACATCCCATGGAAATGTTAATTACTTCAAAACTCCATAAAATTAATTTTAGTGGTTTTCATATGTGTTATAGTGTTGTCCTGTGTGGAATAACTTCAATTGGAGTCATGTAGGATGAGATAGAAATATATTATGGTGGTGGGGTCCATGTTATCCATCCTAAAAAATATTCAACTTGATTGATTTTTAGGCCATTAGATGCTTCAATAATCCCCTGGTCCAAAAGAAAAAGTTGAATTAAATAAATAGGGATTTAAAAAAAGTTCAAATCATGATTTTTTAATATATATTTTATGATAAATGACCAAAATACACCTATGATAAAAATCTGTTAAAATTGCAGAATTAGGCCATATTTGTATTTTGGCTCAAAATAACACAAAAACCTAAATATGTAACAATTTCCCATTAAATAACATTATGGTGGCTTCATAAACATTGAATTACAGTAGGAAATATATGAAAATATGAGCATAATCAATATAAACCCATGTGTTTCAACTTGGGGGAATATATCTTGTTGGTGGAAGATAAGTACGGTTTCATGTGGTTTTGCATTGACCACTATGGAATCAATGCTACCACTATAAATAATAAATATCCATTATGTCACACTAATGATCTATTTTATCAACCTCATGCAACCCAATACTTTTTTACTATTGATCAATATTTTGATTGTATTCAATTGATAGTCAATAATGATTATATCCCAAAGACTATTTTTATTCATGGTATACAAAATACATGTTTATAGTAATTCTATTAAGATTTTCAAATTCACCATCTATTTTTAGGGAACTAATTAATATGTGATTTAAGAAATATATTGATAATTTTTTTTGTGGGCATCTATCAATAGTATCTTGATATACTAAAATTCATGTGATTATATTGAATGTTATTTATAAATCATCATTGAGACCCTATAAGAGAAATGAATAATTTCTAAACTCAGTAAGTGTGGATTCTTGATTTATGAAGTTTTTTTATCGATCATATTATCACTATAGATGTATTATTCGGTAACTACACAAATAAAAAAATAGTTTGGGAGTGGACCAAACCAAAAAATATAACCAAAATACATAGTTTATTTGGATTACCTTGTTACTATCAATGATTCATTGAATATTTCACCTGATTAGATAATATATTAACCTAGATAACATGTTAATTGATTAAATTTTAATGGTTTTAATAATATGAGGAATTGACCATTGAAATAAAAAAATATCAATGAACCTAAGTTGAATATACCATCAAGAAAAACAAATTATATTAAATGATGCCCCAAAAAAAGGTCTATGGTGTTTCATTATGATCAATTTATTGCTTATGCATCAAGGAAATTTAAATCACATGATAATAACAATCCTACTCATTACCTGTAGTACGATGTTATGATCATCACTTTGAAAATATAGAGACACAATCTCTTAGGGGAATAACATGATATATATTATAATCAGAAATTTATATTGTATACATTCACATATAAATATATTATCTTGAGGGAAAGGATGGGGATGTAATTACACAAAAACTATGATCGTGATATACATTACCACTGGGGTATGTAAAAGAAGGTGGCAGATGCATTGCGTACAATGGATCATAGTTTCCTATACATGATGATGATGGACATGGACCTAATATTCAATGATATTGTAATGATGGGTATGGAAATCATGAGGGAATTGGAAACATCATTTATCTTCTAATTAATTTCCAAACCACCTTTATCAGAGAATATAGAAAAGGATTACCATTGTTACTATGGAATTAAGAAAAGAAATCTATAGAAGTTGGGAAATTGAAATAGGTCATCAATTAAGATGGTTTGTTTAAATTTTGAAGAAGATTCTATGAACAGTATGTTCCTAAGATGAATAGGGAGTTACCAGATGAAACCTATAGATAAAACTTCCTTATATTATTTGGTAGTAAAAACATGTATAGGGATCCAAAATAACACTTATTGGGGTATAACATAAATTGTGAAATTACAAAATATGTGTCTAGATTCTAGATATGATAAAACGTTATGTTAAATATAAAACTTCTAAATAGATTTAATTACCCTCTTTATATAATTATTTTTAAGTGGGAAAATATCACAATATACTTAACCATTTTACAACCTAAAACATAAAATAATGGTGATTCTATATTGGCCCTTGTTGATTGTCTCACTTATTATTCTCATTTACTAGAATTAAGGGACGATATACCCTTTAGTTTATTTCTAGGATCTATATAAATAAAGGTGTAAGATTGGATGGTTCACCGTTATAAAATGTTTCAAAATATGAACATAACATAAAATCCATGTTTTTGTGGAGTATTCAAAAATAATTGAACACTGAGGTACATTTCAGCACGGTATATCTTCCTCCAACTAATGGGTAGTCAGAAAGGACAATTCAAAAATTAAAAGATATATTGAGGTCATGTTAACATTATATAAATTGAATGTGGGACCAACGAATACTATTTGTGGAATTTTTATAGAACAATGGTCTCCATTATAGCATATAAATGGAACCATATAAGGCCTTGTATAGTAAAAGATTTTTTACTCCACCCTGCAGTGATGAAGTTGGAAAGAGGAAACTTTTTTTCGATAACTTGTTGAGGACAAAACTAAAAAGTTAATAGATAATGAAATTCATATTCAGACGTCTCATAATAGATAGAAACCCTATTCTTATTACTAGAGGAAGGCCTTGGAATTCATAGTATGTGATCATATTGGAATGGTGCTATATAGTATTGGAATAAAGGAAATTTAGGTCCAAGATATATTAGACCTTTTGATATCATGGAGAATATTGAAGTTATAGATTACCATATAGACCTTCCACCAAACCTCTCTAATTTTCATAGAGTTTTCCATGTCTCGATGATAAAAATATACATTCAAAAACAATATCATGTACTTGAAACATATGGGATAGATATTGAACCTGGTTTATAATATTAAGAGGAGCCTATCTAGATTATTTAAACAGGTGATCTAGTATTGGGGGAAAACATTATTCCTTATAAATTTTTTTTTGGGAAATCACAAGATAGAGGAGGAAACAAGGAAACTTAAAGAAGTAATGTTATAGAAGTACCATCTTTTGTTTCCAACATATTGTATAAATCTAAATTTCACTGTTTAAATTCATAAGGGGTGATAAATGTAAATAACCAAAAAATTTATTTCATCTAAGTATATATTCCATTTTTGATATTAGAAATATAGTGTAATAAAAGAAAAATATTAAATGACAACAACAATTTTTTTCACTACGTAAGAACATTACATTTAGTTTGAAACAACACCCAATATTATACAAAATATTGTAATTGTAAAACAAATAAAGGATAAATATTGTGGAATATTTTAATCCAATTCATTTCGATATTCTAGAATCATTTCACCTATTAACATCACTGTAACCGAGGAACCCAAATTAGAAATTCAATATTAATTTGGTAATGATTCCTTACCATGATGGAATCTAAGTTAATGATGAAGTATAAGAATTGTGGTTTATTTGTTGGGAAATATGAATATCTTTTTTATCTGTGTTTTCAAATATAGTTGATTGGCATTATTTTCATTACTTAATAAATAGTTTATCGTTATTATTATTGGTTTCGTTGACATATTTATTAAATCGTAGGGATTATTTAATGATATAATAAAATTTATATTATTTTTATAGACTATAAATAGATGATATTAAAAATAGTTTTTATGATAAATTTATATGTTTTAAATAAATATCATTTTATAAATCACTTTTAGATGAAAATATAAGTTAATTAAGTGTTTTGTGATTTTTATAATGGTCAGAATAACTAATATTTGATTAATACTATTATTTATAAATGAATAAGTATTATTATTGAAAAGATAAAATTATGATTTTTAAAGATTTATTGTGATAAAATAAATTTTATTTTAGAAATCATCACCTAAAAAATAAATTATGATTTTTTTGTGAAATTTCTATCCAAATTGAATTTTTGATGAAAATGAAAATGTTATCAGTATAAATTTCACTTTGATTTTGTGAAATCATCACTATGTTAGTAATAAGAAAAATTTAGGAAATATTTCATTCAATTAAAATTAAATTAAATAACTATAATAAATATTTAAAAAATATTACTTCTAAATTAGAAGTTTAGAATTTTTTTTGAACAAAAAATTGTAATTTTAAAATAAAATATTTATTGGAGTATTCACATTGCTTGGTTTGGATGGAAGGTATAATTATTTTTTAAGGCCTTTAATGTCCAACCAATTCATGTAAATCATTAATAATCATGAAAAATCATTTTAATTGATTTATCTAACAAGTGGTTTACATAATTGTAAAATAACCAATATTTAATCCTTTTAATCCCACCCCTCATTAGGTATAAGTACCTTCAATTTCGCCAATCTTCTCCACTCTAAATTTGTAATACATGATTTTTTAGATAAAAAAACCTTTAAAATTTTCACTCTATGGATTTATAGAGTCCTCAAGGTTACACTCTCACATTTTAGGAACTAACATCTACAAGCTATCGGTCCCCAATCAATCTATTCAAGTTTCAATTTACTTTTATTTTGTAATATTTTATTTTTTGATTCCTTTTTACCAAAAATTAATTTTCTAAATTTTGAAATATTTTTATATATTTTATGTATTATCATTGGGATACTACTTACTCCCTCTCAATAAATCACTTATATACTTTTATAATTCTCAAACTATCATGCTACATTAAAAAATAAATCATAAAATTTTGGTGAAATAATGCGTGTGTGGTGTTCTGTGTAAAGAGATACCATTCTAGAAAAAATAATGTGTTTTTTATTTGGCACACTTTTACCTTGGTGTAATAACCCTAAAAAGGAACATTAGTATATACTTTTTTGAAACCTACTGTAAGAGAAATAGCCTCGTTGGACACCTTGTTTGACACTCTTGGAGGGATATGCTTGGATGATATACATGATATTTAAAAAACATTTTAAAGTACTTATCTTTAAATACATTGGTCTATAACCTTTGTGAAATTATATAGAATTATTTTATTCTTCTATTTAAATAATATTAATGTTCATATCATATAATTATTTCTTCTATATGGGAAACTCACATAAGATACCCCTCATTGATAAATTGTTTATATGTCTTTATGTTGTTCATGTTGTTAAAAATTATTCAATGTAATCTTTGATATATAATGTAATTCATTGTAATTTTATATTATGGGTGGGAATAGAATTATCCATCCCCTCAGTTTAATAGTAGGTCTCATTAGACCACTAAGATAGGGTAATGGGAGTATCCTTACCATTACTGAATGATATCCTGACACACGGCCTAGACAATATGGTTAATATGTCCAAAATTATGAATTATTGTCACTATATGATCAATTATTGTTATCCAAGATGTTATTTATTGTAATTTTTCAATGTAATTATGAATATTCTCAATTTAATTTTATATGGAATAAGTCTGAATTTTTTCTTTCTATAATGTTCTATTTATAAAAGTTTTTTTTTGTATCCAACACCATTTTTGATCATCTGAGATCACCCATTTATATTTTTTTTCAATTTCCCAAGGAATCCTAGAAGATAAATATATATGATAATTGTATTTTCAAGAAGAATAATTTTTTTGAGTTTTCAATGAAATATATCTTTAAAATGTTGTGTAAACCTTTCTTATGCATCTAGATTCATGGGGCTATCAAACTATTGGTCTACTATATTTCTATTCTATTTACCATTTAAATTAAATATAAATCTTATCTAGATTTTTGGATTTGATTTATTTACATGTGTGGCATAAATATATACTTCCCAAATATAAAAATAGTCACCAATGAAAAAATATATTGCTTGTGAGAAAACAATAATTCTGTTTGATACAAGTACCACAATGAATAATAATGACTCACCCTCACCTACATGACCCATAATAGTAACAATAAATTTCCATCCATCACTAAAAACCATACAAATAAAACACCACTCATAAATGAAAAATAATATATGGGAAAAAATGTGGGTCTTAAATAACCACTATGTTTACAAACAATTTTAACGTGATACATAAGACTTAGAAAAATCATCCCAAGTGGAAGAGTCTCTTTATAAGGATTTTATATCATTAATAAGGAATATATCAATATAAAACACATTAAACAACCATTGAAACAAATTTAATAATAAACACACTGTGCAAAATGAGTTTTCAAAAATATTAAATCATTACTACCTGATTCATCGCATTTCCAAAAAGGTTCAAAATATTTGTAAAACTAACATATTATTTAAAAACTATTGAAAAATATTATCAAAAGAATGATTTTAAACAATTTCATGAAATTAAAATTATTTTTCATTTCAAAATAAAAATATAATAAATAGAAGAAAAAACTATTGAGCATCAAATAATTTACACTTATAAATAATTATTGAAATTTCTCAAACACATAATGTGAATGGTTTATTAAAACAATTTTTTAAAACTATCCCAAATTGAAAATTCCAAATAATTGAAATAAACATAAAATATAAAATTGGGTTACTAGTGTATGTAATTATTGAAATAAATTAATAATACAATTTAAAAATTAAGACATGAATTTATAAAACATGTAATTAATGAATTCTAAATTAAATATTAATACATGGGATAACATCACTCAAATAAAATGAGAAAAGCCTGGAACACCAAATTTTGTTTCAATATAGATCAAAACATAAATCACATACACTAAATATAGGAAATATCAAAGGAAAGGAGTTTAACCCCAACCCAAGGTTCCATCCAAGAAAGGTGTGTATAGATAGAAGAAGGGCACATCAAGGGAAAACAATAATGAGGGATGAAAAATGGGAAGATGAAAGTTACCTAAGAGACTAAACCCTTGATGGTGGATAATCCTCCTTGAATAAACATGGAAGAGGAGGAAATAAAAGTGGTGGCAGATAAACCAAGGGGGTATATTTTGGGGGGTTATTTTAGGTGTGGGGGAGGATATAGAGAATGTAGGGTTTAACATTTATGGTGAAATCTAGAAATTTAAAAAAATGAAAATCCATATAGATCTATATGGTTTTATCTCATGGAAAAATATACTCTATGTCAAGTATATAGGGTTTTTATAAACCCATTTCTATATTTGATGGATCCTTATATTTCAACACATAGTTATAAAACCATACAGTGACTATGAAAACTACACTATCAATGTTTTAGACTAAAACACATGGTTATTTCACAATTTCTCATTATTGTGTGGGTTTACTATGATCCACCAATAAAGTGTCCATAGTATTAACATTAAAAGTCTAAAATTTATTGAAATAATAAATCAGCTAAAAATATAAAATAATATAATATAAGTAACAATAGTTACATAGGGGTTTCATAGATACCTATTTCATTAAACCTGAGATAATTTTCCATATAGTTTTAGGTGTATTCCTCAAGAATTAATGGATATAATAAAATTCTAAGACATGTCAAAAAACTATTGAAACAAATTTTCCCACAATATTATCTTAAGACCATCCAAGATATGTAATTTAATATATTTGAAAATATAGAATCATTAAAAATGTTAATGATATTGTATTAAAAAATATATACTATAATAAATTCCAGACTGTACAAGACCAAACAAATAATAAAAATAAAAAAGATTTAATTAACATTAATTCACTCCTTACACCATTTCAATGTATCCATCATGGATCTTAAAATTTACGTTAATTAATATTTACATGTTCAGCCTCACAAAAAAATTGTAAATATTTACATTATAGTTTAAAAATAAAATTGAATGTAAGACTTAGTGGGATTTTAGATAATGATCCTCATGAGTTTCCCAATATTGATCAATCAAAACGTATAAAAATAAAAAAAAAATTAAAAACAAAAAAATTAAAAGTCTATTTCTTATGAAAATCCATATCTAATAAAAATATTCTCGAACTATGAAAAATAAAAATCTTCATCATTAATAAAACAACTAACGTGAAAAATAAATCCCCACAAGATTACACATATGTTGTAAAAAAATTAATATGATCATTTATCTAAATAGTTTGAAAATATAGTTTAGAGCCCATTACCATTCTAATAATTCTGTTTTAAAACATTTCATGATTTTCAATTTTTTTATCTGGGTAGGGATGATATGAAACTGAGAGGATACATATAATGGTGAAGCCAGAGATTTTTTGTGTTTTTAGAACAAAACATTTTTTATCTATCCTACTAGAGATTTACCCATCATGTACTATAGTTACATGAAGTATAAATTCTAAAATAATAAAAAACCCATTTTTAGGAAAAGTTTATGGTTTTTAGTGATATTGGGATTTGTCATTTACATGATGTGTAATTGGGTTACATATACATTAATGTCCTGAGTGTTGTCCTTAAATAAGAATATTTTCTAAAAATTCTAATTCAACATATCCATAATTATTTTCTGTCAACCAAAGATTCATCCATAGAAAATGATTGATCCCTCAAACCATTATGGGCTGTTTCATTCAACAATTAATCACTATTATGATTGTAATGTGTCTTTCCATGTAAGTTTTCTATCTGTCTCTTCATTTATTTACTGTTCCTTCTATGGAGATTTATTGAACATATTGGGATCGATGGATTTAAAACACTTTTTGTTGAATATTGTTTCTATGTTAATTTCATACATCTTTTGTTCCTTTGTACTTATTAGTGGGTTCTATTATAGGCTTTGTATTTCAATGATAATGGTAGGTGATTCCATGTTGATGGAGAAATTTTATTACCTTTGAATTGATTTATTTAAATTCAATTTTTTGATTTAGATTTAATTTCATGAAACTAATTTTAATAGGTTTATTAAAAACCCAATTACATTGAATTGTAGGATTTTTATTATATTTGTCACAAAATTGGAAAAATAACAATCGTACTGAATTAGGGTGTACGTATGAAATTGATAAAAAAATGGAATTTAAATTGATGAATTTTATTATGAATTTAATTTATTGAAATTGATTTACAATTTTTATTCAAAAAAATGGATTTAAATGGTTTTGATATAATCTGTAACTCCCCGAGATTTTATAAAAAATATTATTTTAATTTCATTAATGTCTTATGTTGTATTCTACAACAAGATTACCTTGCGCTATACACAACACCGTATTAGCTTGCAGTATACGCAACACTATTCTTGGATCGTGTTACACACAATTTTGATAATAGTTATTCTACGGAACATTGAGTATATATATATATATATATTAAATGTATAAATGAAATATGGTTGGATTCTGTTATACGAAACAACGAAGTATTCTTTCACAACACGCAACCCTGACTTGGCTTGCATTACACGCAATCGCGACCTTCCTCGATAGCGTGTGTTGTACGCAATACCGGGTTTTAATAAACAATGTTATATTATTATAATATTGTCATGAACTAGCCGTTATGAATAGTATTAACTATTTTTTTAATTTTATATCATTTTTATTCATCTTACACATTTCTAGAACATGGTATAAGAACAAAATAAATTTTTCGGGTAAAATAAGTATTTTTAAAAAAATGCAGTTTTACCGCTTTTTGATGGCGCACCCACTTTAAATATAGTTTTTGACATGTTTATATGTTCAATTTGACAAAATAATATTCTTATTTTGAATCAGGATATAAAAATTTACATTAGAAAATTTTTTGATATTTTTCCGATAACTTTCATATTTTAATGAATAGTAAAAACACGCTATATTTTAATTAAAAACAACTTTTTTCATCGTAATATCTTATGTGGTTAAATTATAATATTGAATGTTTTTTAAGTATAAATAGAATATATTTTTACCATTTAATATAATGTATGTCATTAGCATTGATTTTACCTTGAATTCGTAGGTTAAATCAATTCAATCTTTTGCAATGTTTTAAAGAAAAACCCGTTTTCTTTCGACAACGGGATTAATTTTAATTTAATATCTGCATCTTTTGTGTATTGAATTTGGAAAAATTGATTCCATATTTGGAATCAGTGGGTCCAAATTATGTTAATAAGCTACTTTTTATTTTTGGGAATTATTAATAGTAACTACGGTAAATTTTATTTACCATAGTTAAAGGTAAATCGGGTAATTAAGGGTAAATATAATATTTTATAATTACCCTAAAAAATGTCAAAATCCTATTGGATGACTAAAAGTCGACCCATATCACCTAAGGGTCGGATTAGAATCATTTAATGGACATTTTTCCATGAATATAACTTAATTATTATTAAAACCAAAGAAAGTGACAACATGTCACTCTCTTAAATTTTATAAGTATATTAATTTTAATTTAGTGATAAACTTCATGAATCTTCGAACATGAATAGTCTACAGAAAGATAATGAAATTATCTAAATCATATAAATTTATTAATAATTTTTAGGGATTAAATAATTATCATTTATTATGACACAATAGTGATGCAGAAATTGTTTATCTAGTGAAAAATCAATAATATTGTTTTTTTAAACTAATAGTGACCATAAAATGCACATATACCTAACCAAAACTTATTGGCCATGTAAATGTAAACCATAATCATCCAATGGTCGAATATTTGACCATTTGGAGCCTTATAAAGGCGATTATGACCCTTATATTATTTTATTTTAAATGATTCCAAAGTTGTCACCTTCATAATTTAATAAATATAACAATATAAATATTGTGATTTTAAGATGATAAATTCGAGTAAAAGTATTATTGTGAATGATAATATATTTATCTTTATCATAGGAGTTTATTTTAAATTTTTATACAACAAATAATTATATTAAATAATTATACAAAAATGATGTAGTAATTATTTTATTAAGAGATAAACCAAATAAATGGTTTTAAAAATAATAAACTAAATATTATATGAACTATTTAATGTGATAAACTAATTTTATAGATACATATGACCTTTTATTAATATATTAAATCTTTCATTTCGAACATATCTTCTGTATATATTTTATTTAAATTCAAATAAATGAATAGTGTCAAAATTGACACTATTGTTATTTTACAAAAATAACATATTATAAAATTGTTTAAAAATCATAAAAATATTTAAAAATTATAAATTTATATTTATATGGTCTATAATGTTATAAATTAAACAATTATGGAAAATTCACAACAAATAAGTAATTATTTGTTATAATTTAAAATTTATAATTTTATTACCACAAATAAACTTAAATAGATTAAATAAGGATAAATCAAAATGATAAGGTTTAAAATAAGATCCAAACACGTCTAAATTTGATTTGTTGATGAGATTACAACCCTATCTCATCTAATCTTTGAATATGAGTCATTTCTGGAGGTTTTTAAGTGGGGTTAGATTTATTATAAATTAATATTTTTAAGAATTTCTAAGGTGCCCCTCTCCTCCCTTATAAAAGGGCACCTCCTCCCCCTCCTCCTCACACAACTTTGAGCCTTCATGCTCGGCCAACTCCTGCCAAAACCTCTTCTCCACTTCCCTAGAATAATTCTAGAGGTTCTGGTCTTCTTCAAAGACCAATCTTAGTTCCCTAAGTGAAGGATTCAAAGAGGCGTTTCAAAGAAGAGGTAATATCCATTACCGATCTTTTCAATTTCTTTCTTCTTCAACTTCTTCTTATTTAGTTGTTTCATGATAAAGTAATAACATCAGTATTACTTACATACTTACATGTTATTATAAATATGAAACAACTCTAATTAACCTTCTATCCATCCTACGGAAAAAGGAAATCACCGCGCGTGCGTACGTACAGAATACCGTCTCCACGCCGTGGTGTAATCTATTTTCCGCCACCACCTTAATTGGATGGGTATAATGGTTTAATGAGTAACTATATATGATTATTATAAAGTGATATTGATACTGAAATAGTATAAATACACTTCAACACAATTCCACGACCATGGGAACGATATCATCGCTCGTGCGTACGTACGGACTACCGTCTCCACGACGCGATGAGATTCATTCTCAATGATTAACCATTCATGAATGATTATAAAGTATATATAATAAGTTCTAATGAAATATATGACATAATAATGATACTGGAATTATTTATATTTATATGTATTTCATATTCTTAATTCCATTCAATTCAATAAGGAAACGAAAACAACGTTCATGCGTACGTACGGACTACCGTTTCCATGAACGGTGTATTTCTTTCCATTTACTGATTCATTATATATATGTATATTCTGAATATATATATATAAATCATGTTTTATATTCTGTAATTAAGTAATCATGATCTAAGTAATCATATGAATAATTACAAGTCAAAACACGGACGACAAATGAAACAATTTTACCCAAAATGCTCTTTAACATAAAATTTACAAAAGAACGGGTAATATAAAGTCATAAGTGAACCATATATGATATCTTAACAATGAATATGATTCTGTAATAAGTCAATGACATTATTTAAATCATTATATTGGAGGTTGGGACACTTACGAAGCAAATCGGACTTAAGGTAAGGGAAATATCACAATCTCACTTTTATCTGAGATTGTTTTTACTTTGGTAATTACTGGGGTGTATTTTATCATCCACATCCATGTTTCCTCAATATGTAATATTATTTCCATCCAACTACAATTTTTTAAATCCAATTTTACACTTTGGTGAGTTTTTAGTGAAAAATATGAAAGGAATCTTTTGACGTTTTTCATACGAGGTGCTTTTTGACTTTTCCGACAAAAGTACGAAGAATGTTTCTTTAACTTATACGACATGAATGGATTTCTAAAAAATTATTTCCAAGAAGCTTCCTTTACAAGTATTCATGTTTATTTTTAATCAACTTCTTTTAGTTTAAAATTGTATGACATGTTAAGAAAGGAAAATTGTTTTTAAGTAGAAAGGATATTTTCCTCAAGAATGAAGTTCACGTATTTTATCAAAATTATTTTCCATATAAGATAATAAAAGGGTTCTGTTTTTATCCCTATTATTACATGGATTTGATTATATTGTGATGGAAACATTTTTATGAATTCCTTTATCTTATATGATTTGTTTTATGATGTCATGTTGTTTAAGAATCCCATTTTTATTACATGGGTTATGCGATGATGTATGATTTATGATTATGTGGCTCACATAAGAAAGGATTCATTATAAGATGGGTGGGACCTATATCTCCCTACAATGCATTGTGTAAAGATTTTATATCTCATGAGATAGACAGGGCTGGAACGGTAGGTTATACCGGTCCAGTGAAACAGGACTGAAACGAGGGTTACTCGATTCAGAAAGGGACTTTGTCCACTAAGATAGTCTTGGCAATGAGTCTTGACTAACAAGAAATGATTCTCTATGATTATGTGTGAATGACACAAAGTTTCATGTTTTAATTTATGATTATTATGATTACATTTCACTGCCATGATTTATCCCATGTTATGAAATTATGCTCTCTTTTGCATGTTAAGATTTCCAAAATGTTATGTTCTTATGAATACGATGTGATTGATATTTCTTTTGTTTACCGTTACTGAGCATTTGAGCTCACCCTTTTATGTTTTCTTTTCCCCAGGATATAAAAAAAGGTTTTAGGTAAAAAAAAAGGGAAGATCTTTATAGGAGATGTTGAAAATCTTTCATCACGATTAGAAGATTACGTACCGAGTTTCCAAAGACACTAAACTATTACGATCCTTGTGTGTGTGTTTTTGTTATGTACTAAGTATTCCGCAAATGTAATGCAATGTCAATGTATGTCAGGCTTCGGGTCTCTACATAATCCCAATGGTTTTATAATGGAAAGAAGCATGTTTTTATTTAAAATTTGTTTTCATTTTTGAATGTGAAATTGGAACATTTGAAAAATGGGTATTGGGATGAAGTGAATTTTTAAACATTATAATAACAAACTTCCCATAATGAGTTGTATTAGAGCTCATGAAATCCTAGGCACTTAGTTTGTTTTTTGGATAAAACTCATTTGACACTTTAAAACTGAAATAAATCATAGTTCTGTAGGTCACATACATGATGGGATACTGAGGAGTCACCTATTTCCATTTTTAGTCGGATGTGTGCGTATACATATTTTATTGATCACCTTCGAGTGTGTAAGGATCTCGTATCATGGAACTATCATTACTTTTAGAAGATGAACATGTTCCTCTCATGTTTAACACACAAATATAAATGTGTGACAATGTTATAAATTGTTATAAGTGCCTTAAAAATTTATATAAACTATTTTGTACAATTATTTTCAATCTATTTGATCAACTTATTTCCATCATTTGCAATGTAAAGCATGAATTATTATAATTATTCTCAGAACAACCATACCTTTTTATTAATATTTAATGATTTTTCTGGTTAATAAAATGTTTTCATCTTATTATGGAATACTGGGAGAGACCCTACTAGAATATTAGCTCACACAATACCTATGCCTTCAGGTGTTTTTAGATTAAATTATTCTATGTTTGAGAAAGGTTTAAGTTCCAAATTATGGTAGTAGTAGTCATTGAACCATGGGATTGGAGTGTTGTGTCCATTGGGACTTGGGGTTTTATAATGATTTCTGGTAATTTGTGGTAGTAAAATAGATTTTATTATTATTTTATTTTTGTACACTACTCCCTGTGGAGTATTCCTTGTATGTATACTTACATGTTTATCATTATTCCACAATTTTAGTAGCAAATTCATTCCCATTTTGATGTTGTATGATTCCAGGTGCTATCCTCCCACCCATATGGATTGGGAAGGCCCTTCGAGCTATATTGGGATAATCCCGGTTATTAGTATACTAGGATACTCAGGCCTATTCATGAAAATTTTATATCGAATGTTGAGGTTTTCATCTTTCCTTAATGTCAATATGTTGTTTTGTGATCATTTTGGGACATAAGCGGTAGTTATGATTGATTTCCTTACATTCTATCACCGCTATGAGCCTTAAGTCACTAAGAGTGGTTTATGTAAGATGTCTTGAGGATTATTTCTAGTCTTTTCCATACATTTGATTTGGATTGATTAATGTCTAAATCTTGTTTTTCAATATTTTGGGATTAATTTTCATTTATTATGTTTGACTATCAAACTTGATGTATTCCTTTTTTTATATTTATGTTTTACAACATCGTGCCTCTAAAAAGATGTGTGAATCAAATCCATGAGGTTGCTTCTGTTGAACCACATTGTGATGATCCCCTCTTGTACCCAATTCTAGTAGATGTTACTATGCATACTGTTGAATCTTTAGGATACACACCTTCACTATTTCACATTCCATCTCCATCTACAGAGTGATGTTATCCTAAATTTTTCTTGGGAGTTCCTTCACTAGATTCCACTATCATTCAAAGGATCTAATTATCCAAAGAAGGATGATGAGTGTTACAGTATAATTGAACATTTTCTTGAGTTCATGGAAATACCTAATGAAATAAAGGTGAAGTTTTCCACCTTCGTGCTGGAGTGACAGAGCAGAAGATGTGGGGACACAATGTTGAGGGGAAGAAACATGATTACATAAGGTGGAAGGAAATAAAATATCTTCCCAATAACTAGTTATATTAGGAGTCAATGAAATTATCCCAATATTTAGAGTTGTTCCAACTTGAGCAGGATGACATAACCATGATATAGTTTGAAATAAATTTCCGATCTAGTACATTTTTCACATATGGTAGTTTCAAATGAGAAGATGAATGCTTTATTATTCTAGTTGGGAATGCTAATAGATATTCATTCATATGTCTTCTTTCTAATTACTAATTCTGATGACGTGGTGCTAGATAAAGTGTTGACAGTTGAAATGGTCCATGGAAGCATTCTGGGGTTGTTATGTGTTTCTTTTTCTCCCAATGACAGTATGAATTTCTATAATGAAAAGAGTAATCTTGATGATTCTCATGGTGGATCCTAATATTATAAGTTTTTGAGACCACCTATAGTGCTAGGAAAAGACACATTGACTTGTTACTAGCATGGAAAGACTATTAATTCAAAGAGGGTTTTCTTTAAGGTACCCCATGTATGTGGATCACGTGGATGCTCAGGTCACATTCCCACGTTCACCCGGGTTTATTCCACTCCTCATAGTGGGAAATGATAATCAACACCTACTACAACTACGGTGCCATCAAATGCTATAAGGAAAAAGTGGTTCTAGCCATATGAATCAAGATCATAACTTCTTTACAAAGTGTAAGTGTCTCCAAAGGAAACAGATTCAGATACAATGATTGTGAGAGGTACCATAAATATAGATTCGTCATTAGTGAGTGATTTATTTAATACAAGTACATCTCATTTGTATATTTCAAACCGTATTTCTAATTTATTAAATCTTTATTTACATATTTTGTATTATGTAATGGATTTTTCTCCCCCCATGGAATGAAGAGGGAGAAGTACCCCCGTTTTCCCTATTTTGATTTCCCATTATCATATTTTGATCCTTCATGGACTTCCTTGGATCTCTAAATGAAACTGAAAGACATAATTTTCATGATAGATTGGCTCATTTTCAATAAATCTCGACCTTATTTCTATCTTTGATTGGTCTCCTTTTTTTCACTTGATGGTTTATATCATATACTTCACGTAAAATTGTATCCAATGTTTACTCGAGTAAGTCCTTCTTTTTCTAGGTTGGTGAAATTGGTATCTATGTTCTCCTTTGACCTAGAGAGAGAATTTTTTACTGAGTATCTCCCTCTAGTTGTCATCGGGATTCTCAATTTGTTTCCTTTTGACTTTTCTGTTTTTTCACTTGTAAGTGAGCTAGAGTTTTATATCTATTTATTACCACGTACAAAAAACAATATCTATTAATTTTTTCCACATGGATCTAAATGGAATGAGATATTTTAATATACAAATGGATAATATTTTAGAGAAAGGATTTATGCACCCTTGTGTGTCACCATTAGAAGCATCAGTTCTCTTTGCTTGGAAAGATGATGGTTCCATTCTCGTTTTTGTTCAATATCGAAAGCTCAAGAGTTTCATTGTAAAAACAATGTATCACTTTCTAGAGATTGATTTTATTTTTAAATTGTTTAATGGGGAAATTTGGTTAAAAAAATTAACCTTATATTTGGTTACTATTAGTTAAGGATAAAATAATATGAAATTCAAAAAGACACATTTCAACGCTATTATGACTATTATTAGGAACTTTTCATGACTTTTGATTTTACAAATGATAATGTGGCCTTTATAGATTTAATGAATTGAATTTTACATGAGTATCTTGATACCTTTATTATAGTATTTTTGGATGACAACCTCATTTAATCTAAGTATGAGGAGGATCAGTTTCATCATCTGAGACCTATTCTTGAATTTTTGAGAAATCACCGTATTTCCACCAATCTTTTGAAATGTAATTTATGGATTAAGGAAGTGAAATTATTTGGAAACATGGTGTTAGAACATGGTAATGCAGTTGATATTGAAAAATTAAAGGATGATATGACATAGGAACAACCATGAAATGTTTTCTAGATTCAGAGTTTCTTGGGTTTATCTGGGTGTTATCTTCTGTTTATTAAGGACTTCTCAATGTTGGATTTTCTGATTACTACTCTGAATTAGAAGGGAGTAATGCTTTTTTGGGATGAAAAATGCTGGAATTATTTTGTTGAGATGGAAATCCTTTGTACTATTTTTCCAGCGTTGAATCTTCCAGAGGCTAGGGAGGTATATGTGGTCTTCTTTGATGAATCATGTGTTTTGTTTGGGTTCTGTTCTTATATAGGGTGATAATGTCATTACTTATGGATCCCGGTAGAATAGGCCACATATAAATAATTAACAAAACCATTACTATTAACATGAATTTGTTATGCACATGCTTTAGAGTAGGCGACATTGCCTTTATAGAGAACAATTTACCATGTGTTTATACCTAAAGATCACGAGTTATATCTTCTCTAAAGAAATCTGTGAATATCACCTAGAGGTGTTAGGTGGAATAGTTGAAATATTTGTATTTTGACATCGCATATTTCCTTGATAAAAGGAATGTCATTGGATATGATTTGAGTAGGAATATTTTTAACATATAAGTCAAAGAATAATCAAAAGAGTTTAACATGATGGATATTTTACATAGTTTCATAATGGGGTTTGGGAAATAGTGGGTGAGATTACATGGTGTAGTGTATAGATTATATCCACTATTATCGAGATAATCCTTCAAAAACAACATCTTGATGATTGGTCTTTCAGATTTAGAGAATCTATTTAGGGTGGGGAGACCAATCCTGACTGATCAATATTCATCTAGGGAATTCTATGCTACCAAAATTGCATTATTGTTTCATTAGTAGTGAGGAAATATTTGACAGGTGATTTTTATAACTCCTATTGGGAAGTGCATCCAAGAACCATGATAATTATCTACAACTTTTGGTGATGATTTTGGTGGCCAGTTATGAGGTGGGGAATTGATGAATTTGTATCTTTTTGTTATACGTGCCAAAAAAACAACATTGAGGACCAATGACCTTCAGGTATACTTCATCAACTTTCAATACCAACATGGAAGTGGATGAGATCTCTATGGGATTTGTTGTTGTGTTTTCACATTCCTAAATAAAGAATAATGGGATATGCTTTTTGATTTATTAGATGAAAAAATAATTTCACTTTATACTCATTCATGATACAGCCAAAGTTGAGGAGTTGGATAACATCTATGTTAAATAGATTATTTTTCTGTATGGAGTTCCATCTACTATAGTATCAGATAAGGAACCTTGGTTCACATATTACTTTTGGATATTCCTTTAAGAGAAACTTTGATCTCAGGTCCACTTGAGTATGGAATACCAATCACAATCGGATGTACATACTAAAAAAGTTATACATATTCATAATGAAATGTTTTTTTCGTAATTTCATGACTTTGGTGGAACTTGGGATTAACATATAGGACTTGGAGTGTTTTCATATAACAATATTTATCACTCTATGATCAGAATGGATCCTTTTTGAGGCATTATATGGTTATCCTTTTAGATCATTGTTGTGTGGGTCAGAGATTGATGAATTTTTCATGGATTTAATGGGTTTTGTTCAAGAGATGATAACTAATATTCCGTTTTTTATAGATTTCCGATATCACAAAAATCATTTAATTGTTTTGTCGATCGTCACTATAGATCATGGGAATTTTCAGTTAGTGACCAAGTGTTCTTGAATGTTTCACCTCGGTTGGGTCATCGACGGCATGAGAGGTTGTAAAATCATTCTCAACCTTTTTGGGAAATTTTGAACTTTTTGTGAGGGTGGGGGATGTTTCTTATCATTTAGGATTTATTCCATAGATGACGTCAATACATTATGCGTTCCATGCATCTCAACTATAGAATAATCTATATGATCTATCAAATTTTCTTATCTGGAATGATATTTTAGTTGATTTATATTTAACTGTGAATAAATGACCATTCAAGATATTTTATTTTGAACCTAAGTTACATCATGGGAGGTTGGTTCCTTTGGTTCATTTTCTATGCTAGCATGGTACCGATTATCACGAGACCTGGGAGTTTGAGTCACTAATGAGAGGGAAGTGGCGTCATCTTTTTGATATGGATGATTCTTGGAAGGCCTTATTGGGACATAATGTCATTTTGGATAGGAGGATGTAATATCCCATTACCTTTAGGATAGGTACATTTTTAACCATTTGTGTATTTCCTTTTTCATTATCTGGGTAGGGATAAGAATTAATTTTAAGGATACCTATAATGTAAGGTCATAGATTTTAGGAAATTTAATACTAAAACATACTATTTATGTAGCCTATGGGAGATTTATATGTAGTGTAGTATTGTAACATGACATGTAATTTCTAAATTTATAATAAACCCATTTTTAAAAAATGAGTTGGTGTTTTTAGTGATTTTTTTATTTTTAAATTACAGGATTTGTAATTGAGTAATAGGTATTGAAAAGTCATGAGTTTTATTTTTAAAAAGAAATTATAGCTTAAAGTTTTATTTCTTCATCTTCACAATTCTTTTATCTCATCCCAGGATACATACCGAAGAAATTTGGGATCCCTCAATCCATTATGTGTCATTTTTTTTAACAATTGAACGTTTTTGTGGTTCATGTGTGACTTTTCAGGTAAGCAATCTCCCAATCTATTCATCTATTTCTATTACTATCCACAAAGTTTTTTAGAACATATTGGGATTTATGGATCTAAAATATATGTTGTTGAATCTTGATTCTAGGTTGAGTTCCTAGATCTTATGAGCCTGCATTCTTGTTGGTAGGTTTTTTTGTGGGATTTGTATTTCCATGATAAATGGTAGTGGTTTCGTTATGATGGCCAAATATCAATATGCATGAAATGATTTATTTAAATTAAATTGTTTGATTTAAACTAAATTTATTGAAAACAAATTTCAACTGATGTATTAAAAACCAAATTCCATTTAATTGGAGGATTTTGATTTTATTTTTCATGAACACTGTAAATCCCTCTGTAATGACCCGAACATTTTAATTATATTTTATTCCTAGATTTTTGTGTTATTTTGTTTTATACACAGAAAAGTTATATCCTTTAATTAATGAAGTGGGTATAATTAAAATGAGACTGTTGGGTTTTGACTGTTATATGATTGTTGGAGAATATGACCATTGGAAACTATAATATTAACGTTGTGTTTTTATAAAAACAGTTATCTTGGTTAATTAATACAGAAATAATATTGAATGGCCTCATCTAGTAGACTTTGGCCATTTAAAGCACATATGTCACAGCTTGGGATGGAGGTAGAATCACTGGGCTTTTCTCTGGACCAAGCCCAAGCTGAATTTCAACATATGAAGCATGAACAGAATCGCCTAAGGGAGACGTTTCAGCTGATAGAAATCACCACTCGGGCAATGTTGTCTAAGCCACTCAAGATTCTATCATCATATCACACCTTACACTTAGGTTATATGCTGGTGTTATAAGGGGTTATATAACGAGACCATGGCTGCTTTGGGTAATCCTTTTATATAAATAAAATTGTTATTTCTTATTATGGCAATGTTGGTGAATTTCCAATGTCTAGATAAATATAGGATGTCTATTATTGATTAATTTAGGAAAATGGGGTATTTAAAATAATTTTGTATTCATTATATAATATAAAATGTGAAATTATATTCAAAAAATGGTCTTCTACAGTTGTGATTAGTGAGAAATTTAGAGTCTAATAAGATCAACTTGTTTTTTAGTGAATAGTAACATACTCGTATGAATATTAATGAATAATAAATTGGCCAAAAAATAGATACTTCACTCATGAATGTATAAATACAATTTAAGCATCTTAAAAGTGAAAAAATGATAATAGTATAAGTTTTGGTATTTTTGTATGTCATACAAATTTTATTTACAATTTTATAATTAATTTAATAATTTTAAATGGTAATATATTTTCATAAAATGTAATTATATATTGTTACTTAATTTTATTATGGTTATATGATAATTTTATGGGACCTTGATTACTTTTTTGAGGTGTTACAAATTGAATTATAGTTTTAAAGGTGTATTTTTGGAATAAATATTTATTTTACTTAAAAATTAAATTAAAAATGTTTAGAAAATTATTTTTATAAAATGGAGTTCATTTTTGAATTCATAGCATCGATATTAGGATAGGGTTAATATTTGGGATTTTTCTAAAATAGTGGAATTTTCTGTGAATAGTAAAAATACAGTTTTGAGTTTTGGGTGTTTAATGAAATCCTTAATGATGTAATATTTTTGGTAGACTTATGAATAGTGATATATGATATGAGGTTTCCCATGTGGCCAATACCACTGTTAAAAAACATGGGTAGGCCCATGGTTTTTCAAATACGACCGATGAGGTGTCCCTAGGAAATTAATAATTTATTCCCTAACTTTTATTATAAATACCAAGACCTTTCCCTCCTTCATTTCATTTAAAAATCCTCCTCAACGAATTTTAGGTCTCCATACCTCCCAAGGAGTCCTCCCAAGGTTCTCTCAAGCCTCCCATGGTCCGGACCTTCATGCTTTTGAAGTTACTCTTCATGGTAAGGGAACCTTTCACCATCCTCTTTTAATTCATGAAATTTTTATGTTATGTCTTATAGTTCCATTTTATTATGATGGGACATGTTCTTATATATCGTTACTACTGTACAATTAATTTCCAAATGATTAGATACCGTTTCTACTCTCATCAATTGATGTTTTGAATTTCTATGTGACGTCGTTAAGCAGCCGAATTTTCGTAAAAGAAATCATTCTTTCTCTTTCCATTCAAGTTTCCTTTTCATGTGGTGTGTCATTAAAATGTACAAACCATGATCATATTTCATTTTATAATTTCCCTCAACTTCAAAATTTTTCATTTATGGATGTTATACCCTTTTCCCTTCTCTTTATATTATTTTCTAAAACATTGTTATAGAGTCGTTATGTTGCAGAAATTTCGTCTCAAAATTCTTCTCTCCTTTTCTCAAGGAATTATCTTATTTAATTTTTGTGAATACCCCGACATATTCTGTTTCTATGGGTGTTCATAAATAAAAAAATGATATATATGATTCTTGAATTTACATACATGTAACTCTCAATCCCTTTCCGTGGGATTTAAATGACATAACGATCTTATTTTTAAGCACTGTTAAAACATCACGATTTTGAAGTAAAATCCATTTCTTTTATCCTATTTGGGTTATTTATGAAATGTTTTATTATAATCTATTTTGTTAAAATGAAAACAAAGACATATTAAGGGTTTTCCTTGATAACTCTCAAATGAATTGGGTAAATAATTAATCTCTCATGATGAAAAGTTTCATGATACCTTGGTGAATAACCTGGGTAATTTTTATGACACCTCGGGGATAAACATTGGTGATATGTTCAGGAATGTCTAAATAAAATGTTATAACCGCATATTCAAGTTATGATTCATGTTATTTTTATCATGATATTCCTATTCTTACATTTCTCTTGTCTTTATGATTTGTATAATGTTCTTATTAATATTGCTCAAGATCACTGGTCAACTCTTTCACTAGTCTTCCTTACTGAGCCTTCTGGTCACCCTTTCCTTTGATGTATGCCTCAAGGATATGAGATACAGTAATTTTACATAGGTTGAACCTTAGATAAATCCTTACGAGTGGTATAGAAGAACTTTTTATGTTGTTTTCATGTATTATGTTCCTTATTTCCAAGACATTGGACTTTAGGTATCCTTTATATGTAAAATGTAATGAAAAGTTATGAAATAAAAAGGTGGGATGCCATAGTGGGTATCAAAGGATGGTTTAGTTATATATGGAAATTAGGCTTTGAAAACATTAGGAATAATCCAATAGAAAATTTTATATATTGGAAAACTTCCTGGTATTTTGGTGAGTATTGAGTAAGTGGTTTATGAAGCAAATACTTCCTTGTATGGATACGAGCAAGCAGAGGCGGCTCTGGCACAATGTAACCTAGGACTGTAAACTCTAGCAAGGAATTTCGGGCTTGACCCTGGGTATCCTAGTACATGAAAATGGGCCTTGCTGCACTCTTGGTTATGACACTCCTAGGGGAAATATTTGGTTAATAGTAATCTTTTTAGGAATCATTATGAAGGATTTATAGATAAATGTAATTGTTTAAATAAGTTTTAAGACATAAAATACGTTATTTTTAAAAGATTCGTAAATTAAATAAGTTTCTCACTAAGGTTTTATTATTTTTGAAATGGCAGGAAATAGGAGGAATCTTTCAAATGGTGACCGCAATGGACCGTGCACTGATGACCCTCTGATGGAAGCCAAAATGGAAACATTCATGCGAATGATGAACTAACTGACTCAAGATATAGGAAATAACTTGAATCAAGGTGAGAGACTGATCTCACCATGGAGGGAACAAAATTCTAGTGAGTTCTTTATGTGTCAAAAACTACAAACCTTCAGTGGATCGACCAACCAATTGATTTCTGAATAGTGGATCAGCTCTATAAAGGAGATCTTTTTTGTGCTCCACTGTTTAGAGTAAGAGAAGGCCCCCCTTTCTATCTATCGCTTAGAGGGAGAAGCCAATCAGTGGTGGGAACTGATTAAAACACGAGGAAAATAGTGGAGGTTGAATCTATAGTGTGGGAAGAGTTCATAGGGATCTTCTTCAGTAATTATTTCCCTCGTTCCATGAGAACAAGAATGGAGAAAGAGTCTCTCGAGCTGAAGAAGAAGTAGAATGAATAAGTGGGATTATATAAGATGAACTTTACAAGACATTACAGTTATACCTCATTCTTTGTCATGGATCCTAATGGTATGGTTGATATATTCTTTGGTGGACTGAGACCTCATCTACGAAAGAATCTATCCAACCGAGACTATGACATCTTTGAAGAGATCGTACGAAGTGCGATGAAAGTCAATCTGGAGTTATGTGAGACATAGTGGTCTCATAAATCTAACGACAAAAAGTGATCGATGGAGCCCAGCATAGGGAGGACCTTTGATCAGGGAAGAGGATGCAAGAAGGTGCAACGCCCCATGTGTAATAAATGTTGGAAGAAGCATTTGGGTAACTTCCTGCTCTTGACTGGGAAATGCTATAAGTGTGGAAAAGATGGCCATAATGTGTGGAATCTCCATAGTGAGGTGAAACCTCAACATCTAAACACAAATGATAAGGGGAAGATAGTGCAGGCCCTACCTGATGTATAGTGCTTTAATTGTTGAAAACACGGGCACATTGCCAATCACTGTCCAAATCTGAGGGAATTGGAGGGGAACCACCATAATCTTCATCCAAGGCCAAGGGAGCAAGGTCGTTATTTTTCTATTAGGAAAACTGATGTTGAAGCTCTAAATGATGTGGTAGCAGGTACTCTTGTTGTTCTCTCAAAGATAGAAAGTACTTTGTTTGCTTCTTTTTCTATGCATTCCTTTATTTCCCCCATGTTTGGAACGAATTTGGAATCACTCCCCAAATTGATAAAAGTAGATTTATCAGTCAAGACTCATGGGGGGAATATACAACAATCGTCAGGGTTTAGAAACTATAGTATTTACTTTGGTGAGCACAATCTTATCCCAAATCTAGTAGTCATTCCCATGCTAGAATTCGACATTATAATAGGGATGGACTGACTCTCAAAGTATAATGCTAAAATAAAATGAAAAAGTAAGGAAATCTCAGTAGTCTTGAATGGAAAATCTACAGTTATCTTCCAAGGAGAGATATATCAACCTGATATTTGTCTAGAATAACCTCCTATATCCATTTTTATGGAGTTGATCAGAGAAGAAGAAGAAGGAGATTAGAGTTTATGGATTGAAAATGTCCCCATCATCTAGAAATACATTGACGTATTTTCGGAGGAGTCACCCAGACCTTCCCCAGAAAGAGTGTTAGAGTTCTCTATTTAATTCATATCGAGATCTCATATGATATCTATGACCCCATATAGGATTTAAAATGTGGAGCTGGTGGAATTAAAGAAACAACTCCAAGATCTTTGGGAGAAGGGGTTTATCCGACCGAGTGTGTCTCCTTGGGGAGCACCTGTTCTATTTGTGAATATGAAGGATGGATCGATGCAGCTATAAATTGATTATAGAGAAAATAATGGGATCACAGTAAAAAACAAATACCCTCATCCAAGAATTGATGAATTATTTGTCCAAATTCATGGGGCTCAATTCTCCTCCAAGATTAATCATCAATCTGGTTATCATCAATTGAGGTTGATGTATGAAGATATTCCCAAAACTGCCTTTTGATCAAGATATGGGCATTATGAGTTTGTTGTTATGATTTTTGGACTATCTAATGAACCTGATATTTTTATGGATTTGATGAATATATTCTTTAAGGATTACCCTGATAACTTTTTTGTAGTTTTTATTGACAATATTCTGATATATTCCAAAATTCGTGAGGAGCATGGGGATCATGTAAGGGTTATTTTGAAAACATTACAGTAGGAGAGTATTTTTGGGAAGTTCAGTAAATGTGAATTCTGGTTACAATAAGTTTCTTTCATGGGGCACATTGTTACCGATGAAGGAATCAGAATTGACCCTACAAATATAAAGGGTGTAGAGGAGTGGCCTCAGCCTACAAAAATAAATGAGATTTATAGTTTCCTCAGATTAGCAGGATATTATAAGAGGTTTGTGAAAAAAATTTCATGACATTCTAATCCATTAACCAAGTTAACATGAAAATGGGTAATGTTCATCTGGACAAAGTATTGTGAGGAATGTTTCCAAGAGCTAAAGAAGATATTGGTTACCACACCTGTGTTAACTCTACCCTCAAGTGATGAACAATTCTTCATTTTCAGCGATGTATCTCTGAAAGGGATTGGGTGTGTCCTCATGAGAAATGACAAGGTCATTTATTATGCATCTCGATTGTTAGAGACTCATGAGCATAACTATCCTATGAATGATCTAGAGCTGGCAGCAATCGTTTTTACTCTAAAGATATAGATGCACTAACATTATGGGTAGAAATGTGATATATACATAAACCATCAACGTTTAAAGTATATTTTCACACAAAAGGAATTGAAACTAAGACAATGGATGTGGTTGGAACTTCATAAAGACTATGACTGTGTAATTCATTGTCATCCCAGAAGAGAAAACAAAGTCGCCGATGCATTATGCAGGAAAGACCCAGTTGTTCTGTCCATTATGAGGATTCAAAGAGATCCTTTGATCAATGACCTAGTAAAACTGGTCACGTGAATAATAAAAGAAGGGACATCATCAACCCTAACCCAAATTATTTCTCAACTGTAATTACTAGGGATGGTCATGAATGATCAAAAAGAAGATCCTTTATTATAGAAGAAGTTTGAGGCTGTGATGGATGGGATGTCTCTTGAGTTAAATACTGATCAAGAAGGTGTACTGTAATATTGTACAAGACTATGTGTTCCATATATTCTGAAAATAAAGAAGGAGTTTATGGAAGAAGCTCATAAATCTACTTTCTCTATACATCCTAGTAGGACTGAAATGAATAGGGACCTTCATGATCATTATTGGTGGGATAATATGTAAAGGGAGATTGTTGATGACACATCAAGGTGCCTGGTATGTCAGCATGTGAAGGCAGATCGACTACTTCCTAAAGGGATATTATAACCACTACCCATACTAACATAGAAGTGGGACAATATCACTATGGACATATTCACTGGTCTCCCGAGAACATCCAAAGGAAACAATACAATATGGTTTATTGTGGACCGTCTCACCAAGACTACCCATTTTATCTCTATTTGGGAAGATTTATTCCTTGATAAACTAGCTAGGATTTAGGTGAAGGAAGAAGTAAGGCTTCATGTAGTTCTACTTTCTATCATATATGATCATGATCCAAGGTTCACATCAAAATTATGGAGAAGTCTTCAACATGTTATGAGCACTAAATTGAATTTCAGTATTCCCTATCACCCCCAAACTGATGTCCAATCTTAAAGGAATATTAAAAAACTTTAGGACATGCTATGAACATGCTCAATGAAATGTAATAATCGATGGGATCAACATCTCCCTTTAGTTTAGTTCTCTTACAACAACCGCTTCCACTCGAGCATTGAAATGGCACCCTATGAAGCTCTATATTGGAAGCGATGTATTATTCCTACTTGTTGCGATGAAGTTAGTGTGAGAAAGCTTCTTGGGACTGATCTTTTGCAAGAGATGACAGAAAAGGTCTTTTCTATCCATTAACACATTAAGGTTTCTCAGAGTCAGCAAAAGAGCTAAGCTGATAACCATCGAAGGGACATGGAGTTTGATGTCGGTGATAAAGTATTTATTTGGATTTCACCTTGTAAGAGAGTCATGAGGTTTGGGAAAAAAGGGAAGCTCATCCCTTGGAACATTGGCCTCTATGAAATCGTTGATCATGTGGGAGCAGTGGCCTATCAGCTTTCACTTCCTCCAAATCTAGCACATGATCATGATGTCTTCCCTGCATCCCTCTTGAGGAAGTACATACCTGACCCTACACATGTAATAAATATAGATGTGGTACAACTGGAACATGACCTCTCTTATGGGGAGAAGCCGGTGGAGATCTTGGATCGTAGAGACAAGGTTCTATACAACAAGACAACCCACCTTCTTAAGGTGTTGTGGAGGAACCAAAAATGTAAAGAATCCACGTGGAAACTAAATGAGTTTATGAGACATAAGTACCCACACCTTTTCTCATCATAGGGAACAATATAAAATTTTTGGGACAAAATTTCTAAAGGGAAAAATAATGTAACAACCCAAATTTTTTAATTATATTTGTTTCCAAAATTTGTGTGTTATTTTATTTAACAATTAACAAAAATATATATTTTAATTAATGAAGTGGGTATAATTAAAATGAGACCATTGGGTTTTGACTATTATATGATCATTGGTCAATATGACCGTTGGAAACTATAATCTTAATGTTGTGTTTCTTATAAATACAATTATCTAGGTTAATTGATACAAAAAATGATTGAATGGTCTCATCCAATAGAATCAGGCCATATAAACCCATTTGTCGGAGCTTGGGAATGAGGTAGCATCACTGGGCTTTGCTCTGGACCAAGCCCAAGCTGAAATTCAACATATGAGGTTTGAATAGAATCACTTAAGGGAGATGTTCAAGCTGATATAAATCACCACTCGGGTAATGTGGTCCAATCCACCCCATGATTCTATCACCATAGCACACCTTACACTTAGGTCATATGCTGATGTCATAAGGGGCTATGTAATGAGGCCTTAGATTCTTTTTGTATTCCTTTTATATAAATAAATTTGTTATTTCTTATTATGGAAAATTTTGTGAATATAAAATATCAGGATAAATATAGGATGTGTATTATTGATAAATTTAAGAAAAAGTGGTATTTTAAAATATTTTTGTATTCATTAAATAAAAAATAATGTGAAATGTTGTTCAAAAAATGGACTTCTACAGTTGTGATCAGTGAGAAATTTGGAGTCTAATAAGATCAACTTGTTTTTTTGTGAATAGTAAATCATGAATAGTAACCTTCCCGTATGAATAGTTATCAATAGTAATCTGGTGAAAAAATAGAAACTTCGCCCATTAATGTATAAATACAATTTAAACATCATAAAAGTGAAAAAACAATCCTAGTATATGCTTTAATATTTTTGTATGTCAAAAATATTTTTTTACAATTTTTTAATTAATTTAATAATTTTAAATGGAGATATATTTTCATAAAATGTAATCATTAATTGTTACATTATTGTATTATGGTTATACGATAATTTTATGGGACCTAGATTAATTTTTTGAGGTGTTACAAAATGAATTATAGTTTTAAAGTTGTATTATTGGACTAAATAATGGATTTATTAAAAAATTAAATTTAAATTTTTTAGAAAATTATTTTATTAAATTGGAATTTATTTTTGATTTCCGAGCATCGATATTAGGTTAGAGTGAATTTTGGGGATTTTTCTGAAACAATGAATTTTCAGTGACAAGTAAAAAAACAGTTTTGAGTTTCAGGTGTTTAAGGACATCATTAATGATGTAATAATGATGTAAGATTTCTGGTAGACTTATGAATAGCGAGATATGATATAAGGTGTCCCAAGTGGCCAATACCATGGGAAAATAGCATGGTCAAGCCCATGGTTTTCAAATACCACCGATTTGGTGTCCCATGGAAATTAATAATTTATTCCCTCAATTTTCCTATAAATTCCATGCCATTTTCCTCATTCATTTCATTCCAAAATCCTACAAAAAGAATTTATGGTATTCTTACCTCCTACGGTGTCCTCCCAATGTTCTCTCTTACCTCCCAAGGTCCCAACATTCATGCTTTCAAAGTTACTCTTCAAGGTAACCAAACCTTTCACCCTTCTCTTTTAATTCATGACTTCATTTATGTTATGTCATATAGTTCCATTTTATTATGAGAGTTATTGTTTATCTATAACTTTACTAATTTCAATTTCATTTCCAAATTATGAGATACCATTTCCTCTTTCATCAATTGATTTTCTAAATTTTTATGTGACACCGTTAGGCTGCCGAATTTTCGTAAAAGAAATCGCGCAATCTCTTTTCTTCCAAGTTTCTTTTTCATGTGGCATGTCATTAAAATTACCACACCATGATATTATTTCTTTTCATTATGTCCCTATACTTCAAGATAATTCATTTATGGATGGGAGACCCTTGTCCCCCCTCTTTATATTATTTTCTAAAACCATGTTATATTGTCGTTATGCTGCAGAAATTTCGCCTCAAAATTTCTCTCTCTTTTTATCATGGAATTCTATTGTATTATTTATGTGAATACCCAGACCTATTTCATTTCTATGGGTGTTCACAGATTCAAAAAAATGATATATTTGATTCTGGAATTGACATACATTTAACCCTCACTCCCTATACAAGGGTTATAAATGACACAATGATATTATATTTAAGGACTTATAAAACGTCACGATTTTGAAGTGAAACACATTTCTTAAACTCTATTTGGGTTATTTAGGAAATTTTTGATTATGATCTATGTGGATCACATGTAAAAAAAGACAAATTAAGGGTGCACCCTAATAGCTCTCCAATGCATCGGGTAAAAATTAATCACTAGATATGAAAAGTTTCAGGATAACTTGGTGAATACCCTTTATAATTATTAAGACACCTCGGGGATACAACATGGTAATATGTTCATGAATGTCTATGTGAAATTTTGTAGCAACATATTAAATTTATGATTTCTATTATTTTTATCATGATTTCCTTATTCTTCCATTGCTCATGTCTTAATGACTTTTATCCTGTTCTATTGAATATTTCTCAAGATCACATGTCAAATGTTTCACTTGTTTTCCTTACTAAGCCTTCTTCTCACCCATTCTTTCGATGTATGTCTCCAAGATATGAGACACAGAAATTGTACATTGGATAAACCTATAATGAATCCTTAAGATTGGTATAGAATAATTTTTTTGTTGTTTTCTTGTATTGTGATCTTTATTTCCAAGATAATGGACTTTAATGATCGTATGTATGTAAAATGTAATGAAAAATTATATAATAAAAAGGCGGGATTCCATACCCCCCCCCCAATTCCATTTTATTGGGGTGTATCAGTGAAATTGATTGAAAATGTGGAATTTAAAATAATGAATTTAAATTATGAAATTGGTTTAATTTTTTTTATTTAATAAAATTAAATAAAAACGATCTTGATAGAAACCCAAAGGTTTTATCTTGGAAAATGAATGTTTTTATTAAAAACCCATTTTGGTTTTTAAATATAGAAATGGAACATTCGAAATAGATATAATTTGAAGAATTTAATTTTGAAACTATTATAAAATAAATTTTTGATCATTGATTGTATTAGAGAACATGAAATCCTTGCCAGTTAGTGTGTTATTAGGGAAACACTCTTTTTATGCTTTACAACTAAAACAAAACATAGTTCAACATGTCACAACCCCGATGTGATGGTAATGAGTCACATTTATCTAGTGTCAAATAGATTTGTGTATACACGTATTCTCATGATCACCTTAGAGTGTGTGGTTATCCCGTATCATGGAACTATCATAAATTTTTCCAGATGACCATTTTTCTCCCTTTTTATATTTTATATATAAATGTTTACTAAAGTCTGTAAAATGTTTTATGTGCCTTTTGTAACACCCCGACCCCAGTTACCTAGATTCGGTGCATTATTTTAATACATTGGCATGATTACAAGGAATCAAGTCCCAATGGATCGATTGGTTTTGCAGTATTGGAAAATAGATTACGTACATAAATGTTACATTACAATTTATTACATACAGAACAACATAAATAATCCTTTTTGAAAGCCATTGTTCCCTTGGCTTAACCCTGCATATCAATCACAATACACTTCTTGGAATCCTGGAAAAAATAAATAATAGAAAGGGGTGAGCTCAGATGCTCAGTAAGGATAACAATACAACAAAAACTTTCATAAATAAGTATAAACATTTAAGGGAATGTATAACTAAAACAAAAGCCTTTTTTACCTTGAAATTCAGCATAATATGGAAAAAGTAAAATGAAGTATTTCCATTTACTTATTTACATGGATATTCTACTAGTCGAATAATCACATTCAATATTACTAACCACTTTCATAATGATGGAATACATAATGTCAGTCTATAATAACCACATAGTCAATGCCTTGTGCCAAGACTACAAATAAGATTTTGTCAAGGCCTTGTGCCAAGACACTAGTTTGTCTCATGAGACCTACTGATGCATCTAGGATCTATAGAGGGATCCACCCATCACTTACTATGTCGAATTCATTCCTTATATGAATAGGTTTAAACATAACATAAACATTCGTATTAAAACTATCATACGAAATGTCAATACTTTCTCCATAAACCATGAATGGTATAAAAATAACACATCAACAGTCAAACATATCACAAAACCTTGAATACAATATGGAAGTTTTGTATCATAATAAATAAAATTAAAATAATATTAAAATCCATTAAAGTATTTTGACATAGATGAAATAAAAGCTATTTGAGAGAAACATATATATTTTGAAATCATTGAAATGTCACACATTTATAAAGGATGTAAGTTAAAAGATATTATTGAATCAAAGTGTCCCATACCAATTCAAAACATTTGAAAATAAATATCATTTCAAAACATTCATGTCCATATAAATAAATCCTTAAAATCATATTGAAAACATGGAAATTTATTAAAAAGATTTAGAATGATAAATCTTTAAAGCATTTAAAATTCAGATCTTGATAGAGAGTACCTTTCATAAATTCTTAAAATATTCATTTTTAAATCTTTTAAAAGTCACATAATTATAAAATAAAATATTTACATTAAAAATATTCTTATAAGCTTTTAAGGGAAGCTTCGAAGATTTTATAACGTCAGAAAATAGCCGCACCAGCTGTATAAGTTAAAAAAGGACATTCTTACATTATTTCTATCAAAAAGGTAAAAAGGGACCTTGTTTGGAAAACGACAGAAAGATTCCTTTATTAACTTCTTATAAAAAGTAAAACAAGGGTATAAATGACTTTAACCCATATTCTATAAAATAGTATGAATGTTTTGAAATACATTTTTAAGAGACATGGATGTGGATGATAAATAGGTCCCAGTAGATAATTACGTATAAACAACCTCGGATAATAAAAAGATTGTGAAATTAACACTTACCAATTTTGTAACTTACAAAACATACACCCCATGAAATAGGTACCATACGATTAATATGTAAATATACATAAATTTAATTTTATTTCAAAAAGAATAAAATTATGGGCAGTACATACACCACACAAAAGGCAATATTGGCAATATGGCATGAATCACACGGGAATAGGGAGCGAGATGAAAACCCCTTACCTTGTAATTTCATTTAGTCGGGGGTATGTTTAACCTCTTTTATGAAGACCTTGGCATGTTATTAAATAATACTAGAACAATATTAATATTTATGATATCATACATTATTAATTTATGACGTTTTACTACCTATTTAATAATAATTTCCATGTTAAATTAACATTTCGGGTAATAATCGCTTTCTTTATTGTACGTGTTTTAACTTGTTACACTTGATTATATCACTTAGATCATGATTTAAATACATACATAATATAAAACATGATTTATATATCATATATTTTTTGAATTTAATTATGTATAATAGATATATATGGGAAATGAAAAACACCGTTTATGGAGACGGTAGTCCATACGTACGCATAAACGTTGTTTCCGTTTTCATCTCGTATGGAATGGAACTAAGTGAATAAGATATATATATATATATATATATAAGTACATCTATATATATATATGTATATATCTCCATTATCATTATTATTCCATATATTATATACTTATTAGTAATATATATATTTTTATAATCATCGATAACTGGTGAACATGGAAATGAATACCATCACGTCGTGGAGACGGTAATCCGTAAGTACGCACAAGAGACATTATAATTTCCTTAATATTGTTGGATTGGATGGTATATAAATTTAACAGAGACATTATCATGTTATTTTCATTATTTATATACATATTACTCATCATTATATCCATCCAAATAACATAGTGTTGAATAAAAAATTACAACACTACGTGGAGACGGTAAGTCGTGCGTACTCACGCATGGTGACATTGTCATTCATAAGATGGATATAATAATGAATATGGTTGTGAAATATTTATAATAACATTAAATTATATATAAGATACTGGAGTTATTATTTTAGAATAGAAATAACAAAGAAAGAAGAAGTGGAAGTAGAAAGGAACTTGAATGAGGGTGGTGAAAACATTACCTCTTCTTCGGGTTCTTCCTTTTGATTTGATCAAAAGGGCTCCTTAGGTTGGCATTATGATCAAACTGAGGCCTCTAAGATTAATTGAGGGATGTTGAGAGAATATTAGGGTAGGTTTTGGCCGAGACAAAAGGCTTTTATGGTATGAATTTGAGATAAGGGTGGGTTCCCTTTTATAAGAGGGTTGAGGGGCACCTTTGTAAAAATTAGAAATATTATTTTATAGTAAATTCATATTCAGATTTTAATGGCTCCAAAGTAAATTATTTAAAGAGTAATGTGGTTATAGGTCTAAAAACACTCAAACAATAGGTTTTATATAGGTTTGGGTCACTATTTTAACATTATCTTTTTGATTTAACTCTTATTTAAATAGTTTTACATTTACCATGTCTCTTTGTATTTTTATATTATATAGTCAATAAACTTAGTAAAGACTTTCAAAAAAACCCCTAGTGGTTCACTAATAATAAAACTATCATTATATAAGTATTTTTGATGATCCTTAGAATTTTAGGAATATAATATCAAATAATAATATAATATTTGTTTTAAAAACTCCTTTATGTCAATTTTGACGCTATTTAATAATTGATTTTGTAAAGTCTTAACAACTTTATTAATTAAAAAAACATTTAAGAAATAAAAACATGTCAGTTTCACCAATAATTTTTTTATGTCATCAAAACATTCAAATTATATTTATTTGAACATTTATAATACTAATTATTTGATTCATTCATTTATAAGGAAAATACTGCATCATTATTGTGTCATAAAGAATTTTAATTATTCAATGTATAAAAATTATAAATAAAATACCATTATGTAGAAATTTTTTTTCAGTTTATAATTAATATTTATAGTCGAAAATAAAACATATATAACCCTATGTAAAAATTATTTTTCTAAAGGATATATGCTTTTGCCATTTTTGTATTAACTTTAGCTTAATTAATATAAAATGTCATTATCACTTACTCATGGATCAATGGGGACCCAAAATCGACCTAAAGATGCCTATGTTCTGAAATGTTTCAACCAATAGGGTTAGGACACGTTTTAGGGTAATTTATTATTATTATAATATTATTTTTACCCTTATTTAATGGATTTACCCTTTAACCATGGTAAATAAAATATTTACCGATGTAAATATTCAAAATATCTAAAAATAAAAGTTACCTATTTACACAATTTCTACCTCCTGATTATAAATATGCAATCCATTTTTCGATATTCAAAACACAAAAGTGGAAAAAATTAATTTAAAATTAATTCCCATTATTACAACAAACATCTTGTTTTTAAGAGATAGTAACTATCAAAAGATTGGCATTTTTTATGTTCAGTTTAAATGTGATATTATGTAAAATGACCAAAAATGGATTAAATGGTAAAAATGTAATCTAATTATACTATAAAATCACTCAAAATCATAATTTGTCACTATTAATTATTTCGATTAAAAAATATGTTTCAAATTAAAAATTATTAATTTTTACTATCATCAAAATATGAAAGTTATCTGAAAAGTACCAAAATTTCACTCTAAGATAATTTTGATATTTTGAATCCAAAAATAAAGTCCAAATTGATAGATAAAATGTATAAAATTTAAAAAATTGGGTATTACTATTCATAACGGCTAGTTTGATTGGTTGTGGTGTGTGTTAGAACTCGAAGTTGCGTAAAACACACGCTACTGCATTATTAATAGAGAAGGGTACCATGGAAGATTGGGGTGTAACATTCTCCCCTCATTTAATAAATTGCTTCCTCAAAATTTATGATCAGTATTGGTGACATCGGGTTGACATTTAAAAATATCTTAGTTGAAATCCCACATCGAAAAATGGATTAATGAGGACTCTATTTAAAATAAAGAGTGGTAAGTATGATGGTTATAGAAAATAACCCATACTAGGGTTCCATGTAGGAAAAAATGGATATGTAAGAGAAATATAACCATCAATATTTGATGGAGATTCATAGAGAACATGGCTATGAAAAGGCCAACAATCAGAAAGCCATAAATTTGTGATGATCTATGGTACCATCTAGGACAACGTTTATGTTCTAAGTTCCTTTTCTTAATGTTGACTAATTTATTTATGAGATTGGATAAGATCATAAGGAGATAAACTTACTTTATAATTATAGTTTTATCCATTAATAAGTTTCTACCACAAAAACATCCTTTACTCCAAAACATAACACAACTAAAAATTAATCATATAGGGTTCCAATTATAATGAATTTATAATTCACATATCAGCCACTTTATAAAAAATAAACTTCATTATACCATCCAGGAACTTCACATAGTCCAGTGGTAGGCGATAAATCCAAATCGCACTAGTGTTGTGGGTTTGATTCCAACCGCTTTGTCCGACGCGATGGGTTGTCACACGGTCTGCGTGTTTTCCTTTTATAAAAACCCAAAAATAACCTTTCATACCTAATTCATTCCAACCTTTAGACTTATCCAAAATACTTCTATCCAAACTCACAGTCCAAAAATTATATGGATTTTAAACACAATGAAGATCATTTTTCTTCCTAATAACATGTAAACACATGTATTCTTTTAAAACCCTGAAACGTCCTGAATTACCGTAAAAACTTATTGATTACATTCATGATCCATTATTCCTTATAGAATACTGGATATACTCTTTCTATTAAATTTTTTTGTAAACTCCAACAATGATGGAATATACAAATCATTAATCAGTTTCAAAGTAGTCAAGAATATCCAATATAATTTATCCAAATCAATCATGTATTATTCCAAAATTACTACCTCAGTATTAGAACCATATTATGGTTTATCTTTATCTAAACCATATATTTCCCAAAAATTTATACAGCTATTGAGTTACTTTTCTTGGTTCCACACAATCTCAAGTCCTTAACAAAATTGTAATACAATACAATCCTTATATACTCCATAATTAGTATAACTAGTACATTGTTGATACAACACTCAAATGACAAAATTCTCTAACAATAACAAAAGAACTATAATCATTCCTCATCATCTATGGTAGTATGATAACTTGATTATTATCCAATAGCATCATTTGGTATATAATCTATTTATTTTGACATTGGTTTTCATAGTGTCCCAACTCCTTGCAGATGAAGCATTGTACATTTGAAACCTTTTTCTTACCCTTGAAGTCACATACATGGTGTCCTTTTTCTCCACATTTATAACAAACTCTCATTCCCTTCAGGAAAGTTCCATGGTGTTTCTTCCCATAGTTATCACATATGGGAAAATTCTTCTTTTCCCTCTTCCCTTTATCCATCTTTCTCTCTTTTATCCTTTTTTTCTCTTGCTTCCCTTCAAATCCATAAGACTCAGAAATTTTTTTACTTATCTTATTAACACATGATACTATTTCTTCATATGCTGAGAACACATGGGAGACTATTTCCCTTCTAAATGTTGGATTAATGCCATGAAGGATATGATCCTTCTTACTCATTGGATCATATGTATTGCTAGATTTCACATTCCTTCTACTGGGCTCCATTTCAATACAATGGCATAAACTTGGTCGGTTTATGAATTGCAATGAATAATTCCCAACATTTAAAATACCTAACATAAATTCAACGGTTTATAGATATAATCCATAATCATAAAGATGTTTTCATTGTAGAAGTATATATTCATAAACCCATCATAATGATTTGTAAAGAAAATGAGAATTATCCTAAGAATATCCCCTGGGAGTGTCGTAACAAAGAGTGAAGCAAGGCCCGTTGTCGTGCACCAGTTCCGGTTCGAGTCTAGCTAAAAACGTTGTTTTTGGGTTTTACCCCTAGGTACATCTATGCAAGAGCCACCTCTACCTGCTCGTATCCAGATAGGGATGTATTTGCTTAGAAAACTCACAAAATCACTACATTTCCAAAAATTCTAGGAATTTTTTCTATACTAATCCTCAAAGTATATCTTAGGTCTATGTGATCTAATCAGAGTTTATCTAAATCTAGCTTCCAATGTTATTGATAAAATTCCTATGATACCAACTATAACGCCCCGACCCCAGTTTCCTAGATTTGGTGCATTATGTTAATACATTGGGATGATTACATGGAATCAAGTCCCGAAGGATCAAAGGGTTTAGAAGTATTGGAAAATATACTACATACATGAATGTTACATTACACTTTATAACATAGAAAACATCATAAATAATCCTTTATGAACGCCATTATTCCTCTAGCTTAACCCTGTATATCAATCACAATACACTTCTTGGAATCCGAGGAAAAATAAAACATAGAAAGGGGTGAGCTCAAATGCTCAGTAAGGATAACAGTATAGAAGAAACATTCATAAATAAGCATAAACATTTAAGGCAATGTATATAAAAAATAAAAGCCTTTTAAAACTTGAACTTCAGCATAATATGGAAAAAATAAAATGAAGTAATTCCATTTACCTATTCACATGGATATTCTATTAGTCGAATAGTCACATGCAATATCACTAACCAATTTCATAATGATGGAATGCATAATGCTAGACTATCATAACCACATAGTAAAGGCCTTGTTCCAATACTAAAAATAAGATTTTTTCAAGGCCTTCTTCCAAGACACTAGTTTGTCTCATGAGACCTACCGATGCATCGAGGAGCTATAGCAGGATCCACCCTTAACTTACTAAGTCCAATGAATTCCTCATATGAACATGTTTAAACATAACATAAAAATTCGTATTAAAACTACCACATGAAATGTCAATATTTTCTTTTTAAACCATGAATGGTATAAAAATAACACATCTACAGTCAAACATATCACAAAAACTTGAATACAATATAAATGTTTTGTATCATAATAAATAAACTTATAATAAGCTTAAAATCAATCAATGTATGTGGACAAAGATGAAATCAAAACTATTTGAGAGAAATAACCTTTTTAAAAAATCTTTGAAAAGTCACACATTTATAAATGAAGTAATTTAAAAAAGATTTTTGAGTCAAAGTGTCCCATAGAAGTTCATAAATTTTGAAAAGAAATATCATTTTAAAACATTCATGTCCATATAAATAAATCCATAAAATCATATTGAAAACATGGAAATTTACTAAAAAAAAATTGAATGATAAATCTTTAAAATAATTAAAATTTTTATCTTGATAAAGAGTACCTTTCACAAACTCTTAAAATATTCATTTTTAAATTATTTAAAAGTTACATAATTATTAAATAAGACTTTTACTTTCAAAATATTCATATATTATTTTAAGGGAAGTTTCGATGATTTTGTAATGGCAAAAAATAGCCGCACCCGCTGTATATGTTAAAAAAGGACATTCTTACCTTATTTCTGTCGAAAATGTAAAAATGGCCTTATTTGGAAAACGACGGAAAGATTCCTTTATAAACTTCTTATAAAAAGTCAAATAGGGGTATAACTGACTTTAACCCATCTTCTGTAAAATTGTATGAATGTTTTGGAATTCATTTTTAAGAGACATGGATATGGATGATTAAGTGGTCCCAGTAGATAATTACGTATAAACGACCTCGGATAATAAAGAGATTGTGAAATTAACCCTTACCAATTTGGTAAAGTATGAAACATACACCCCATGAAAGATGTACCATAAAATGAATATGTAAATACACATAAATTAAATTGTATTACAAAAATAATACAATGATGGGAAGTACATACACCAGAAAAAAGGTTATAGTGGAAATATGGCATGAATCTCACTGGAATGAGGAGTGAGATGAAAACCCCTTACCTTGCACTTTCCTATAGTCGAGGGAATGTTTAACATCTTGTATAATGACCTTAGTATGTTATTAAATTATTCGAGAACCATATTAATATTTATGATATCATACATTATTAATTTATGACTTTTTACTACTATTTAATGATAATTTCCATGGTAAATTAACATTTTGGGTAATAATCGATTTCTTTATCGTAGGAGTTTTATCTTGTTACTCTTGATTATATCACATAGATGATGATTTAAATACTTCCAGAATATAAAACATGATTTATATATCATATATATTTAGAATTTAATTATGTATAATAGATATATATGTGAAATGAAAAACACCATTTATGGAGACGGTAGTCCGTACATACGCATAAACGCTGTTTCTGTTTTCATCTCGTATTGAATGGAACTAAGTGAATAAGATATATATAAGTACATATATATATATATGTATATATCTCCAATATCATTATTATTTAATATATTATGCACTTATTAGTAATATATATATTTTTATAATCGTCGATGAATGGTGAATGTGGAAATGAATCCCATCGGGTCGTGGAGACGGTAATCCGTAAGTACGCACGAGCGACAATATAATTTACTTAATGCTGTGGAATTGGATGGTATATTAATTTAACAGATACATTATAATGTTATTTTCATAATTTATATACATATTAATCATCATTATATCCATCCAAATAACATAGTGTTGAATAAAAAATTACACCACGGCGTGGAGACGGTAAGTCGTACGTACGCACACATGGTGACATTATCATTCTTAAGATGGATAGAATAATGAAGATAGTTGAGAAATATTTATAATAACATCTAATTATATAGAATATACTAGAGTTATTATTTTATAATGGAAATAACAAATAAAGAAGATGTGGAAGTAGAAAGGAACTTGATTGAGGGTGGTGAAAACATTGCCTCTTCTTCATTTTCTTCCTTTTGATTTAATCAAAACGACTCCTTAGGTTGAATTTATTATCAAAATAAGGCCTCTAAGTTTAAGTGAGGGAAGTTGAGAGAATATTTGGGTAGGCTTAGTCTGAGCCAAAATGCTTTTATGGTATGAATTTGAGAGAAGGGTTAGTGCCCTTTTATAAGAGGGGTGAGGGGCACCTTTGGAAAATATAGAAATATTATTTTATAATTAATTCATATTCGGTTTCTAATTGCTCCAAAGTGAATTATATAAAGTTTAAGGTGGGGATAGGTCTAAAACACTCAACCAATAGGTTTTAGACAGGTTTGGGTCACTATATTAACTTTACCTTTTTGATTTAACTCATAGTTAAATAGTTTGACATTTACCATGTCTCTTGGTATTTTTATATTAAATAGTCAATAAACGTACTATAAACTTCTACGAAACCCCCAAGTGGTTCATTAATAATACACCTATCATTATATAAGTTCTTTTTTCGAACATTAGATTTTTTGGAACAGAATACAAATTAATAATAAAATATTTGTTTTAAAAACTCCTTTATGTCAATTTTGACACTATTTAATAATTGATTTTTTTAAAGTCTTAACAACTTTATTAATTAAAAATAAATTCATTTAAACAATCCTAACATGTCATATAAACAAATAGATTTTTTTTGATGTCATCAAAACATTCATGTCCATATAAATAAGTCCTTAAAATCATTTTGAAAACATTGACATTTATTAAAATTATTTGGAAAGATAAATCTTTAAAACATTTAAAAAAAAGTTCTTGATAAAGAGTACCTTTCAAAAAAATTTAAAATATTAATTTTGAAATCATTTAAAAGTCACATAATTATAAAATAAAACATTTAATTTCAAAATATTATTATAATCTTGTAATAGAAGCTACAACGATTTTATAACGGTGGAAAATAGCCGCACCCTCCATATAAGTTAAAAAACAACATTCTTACCTTATTTTTGACAAAAAGGTTAAAAAGGACCCTGTTTGGAAAACGGAAGAAATATTCTTTTATAAAATTCTTATAAAAAGTCAAAAAAAGGTATAAATGACTTTAACCAATATTTTGTAAAATAGTAATAATGTTTTGAAATACATTTTTAAGAGACTTGGATGTGGATGATAAATAGGTCCCAGTAGATAATTATGTATAAACAGCCTCGGATAATAAAGAGAATGTGAAATTTTCTCTTAACAATTTGGTAACATACGAAACATACACCCCATGAAAGAGGTACCATACAATGAACATGTATATACACATAATTAATGTGTATTACACAAATAATACAATTATTTGAAGAACATACACCACACAAAAGGTAATAGTGGCAATATGGAATGAATCCCACGGGAATAAGGAGTGAGATGAAAACCCCATACCTTTCACTTTCCTTAATCGAGGGTACGCTTAACCTCCTGTATGAAGATATTAGTATGTTATTAAATTATACTATAACCATATTAATATTTATGATATCAAACATTATTCATTTATGACTTTTTATTAACTATTTAATAATAATTTCCATGTTAAAGTAACATTTTGGGTAATAATCGCTTTCTTTATCATACGTGTCTTAACATGTAACACTTGATTGTTTCACTTAGATCATGATTTAAATAATTCCAGAATATAAAACATGATTTATATATCATATATATTTATAATATAATTGTGTATAATAAAAATATATTTGAAATGAAAAACACCGTTTATGGAGACGGTAGTCCGTACGTACGCATAAACGTTGTTTCCGTTTGCATCTTGTATTGAAATGAACTAAGTGAATAAGATATATGTATGAAAAAATATATATATATATCCAGTATCATTATTATTTCATATATTATATACTTATTAGTAATATATATTTATAATATTATATGAATGGTGAACGTGGAAATGAATCCCATCACGTCGTGGAGACAATAATCCGTACGTACGCACGAGCGACAATATCATTTCCTTAATGTTGTGGAATTGGATGGTATAATAATATTACAGGGACATTATATTGTTATTTTCATTATTTATATTCCAATAACTCATCATTATATACATCCAAATAACATAGTGTTGAATAATAAATTACACCACGGTGTGGAGACGGTAAGCCATACTTACAAACGCATGATGACATTATCATTCAGAAGACGAATAGAATAATGAATATAGTAGTGAAATATTTATAATAACATCACAGTATATAGAAGATATTGGAGTTATTATTTTATGATGGAAATAATAAATAAAGAAGAAGTGGAAGAAGAAAGGAACTTGATAGAGGGTGGTGAAAACATTACCTCTTTTTCGGGTTCTTCCTTTTGATTTGATCAAGAGGGATCCTTAGGTTGGTTTTCTGATCAAACTAAGGCCTCTAGGATGAATTGATGGAAGTTGAGAAAATATTTGGGTAGGGTTTGAATGATCCAAAAGCCTTTGAAGGTATTAATTTGAGAGAAGAGGGAGTGCCCTTTCATAAGAGGGGTGAGGGGCACCTTTGGAAAAGCTAGAAATATTATATTATAATAAATTCATATTCGTTTTATAATGGCTTAAAAGTGGATTATTTATATGTTAATGTGGGGATAGGTCTAATTAAATGCAACCAATAGGATTTATAAAGGTTTGGGTCAATATATTAACTTTATCTTTTTGATTTAACTCATAGATAAATAGTTTGACATTTACCATATCACTTGGTATTTTTATATTATATAGTTAATAAACATACTATAAACTTAAAAGATACCCTCAAGTGGTACATTAATAATACACCTATCATTATATAATTTCATTGGATGAACCATAGATTTTTAGGAATAGAATGTCAATTAATAATATAATATTTGTTTTAAAAACTCTTTTATGTCAATTTTGACACTATTTTATAATTTATTTTATTTAAGGTCTTAACAACATTATTAATTCGAAAAAATTTCATTTAAGAAATCATAACATGTCATATTATCCAATAAAAGATTTTTATGTCATCAAAACTTTCAAGTTATATACATTTTAACATTTATAATACTAATTATTTGATTCTTTCATTAATAAGGAAAACACTGCATCACTATTGTGTCATAAATAAAGGTAATTATTAAATATTTAAAAATCATAAATAAAATAACGTTATGTAGGAAATATTTTTATATATCTAATGAATATTTATAAATGAATATATAACATATATAACCCTATATAAAAATTGTTTTTCTAAAGGATATATGCTTATGTCATTTTTGTATTTACTTTAACTTAATTAAATTAAACTGTCATTATCACTTACAAGTTGATCCATGGGGTCCCAAAATCGATAACAAGATGTCCATGGTCGGACATGTATCAAAAAATTTGGTTAGGACACGTTTTAGGGTATTTTATTATTATTATAATATTATTTTTACCCTTATTTACCGGATTTACCCTTTAACAATGGTAAATAAAATATTTACCGAAGTATTTATTCAAAATGTATAAAAATAAATGTTACCTATTTATACAATTTTTACCTCTTGATTAAAAATATGGAATCATTGTTTCTAAATTCAAAACACATAAGTGGAAAAAATTAATTTAAAATTAATTCTCGTTGTTAAAACAAAAGGCGTGTTTTTGAGAGATAATAACTATCAAAAGATTAGCACTGGCTTATTTCCAGTATAAATGTGAAATTATGTCCAAAGACCAAAATTAGATAAAATGGTAAAATATATTCTAATTATACTCTAAAATCACTAAAATTCATAATTTATCACTATTAATTATTTCGATTAAAAAAATTGTTTTTAATTAACATTTTGTAATTTTCACTATTCATCAAAATATGAAAGTTATCCAAAAAGTACCAAAAATTAATCCTAAGCTAAATTAGATATTCAAAATCCAAAAATGAAGTCCACTTTGAAATATAAAATGTATAAAATTTGAAAAAGTGGGTATTACTATTCATAACAGCTAGTTTGATTGGTTGTGGAGTGTGTTAGAACATGAAGTTGCATACAACACATGCTACTACGTTATTCAAAGAGAAGCGTACTGCGTAAGCTTGGGGTGTTACACCTTTTAAATTTATAAAATTTAATGTATGTAAATTTTCTATTAATACATTTGATTAATGAATTTCTTCATTTGAAATGTAAGTCATGAATTGCTTTAATTATTCTATAAAATTCCATACTGGTTGATTAAAATTGAATGATTTTTTTGTAAAAAAAATGTTTTCATATTATTATGAAATCCATGGTGAGGCCCCATTGGGATTTTATCCCACAGCCTACTTGTGACTAAAGGGGTTTGTAGATTACATTTATACAAGTTTGAGAATGGGTAAGGCACCTCTTTGAGGATGTAGTGGCAATTGATCCTTAGGCTTGGATAGTTTTTTCTATTTGGACCTTGGGTTTTATCATGCTTTATGATACATTTTTATAGTAGTTTTGGTTGATTAAAGGTTTGAATTATGGTACACTACCCGATGTGGAGTTTTTCAGGTAAGTATACTTATTTTTAATGTTTTTTCTTCAATGTTTTTGGGAAAATTTGTTCCCACTTCCATGTTGTATGATGCCAGGTGCAAGTATCTAACTCATGGGATTCGAGAACACCCTTCGAGATATGTTGGGATAAACTCCGTTATTGTTTTATAAGGGTAACAGGGATGGGTTGTAAAAATATACATGATTTAAAAATTATATATTTGATTTTTTTCAGTAAAATCAAGTAAATATGAAACCATAAGTAACCACACAACCAAGAAATAAATAACTTGGATAAAAACATTCATCGTAGTCCATTTTAATGATTCTTGATTCCATAAAATTTTTTATTTTAATTCCTTATTTTTTTCGACAATAATTACCAACTATTATACATATTGTATTTCAACTATGAACTATGATTTTTTTACCGTACAACATGGTTATTTCAAATTGACAGACCCAAATTCTTTAGCCTTAAACTATTTTTCAAAAAGAATTTTACTTCCAAAATGTTTTTCTAGAAATACGATTCAACCATTAAAAGACCACTACTCATACCACTTTAATTATTTAAAACTAATATATTTTAGTGTAAAATACAATTTTACAAGAAAATAAAATCATAGAAAAAATATGAATTTAAAAAATTCTAACATTTCAGATATATGGATTACTTAATATCAGTTAGGAAAACATTCCATGTTTTATTACAACATTTGTAATTTATTAAAACATTATAAAACCTTATTAATTAATAAATAAAATCATATATCCAAACCATATGATAGAATAAATTTAACAATTAATCATATATCTACATAGACATGGATGAAAATATATATAAAGAAATATATAGGACACCTAACTTTATTATGTTTTAAAAAATATCATATCTATATCCATAGGTCTAATTCCTTAGATATTGGAGACTAAAATAATTCAATTAGTTATATATGACATTATTTGACAAATATAAGATAATAATTATTGATATGTGGTGGAGACGGCTAAAAATTAACTAAATGAATCCCAAATCTCGATCAGAGTTTGATTAAATCCTTCATTATTTTTAATGGATATAAATAATTATTTTAGAAATAAAATTTTTATATCTTTCATTGAATGCAAGTATGGGTGAATTCTCACTCAAAACATACAACTAAGTGAGTGTACATTGATATTTAAAAACAAAAAAGTCAAGGTTCACAGGGTGGTTAACTAACCTTACAAGTACGTTCAATTTCCCAACCTCACTAATTATCTTTAAATAAATTATTAATCATCATTTTTAATATATACATGTTGGATCAGAATGTATATCCCAAAATCCTCTTCTAAACCCCATATTTGATTCAAAGCCAATATAATCTAAAAGGGATCACTAATAATCAGTCAAAGAGTGCCACATTATAATGGTATGTTTTCCATTTTTATTTCATTACTATTTTATAACCTTTTAGATTGGTATTTTATCATTATTTCAATACTTTTTTCAAATTATAATATCTACCAATACACAATTTCTACATAAATCAATTAAAATCACAATTTAAACCAACACATTTACCCATAAAAAACTTATCATTCATTATTTTCCCTAAATTTTTCCAATGTAACTGTTACCTATTAATTTAATGAATATAGATAATATGATTTAAATTATAATGAGTATAGAGTCTCTAAATTTTTTTATTCAGCTAAAAAATACAAACATAAATATTCCTATTTTGTCTTTATGATTATAAGTGATTAATCATTATCTTCAATTGGCATATGTTGCAGTTAGTTTTACTGCCTTTTCATCATATATTCTTCTTATCACCACCCATGATATCACATATAATCATGTATAATTAGCCTTAATACTTTTTTTATTTTCCCTAATATCTATAGCCATATACAATAAAAATGATTATAATATTTTTACAACTATTTGTGACAACCTATTTCCTTCAAAACAACCCACATTCCTTATATTTACAATGAATAATAACATCATCCATGTTACCAATTTTTTATTTTTCTACTAAAATAGAGTATTATAACAAAATCAATGATAAGAATTTTACTTTTTTTCAAGATATATCTTCCATCATATAGATACATTATTTTTTTACATAAATTATTACCATATTAACATGTCCTTATTCACAGTATTTGTTACTATTTATGGTGTCTTAAATAGTTGTTTATTATGTTTTATATTCTATTTATTTCCATTATTGGAAAGTTTTATAATATTAACCAATTACTACAAAAACATGTTGTTATGAAAAATTATTACTTTTATCATTACTTGTTATTCAATCTATGGGTTGTGATTCTATATATTTCATCAATGAAAAGATATTCATTTTCTCGAAAACATTGTATCATGAATGTTGTATGCATTAATCATAAATTTTTATATGAGTTGTTTGTTTTTATATTTATCAAAACATAATAAATTTGTTTTCCAAAAAATATATCATCTTCCAATTAGATAAAATTTTTAATGACAATTCAAAATAGAATCTTTATCCTTAATATTCCTTTATATTAGTTTAAGTTTTCATTCAAATCCAAAACAACAATAAAATTCATCAATTCATCCAACAATGCTAAGACAAACTCTATACATTTGATATATAATCAATCATGAATCATTAAAAAATTACCTTAATATTAATTTTTGATAATTAAATTTTCTTATATTTTTCATAATTAGTTTGTGGTATAATATTTGAATATTAATATGTTTTTTAAATAATTTATTTTGAAATATTTTGTTTTGGAAATTTTATTTTATGTTATTTAAATATAAAGATATTATATGTTATGTGATGTTATTTTGTTAAATTGTATTATGATATTTAATATTAACATGATATTTAAATTTATTATATTTATGATGCTTTTAGAATGTCGGAATAAGGGTTATACTATGATTTTATAATTATTACTATCTTTTTATTACTATAACCACTATTATTATGTGGAAATGGGTTTATAAAAAAGTAGGACCACCCCCTTTATTTAACTCAATTAATTTTTATTTATACCAAAAAGGATAGAGGATATCATTATAACTTTATCATTCACCATCTTCCATGGTTTTATGGATCACCATGATTATGTAAAATACATCCCTTCATTCTCTTATACATTTTCTCTATTTTTATCCACCTATATTTTCATTATCATCATGTAAAAATACCAATATTGAGATTTTCTAAAATTATGGTATTCACTATGTCATTGACAGATATTTAAAATGTTGAGCTATTTTATTCACTTAGTATGGATGATTATTCTATATGTCTAATGGACTATATTGGGACCAACAAATGAATTATTAGTCACTAGAAGGAACATCTCTATTCTAAAATTTAAAACATTTCAAAAATATAATTTTTTAAATTGAAGTATTGATTTTTAGGTTTTTATAATTGTTTTTAGGATGAATTATAGAGGGTATATGCATTAAAGATCGTCAAACTGAAGAGGTTGGAGATTATATACCTTTTCCTTCACATAGATATAAATATTTTTTATTATCTTTCTAAATAAAATAATTATTATATAAAAATGATTGAGATTATTCACCAGTTGGTTATTATTTCTTTTAATGATTCAAAATACCATGGTGTTAATTGATATACACAATATATAGATACCTTGAATATCTAAATGTATTTTAATGTTTTTTATGATGTTATCAAAGTGAAATAATGTTGTTTTGGAAATAAATCCTTCTTTGGATTTGTAACACCAACCACCCCCTCCCAATCTAAATCATCGAGTCTGATCCAGAGTGAAACATAGGAATATGTGCACCTCCTCATTTGAAAGTGGATTCCAAATAGTTGTGAAAGCCTAAATGGAGTCATGTGGAGACTACACACATATTATTAGATAACCATTAGAGTAATGAAATAACATACGAAATATTTATATAGTATATAGTAAAATATCATTTAACAAAATCAATAACAATAAAATCAATTAATGATATATAATATAACATAAAATAAGCCATTCATGTCGATAAAAATGATCCTTATATGGGGAAGATCAAAACACACAATGATCAATGCAATATTCTAGACATCCTTTGAGGTACATTATTGTTTATGTTTTGGTTCTAGTATCTTTACATTGGTTAAATGAATTTTTTTATGATTTTACATGGAGTCTTAAGGGTGACATACGTGTTCTAGACATTAAATTGGGTATAAATTCGTCATCCAATGCATGGTTCATAGTTTATGCCAAAATAGATATAATTTTTTTCCCCACCATGCATGCCTGGAGGGGGGTGCATGATTTGAGGAAACTATGAAATGGGGAAGGAAAAATCAATCAAGATTAGACAGAGCAATCCTACATGGTCAATAAATGATTTTTAACACTGTGTGAGATCCCTAGGTAATCGTGTGGCCTGATCTCCCACATTGATAGAGGATGTCTCACTATCGGCAAATGGATTGTAAAATCATGCGGTCGGACCGTGCACCCAAATATTAGTGGAATTTTACCCTTTCCCCTCTTGGTCTTTATGTTTCTTAACTTGGAATTTCCACCGTTCTTCCTCATACAACCATAGGGATGACTCAAATCACCCAGAGCATCCGATGGATCGATCAACCTCATTTCGAGGTTGTTTTTTCACCATTCGATGAAAATCACAGATTTAGGTGATCCAAAATTTACTCCTTCTTCCCTTTTTCTGATAATATCATGTATAGTTATTATTCTTCGTTTGAATCCCTAAACCAATCTTTTTTACAGTTGATCATAGGTTGGTTCTTCGAGTGGCATTCGAATCTTAATCAACATTTAGATTTTGGGAAGCGTTCATCTTCAGAATTGATGGAGTTTTTATACAAGTAATATATCATAGTCTTGTTGATTATTTATGTATATGTGGTTGTAATTTTGTGTAATTTTGTTTTTTTTCTTATTCTTGGTTTAAATGACTATCTGATTAGATAAATTTTTAATTTAACCCCTCATTATCCATGTGGGATGCTTTGAGGTTAATTCGATTGGCCTAAGGTCCTCTCATGGGGTTTGCGGCTTCTTGAGCCTAAAAATTGAGTTTTTATGTCGAAAATTATATTTCATAAAAAAAGATCCCCTGATAAATGTGTTGAAATGTGATATTGGGTTATGAAATGAAACTAATGTCAATTAGTTTTTGTTTTTGACATGATAAAAGGAGTTATTTAATATAAAATTGATGGTTAAAAGAGTTATAGTTTGTAAAGATTAACTTTTTTTATTGGTTATGGAATCTGAGTAATAATTGGGTTGATTAAGTTAAGAAAAGTAAATGGAAATGTGTAAATCTGACAGGGCATAATGATGAAATGTGTGTTGAATTAATCTAGTTGTAAATGAGGAATTTGTTAAAGGATAATCGTTTATATTTTTTATATGTGGATAACTATTTTATAAGTATTTGCACATGGATTGGTGGTATGTGGGGGGTATTTTACATGAGGATATACACCCACAGGTCAGGTTAGACTATGGTTCTACACCCCTCCATTTAATACATAGGTTAGAGAGGTCACATATAGGTTATATTCCCATAAAAATGGCATTTTATGAGACCACCTGGACAAATGCTCCAAGGTAATTTTGATGAAAATGTTTTTGAAATGTTTACCTGAGTGAGATTAGGAGGATGAATTATCTCATTATGAATAGTAGTTGATTGACTTAAAATGATGTGAAAATTAATTAAATTGCTTAAACCATTGAACAGATGATGAAAATGGTTTAAGTGAACATTATTAACTAATAGAATATAGTCAACCTTTAATTTATATTGTTTTTATTTAATACATTAAATCACTAATGGTGTAAACTAAATATTTTTTAGACACTATTTGTGGTTTCCATCTGATTTGTACTCACACCATGCTTGTGCCACCATTGGGTTCCCAATCAGACTTCATTCCTATAGGTCAGGTAAAGTCCATGGGACCTATTCTAGATGGTTGATTTTGCCTTTGGATATGCATGAATCGGGATCCAAACATGGAGTCGGGAACCATTTTATGGATTCTTCACTTTGTCCATATTTTGGGGTTTTTTACAATTGGAACTACATGAAATGTCATGATATATTTACTATTTGGTTGTTGTCTTGTATCCTGTTTTGGGAAATGTTTGGTAATGTATGTTTATTGGCTATATTGTTTACATTATTAACTGTTTTCATCTAATGAGCCTCACTCTGATAAAGAGGGAATATTCTCCCCTCTCAGAACATTAAACTCTCATTGGTAGTCGAAAGCCTATGATATCTGGGGAGGTCCGCATGATGTCATGGGGTTACCTTGATTACTATAACATATAGTTGATACTAGTTTAGTGACATTATGAGGTGTTATAAAATAATTTTTATTTGACATGTATTAATATTTAAGAATTGTAGCTAGAAGAAAAGTTGTGTCTAGACATGGAAAAGAGCTTGCACATAGGAGTATTTATCCCATGTATAAGAGAAAACTCAAATAACCTTGGGTGGTATTTCTATTAATTAGTTGTGTTTTTATGATTTAATGATATTTCACCATTGGGTGATGCACTTGTTGTGTGATGTTACTATTTTATGATATCAATCACATGGAAAAGATGGGATGAGGATGTCCATTCATGCATCATTTTAAGAACCTATGGATATGGTCGGAATTTATTTGGGTATCCACGGATAGAAATTTGCATTGGATGTGATTTATATAATACATATCTTTTTCTGTGAAATTCTAAAATGAATAGGTTTCTCATCAAAATGATGAAAATGGTTAAATGGGAAAATTTGATGGAACAGTTAAGAAATTGTTGCTCATGATTATTCATAAATGGATTACAATTTGGTTTAAAATTTGGTGGTGATGAGTTGTAAATGATATAATGGTTCCTAAGAATGAAATATTTGGGATGTGAAATTAGATGTGGTTAAAAATGGGGTGCAATGAATGTTTGTGACTATGATAGTTGGGTTACCCCATATTGACCATGCCCTACCATAGAGATGGATGATAGTTGTGATAATAGTGAGACTCTAAGAATTGGGAATGTGTTTGCGAGTTGATTTATTTAACGCTGGTATATGGCCTTCTTTTATTATTGTGGAAGATATGATTTTTGTTAGTATATGTATGCCTAACATTGTAGAGAGATTCTACCATGATGGTGTGTACCTATTTCGAGTCATGATGATTTGTTGAGAACTCTCTACTAGTAGTGCAACTAAAAACCTTATTGGTCCAAATTAATCAATGGAGAAGTAGTTCTATGAGAAGTTTTCTTTTCTCTTTTTGAACATGATGGAATGATACCAAGTACAAGGCAGGCTAAGTATGTTTGATATTGATAGAGAGATTAATTTGTAGAACCCTCCAAAATTTCCCAAATAGGGTGGAGACGACACAATAGATTTCTCAATTAGGTGAATCCAGATGATCATGGATGACATAGAGACTCATATAATTAAGAGATTCATGTTATAAGATTATATATTGCAAGGACCAATGATGCGCTAGTTGGATTTTCAATCGCCGACATAGCATGCTAATTGTATGTTATGGGAAAGCGTCCAAGAATTGTTTATGGAATAATTCTATCTAGATACAATGATAATAGAAAAGGGTGGGGAGTTTATGAGGTTGACCCAGGGGAATATGTTGGTTATGAATTTAGTTACCCATTTCACTTACATATAATGATTTGTCCATACATTGGAAGGGGATACGACTGATACTAAGAGACGATTCAAAGAAAGAATTATACATGAGATCATATACAAGGTGAATTCCCTCCATTATATGATGTTTATTGAGGTGGTTGATCAAGGCCATATTTTAAAGAGAAATTTGTGGAGGCTTCTATTGGTTGGAATGTGGTTCTAGTCGGATGGTCTAGTGGTGCGACTTCCGAGTGTAACAAGCATGATTTTGAAAGTATTCACCAGGGTAGTAGTGTGTCAAGTTTTTATAGAAGTATATAATTTAATCATGGTATTAACTAGGTGTTTTTATATCAGTTTGGTGGGTTGGGACACATGTTTGGCCTCTTCCCCTAACCACCAGATGAGTGTTGATCAAACTAAGAGATGGGGCGTGTAAAAATAATTTGTATGAACCCTCAATATCATGGAACTTATGGAGGATAAAGGCCTATGTAGAAGGTTTGAAGGGGGTCGGTAACCCCATATCATGCAGAAAGTTAGATTTCTACTGGCCATACTAGTTTGGGTGTCAGATATGGTACTCTAGGATGAGAACATCTATATCCAAAAAGTCGTTCAAAACATAAAATTAAAACTAGATCCAAGATTAGTTGTGTATACCGTCTTCATGTAGTTATATCGATACATAGAGGTGGAAAGGATGGACCATCAATAGTTCGAGATATGATTTTTATAGATTCCTCAATTTTTATTTCTTTATTTGATAATGCTTCCATGAATTATTTTATATCCACCAAATGTGTGTGTCTGTTGGCCATAGAAGAGGAACATATATTCATGGGTATATCTATTAATACACTGTTAGGGGTGAGATAAAAAAATATCAAGCAATATAATGAGAGTTCCTTTGATATTTATGGGCACAATTTTCAATAAAACTTGTTTTTTTCTTGGCATATCACGTTTTAACATGATTTTTGGGGAAGGATTGGGTACTATTTAACTAGGAACATACTGACTATTACTGACATAGGGTAACATTCATGTTATAAGAATGAATACTCATGTTCATCCTGTATAATTGGATATCTAAACTATCCATATAGGGCTAGTCAGTTGGTATATGGGTGAGATCACTTCCCAAGGGGATTTCATTTTGCCTGAAGATGTGTGAGTTGAGTAGCTTGTCATTCCTCTTGATGTGGATAAGTTCTAGGATGTGTTTTTGAGGACTAAAAAAATCTACCACCGACAAGAGATGTTGAGTTAGTGTTCGAGTTGTTGTTGGGAGAAGAATAATATTTAATTATTTCATATACAATTGAATTAGAAGAACTCGAGGAGAAAAAAACAGAAATGTATGAATTAGAGAACATGAAAATTATCCATCTGTGTACATCACCTTGGGGATCTCTATTGCTTTTTTGTTAAAGAATGATGATGGATCATTTCTATTTTCTCTAAAATATAAGAATCAAAATCGTATAGAAGTTAATAAATGATAACTTTTCCCATGAAATGATGATCTTTTCTACCAAATCAGGGGTGCTTTAGTGTTCTCTAAAATTGATTTGAGATTGTGGTATCATCTTATTAGGGTGAGTTCGTCTAACATAACATGTACTAACTTCATGAGAAGGTTTGGGTTATTTGAGATTGTTTTCGTTTTCTCCATGTTGACCAATATTCTACTAGTGTTTATGGACCTACTAAACTAAATCTTTCAACCATACCTAGACCACATTGTATTTGTATTTTTAGATGAAATCTTAGTTTAATCTAAGGCTAATGAATATAATTCCAAGTAACATGACATTTTCCATAGTATACTAAGAGTGCATAGGCTATACACTAATCTATCCAAATTTTATTTCAAGCATAATATAATAAATTACTTCATTAACATCATCATTGAAGAAGGTATGTCTTTGGAAACATTGAAAGTGAAAGATGTTGTATATTGGTAGAATACCAATAATGATTATAATGTCTAATTTCATATGGGTTTGTAGGAAAATTACTAATAGTTCATCAAATACTATTTCTGTTTGGAAACTACACTCCAGACCTTGAACAAGATGGTAATCAATCTTAAATAGTCTGGTAAATGTGAGAATTCCTTCCATGAGTTAAATAAGTGGTTAACTACCACATTAATTCTGATATTACCCGATCCAGGTAAGGAATATTCCAATTTTTATATATCTGGTCTTGGGATTTGGGTAGTGTGTATACATGATGATCGAGTTATGGTGTATGGGTTATGGAAATTGAGGAATCATGAATGAAATTACCCTACACAAGACCTTGAATTGTAAGTATGAGTTAATTACATGAATTATTGGGGGAATTATTTTATGGGATAAATTTTTACTATGTATATCAATCATAAGAGACTTAAAAACATTTTTTTTCAATTGTGATTTGAACCTCAAATAGAAAAGGTGGTTTGAGTATATATAGTCATTCGATTTTGATCTGGTCTACACATTGGGGATGGTGAAAATATTGCAGATTATTTGAGTCAAAATAATCAGAATCATGACTCTATGAATCCATTTTTGAGTAGAGGATGATGGTTTTGTTTTTTAACATGAATATGGAAGTGCAATGATGGAAAAGAAATGTGACCCTTTCATCCTTGGCAGTTGAGTCCTCACTTCTAATCCCAATAAAGGAAAGGAAATATGAGGATCCAGAGTGTTTGGAAATGATGGAATGTCTTGAAGGTAAGGATCCAGAATCATTTTGTAATGTTGTGGAAAATGGTAAATTTTATATTGGTGTCCATTTTATAGTTCATACAAGCATAGGAGGAAGATTTGATGCATTGGTTTCAGGAATCTAAGTGGGAGGCGCATCATGGTTTGACTAATATTTATTATGATCCTTGATGATAGTATTGGGGGCCAATGATGAAAAAGAGGTTTTAGGTTTTGTGATGTAATGATATACTTATCAGTAGGTGAAGATCAAGGATCAATAGTTTGGTGTTTTTTATATCCTTTTCCCATTATGAAATAGGAATGGGATTATATGACGATGGGATTTTTGAGGGGTCTTCCAAGGATGCCTCAGATGGATAATGTGATCAAGGTAGTTACTGATTGGTTGAGCAAGGTGTCACATTTATTATCAAATCAATATACCATTACAGTTGACATATTGTGAGAGTTCTTTGTTCAAGTGATAATATGGTTTCATGGGGAACCATTGAATATAGTTTCAAATCAAGATCCAAATTTAACTTCATGATTTCAGTAGGGGTTAAAGAAGACTATTAGTACCATATTATTTTTGAGTACATCTTTGCACCCACAAATGAATGGGAAATATATGAATACAATTCTATTGATAGATGTAATGTTGAGGATAAGTGTCCTAGATTTTGGTGGATCTTGGGAGAATCACTTAGAACATGTTGAGTTCTCATAAACAGCAGTTAAAAATAAATGATTTAGATAACATAGTATGAGGTGTTATATGGGATACCTTGTAGATCCCCATTTTACTGGATATAGTTAGGGAAATAAACATTTTTGTGATCAAGTCTAACGTAGGAGACATATGAACAAGTTTATTTGATTCAAAAGCAAATGGATATGACTTATAGTACATTGATGTTATATGTATATAAGCTTAATCAACATATTGAGTTTATGGTGGGTGATCATGTGTTTCTTTTTGTGTTACCATGGTTGGGTAACTGTTAGATTTCGAAACAGGGTATGTTAGTTCCTATGTATGAGGGGATATTTGGGATAGTGGGGAGTATTGGGCTAGTGGCCAACCAATTGGATGTTACATAGAGTAATAGTGGGTTGAAAATGTTTTTCATGTGTGATGGAATTGGCAGTATCACCTTGAACCTTCTCAATTGATTGATGTTCAAGATATTGAGTTTGAGGCTATTGTGTCATTCTAGGATAATATAATTTGAATTTTGGATCATAATGAGAAGTATTAGTGAGGAAATTCATTGAATTTTGGTTTTATTGCTATTGAACCATGGTAATATTAAGGAAGAAACATAAGATATGGAGACGAATATTACAGACTAGTGGACCAATCTATTTTCATTTGATGCTGAGTGATTCCAGAGAAGAGTGTAATGAGGACGATATGTTATACAGTGGGGGAGTTTTAAGATACCTATTTTCCTTTGTGGTTCATTCTTGTTCATGGTTTTGTTTATGTATATTTAGTTTCATTGAAGGATTGTTTTTGAGTTTATATAGACTATTGGGGTTTTCCTTGGGGTTTAGGACTTAGAAGAGTGTGGAATGTGGACATAAAGTTTATGTTGCATGGTTAGTAGTAATTTTTCCCCCTAACCATGCATTCTTGGGGGAGGAGTGCATGGTTTTATGAAACCATTCAACTAGTAAGGAAAAACCATATGGGATTAGACAGATCCATCCCACATGGTAAAATCATATTTTTTTCAAACAGTATTGGGTCATTAGGTAACTGTGTGGCTTGGCCCACTCATAGAGTGAGACCCATGTTTGGCATAGGGTTTTGAAAACCAATCACCCAAATCATTTTCCCCTTTAATACTAGTATTATACCATTTCCATCATTTTTATTAAGTGTTCTAACATAGGGTTTTCCTACAATTATCCTCCTGTAACCCTAGGGACAAACCAAATCACCCTGAGCTTCCTAGGGATTGAGCCCCCTAATTTCCAGGCCCTTTAGAGCACTGTTGGATGCGTATCAAAGATCTTTGGGATTCTAACACTCTTATTTCATCAGTTTTTCATATTAAGTATTGTGTATCAATTATTATTCGTTAGAATCCCAAATCCAATATTTTTTCAATATACTCTAGGTTGGGGCTTTGATTGGTGTTCGAATCTAAATAAAAGAATAGTGTTAAGTAGGTTTTTATCTTTGGAATCGAGGCATGCGGTCTACATGTTTTATCCCATAGTCTTGTTGACTATTTACGTTTATGTGGTTGTGTTTTAGTGTTTTTATATTTACCATTTGGGATTACATGGTGTAAAAGATTAATTTATTGGGTTAATTTTTAATTGAATCCCCCATGATGTCCATGGCATGAACTAAGGATAATTTAGCATGGTTATGGCCACCCATGTGGTGTGCTGCTTCTTGAGCATTAAATTGAGATGTTAATTCTGAAATCTAATTTTATTAACATAGATCCCTTGATAAATGAGTTTAATTTGTGGTTTAGTTATGAAATGAAACTTATAAAAACTGTGTCTAGTTGTTAACTTGGATTAAGGGGTTCTTTAGTATAATGTTAATGGTTAATTTAGTTATTTATGGAAAAGATTAATTTTTTGGATTGGGTAACTCATATAAGTGATAAGTGGGTTGATTGGGTTGATTAATGTAAATCAAAATTTGTAAATGGGATAATGCATAATTATGGATTATTTTTTGAATGAACCTTGTTGTAAATTAGAAATGTGTTAAATTGTTATGGTTTTTGTTTGGTATATGTGGTTAATGATTATAGAATAATTTTCACATGGCTCAGTGGTATGTATGAGGTATTGTAATTTAGGATTTATTCCCACATGTTTGGTTAAACTGAGGCTCAAAATACCACTCCCTTTATTGCAAGAGTCGGTAGGGTATGCTGAGGCTTTATTCCCCTAACAGTTGAATTTGATGAGACTGACTAGACTGGGGATCAATAGTAGGTGTGACGTAATTCATTATAAAATGTTCAACCACATGAGATATGAAGTTTTACTTATCCACTTATTCATAGTAGCTGACTGGTTTATGCCGAAGTGAAATTTAAGAATGTTCTTAACCCATGGAATGAATGATGAATTTTTTTAAGTGGTATTTGTTAACTAATGAATCATTATTTACCATTTATTTATATTTTTTTTTATTTAGTAATTGAATTAAAAATCTATTTATATTGGATAGTTGGTAAAAACCATTTGTGGTGGCATACTGAGTTGTACTCACACCCTTCCCTGTCCACCATTGGGTACCTGAGCAAACTTCATGCTTATAGGTGAGGACTAAAAAAAGGGACCAATGCTAGTTGGGTTATTTTTGGAACATATATTAATGTATTATGGATCCAAACATGGAGTTAGGACATGTTTTAGGGATTCGTCATCCTATGATTATTGTTTTATTTTTTTCTTACACTTGTTATAGTAAGAAATTTCATGAAATATATTATATTTGGTAGTGGGATTCTGCCAAGATTTTAGAAATTATTGTTATGGGTTGTTTAATGCTTATTATATTTAATTTATTTCATTTTGTTATCTAATGTTTTATACTCTGATAAATAGAGCAAGGTCTTCCCAGTCAACACATTAGACCCTTTTTGCTAGTTAGCAGCCTCTGGCATTTTCAGATTCCATCCTAAGGTCATGTTGTGACCTGGATCACAGAACCATATAGTGGAAACCTAGTTGGGGATGTTATATAGTGGTGTTAGAGCAGTTTCATTTTCAATATATTACTATTTAAAAATAATTGATGAGAGACTAGGATGTGCAAGGACATGGATATAATCTTGTTCATGGGAGTATCTAAACCATTTATGAGGTAAAACCCACATAACGTAGGGTGATATTGTTACGAATCACTTAAGTTGTTATAGATGGATGATATTTAACTATTGGGTGACACAATTGTTAGGTGATGTGTCTGTTTTATGATATTTTTCATGTAATGACCCAAAGTTTTTCAATGAAAATACCCTTTTTATAATTATGTCATAAAATAACATGAATACACAACATAATTGATAAGTGACCTTTAAACATAAGTTTGTCACTTATGTGTTTGGAATTTTGAAAATCTGTTATACGCGGTTGTGTTCACGATGATTTTTGGAGTCTAATGAAACAAAAATACTTTTTGGTGAATAGTAACATACCCGTGTGAATAGTATACTACCATTATCAATGGTAATATTACCCTTATGAATAGTAAATCATCCAACATAATATTAACCATACCCATGAATAATTAAATAATATTTAGGTATATTAGAAAGTGACAATTTGACCTTAGTAAACATTTTGGTATTTTGCAAGTTATAAATAAAAAATTATAATTAATTAATTAATTTAAAAGAAACAGTATTTTCTAAAATGTGTTAATTAATTTTAAAATAAATTCCTTATAGTTTTTAGATAATTTTATAAGACCTTACGCAATTTTTGAAATCACTATAAAATCAATTTTAAATTTAAAAACTGATTTTTTAAAGAAATTATGATTTTAATTAAATATAAATATAAAAATATTTAGAAAATTATTTCGGAAAAATGGAATTCATTTTTTGATTCTACACGTCGAAAAATGGTTAGGGTGAAATTTTGGGATTTTTCTAAAATACATCAATTTTTGGGTCTATAGTAAAAAATAAAGTTTTTCGCATAATCAGTGTATCCTAAATTGCATCATTAATGATGTAATGATGACATAAATATTCTAGAACTTTAGTTTCAGACAAATTTTATTAAATTTCATAAATGGTTCCTTAAAATACAATAAATTCAATTTTCAAAAATAAAAAGAACTTTCCAAATTTTGAAGTCTAAAGGTGATTTCATTAAGTGTCTTTATCTCTTTGTTTCTCTTTCCTTTTAATAAATAATGAATTCTAATTATAAATATAAATTAAAGCCTAAAAAAGAATTATATTATTTTAATATATGATTTAGTATGTCCAAAAACTAATATTACAAGTCTATCTTTTGATATATTATTTTATTTAATATTTTATACTAAAAACACCTCCCTCCTCATGTATAAATAATCCATCCCCTCCCCTTGCAAAACCACACCTCTCAAGATTCATAAATTCTCTAAGCTCTGCCCAAAAATCTCTCCTAGCCCCTGTCCCACGTCCAAGAGCTACTGGTCTAATCAAAAGGCCAAGCCAAGCTTTTTTAAGGAGGATCTCAAGAGGAGGATTTAAGAGGTGATTTCTCTCCCTCTTTTCCTTTATTTTTCTTTCAAGTTCAAGTCCATTTCTTGATCTATCTCAACATATATTCATCAAAATGGTATTGTAACTCCAGTATTAAACATTTACTATGATTTTATGATGCTAAAATGATATTATATCATCCAACCCCTTTTCCCTCTTCCTTTTATTTTATTAAAGAAAACGTTGTTCGTGAGGTATTAATTTATCACCTTCAGGAACGACATGCTTTATTTTCCCATTTCTACCTTCAGATCTGGTCATGAAACCATTTTTATGGTTGAACCAGAATTTTTTATATGTATTATTTAATATTTAATGTTCTGTAAATAAATTTGGGCCATATTACTAAGTGATAAATTAAAACAAGTTCGTTGTGATTGAAAAACTGCCCATATTAACCCAAACAATCATCGTTTAATTCTTATCTAATGATTCATACACATGGATATAATATGATTCATTATAATATCATTAAAACTCTTGTAATATCATTAATAACATGTAATATCATTTCTGGATGTTTACTCATGTTTGAACAGAACAACAATTTAAGAATATAGGTGAACCACTCAAGAAAACCATGAAAAAGAACATTATTGAACAGTGTTTTAAAACTATATAACTAATCCAAAAGAACATAAAATCACTTAATAAAACAATAATGAACCATATTAATGTAAAAATGGTTATGGATTTCTTATTGATGGATATAATATCATTATACATGACATTAAAGAGAAGGAAGCATTCAGATACAAGGTAAGGGGAAAATCTCAAACCCAATTTTCATTCTTCGGGTTCTCCCTCTTTCACTCTAATTTGGTATGGTCACTTCTTAAAAATAATTTTTTCATCATTATCTTACCTTTTCTAGGATATAAATATTTTCTAAGGAATTTTATGTCAATACAAATGTTTTCCAAATGAACTCTTACTTTAAGAACTCAACTTTTACCTCTCATTCATGGTTGATGGTTCTTGTATCAAGTATGTTGTTCCCTCTTTATTTTGGGAACCCAAAGCTTATGAATGTATTATTATGAGATTAAACCAATTCTTTAACATGGGTTAATTATGTTTATTATTTATATATGTTCTATGTGGCAGGCATGATAATTATAATATTACTAGGTGACAGGTGCACCCGGAATTATATAGCACAATATGAATGTTTGAATGTGACATGTCCACCCGAAATTATACAGCGCTCTAATGGATTGTGTAATGTGATGAATCTCATGAGTAAATTTGAAATGATGTGTGAAAAATATTGTATCTTGGTTCACAAGTATGTGTATTTGTTAACCACTAAGACATGATGTTTCATTTTTATGCATTGCCACATTTCAAGTCTTATTAATGCTTCTCTCATGTTCATAATATTTTTCCCATTTTATGATTATGCTCACCCCATACTATATTGTTCTTATCTATCCTCTTACTGGGCTTCTGTCTCACCCCTTTTGATGTATATCCTCATGTGGCTATATGTACTAAGGAGAGTACAAGTGCCAATAAGAAGCTAGAGATGATGAAATTAAATAAATGTTTATGCTTGATGTTGTAATTATTATGTATGGTCCTAGTTTTCCAAAGACACTAAACCTTTGGATCTTCTATTTTTAATGTAACTATGTTTTTATCTTTAAAATGATGAAATATTAATGTAAAAAAAGGTTGGGTTTCTATAGTTGGTATCAGAGGAAACGTTTAGATAATTTGGGAATTAGGATAAGTGAACCCTAAAGAAAACCTCTAGCATGAGACTAGGTACAAAAATGCACACAAGAATATTTACATAGGGATCCAATATGTTATGTTTTAGGTATAAATTTTTTAAATTAATAAGTTATTTATGACTTGTTTTCATATGTTTTTTTCTAACCTTTTCTATTTTAGAAAATGGTGGGTACTAGGAGAAATCTGGCCAACAACTCATGCGAGGGCCAATGCAACGATTGCCTGAACGACATCCCCAATGATTTGGGAGGTGAAGTTAAAAACTTCATGGTGATGCTTACCCAATTATCTCAGGTTATGAACAATAACCATAATAATTGGGAATGTGCTCCTTCACCAAAGAGGGAACAACTGGCTATCAAATGTTTTATGCAACAACGACCACCGACGTTTAGTGGATCTTCTGATCCACTAGTTGCAGAATAGTGGGTCAACTCAATTGAGAAGATCTTTTTCATGCTTCAATGTTCTAATATGAAGACGGTGACCCTAGCCATTTATCATCTTTATGGAGAAGCCGATCGATGGTGGTATTTGATTAAGAACACCAAGCCAAGGGAGTAAAGTGAAGATATGGAATGGGAAGACTTTAAGATAATGTTTCTTAATAAGTACTTCTGATGAACTCTTCATATGAAGATGAAGAGAGAATTTATAGAGCTCAAGAAAAAAGAAGGAGAATCTATCACAACCTATGAATCGAATTTCTCAAGGCTTGAATGGTATGCTTTGGGTTTTGATATCAACAATGATAAAAAAATTGATAGATTCTTTAGTGCATTGAACCACACCTTCTAAAGGCTCTTTCAATTCGAGACATTGGGAGGTATAAAGAAGTTTTTTGATGTGCCCTCAAAGTGGAGATGGAGTTTGGAGAATGGTCCCATGGATATGGGGATAAGAAACAAAATATGGAGTTTCAAGCCGGTGGATCAAATGATAAAAGTGGGAAGAGAACTAAACGACCCACATGCCAATAATATGGAATGTTACACCATGGGAACTGCCTCAAAGGGACAGGGAAGTGCTTTATGTGTGGGAAAAAAGTACATCATGCTCAAGACTGTCTAAAAGACACAAAAAATAAAGAGAATGTAGCTGATGAAAGGAGAGAACCACTCATGGTTCAATGCTACAACTATAGGGAGCTACGACACTGTGCAAACTAGTGCACTAAACCTTGAGCTCTCGAGGGTAATCAACATTAGTGGCCACCAAAGCCAAAGGTACAAGGGAAGGCTTATGCCATCACTACTGCGGAAGTGGAGCAATATAATGAAGTCATACAGGGTACACTTCCAATTAACTCTAGAATGGGAAAAGTCTTATTTGATTCTGGTTCTACACATTCCTTTATATCTTGCAAGTTTTCATGAACTATAGAATCGAATCCTTGAATCCTTGAAGTAGAGATATCAGTAAAAACACCATCTGGTGCAATCATTGCAACCTAAGTGTTTGAATCATCTCCTATTGGCATATGTGGGAAGATTCTTCCAACAAATCTTGTAATACATCCCTTGGTGTAATTAGATGCTATATTGGGAATGGATTGGCTTTCATTATATAGATCGCATATCATCTATTGGGAAAAGGAAATATATTTTCATATTATGAACCATCCCATGCTCCTCTACAAAAGAAAGGAAGATCATGAATCTCCTTTGAAAAATCCATCAATGGTGTGGGTGTTGATTCCCTATGAAGAAGCATACCTCACCCAAATGGTTGAGTCAAAGGAAAGTTCCATCCTTGAGGAAATTCCCACTATGAGGGAATATAGTGATGTATTTTCTAAAGAGTTACCTAGAATTCCCCCGGATTGTGAGGTGGAGTTCTCAATTGAACTCATACCTATAGCTACTCCTATCTCGATGTGTCCCTATAGGATGGCTCCTATCGAACTAGAGGAGTTAATGAAGCAGATGCAAGAGCATCTGGACAAAGGGTTCATATGACCTAGTGCCTCACCTTGGGGTGCACCAGTGCTCTTTGTGAAGAAGACAGATGGAACAATGCGACTGTGAATCGATTATTGGGAACTCAACAAGATCACCATAAAAAAGTATCATCTCCCTATTATTGATGACTTCTTTGATCAGTTATGAGGATCTTAATTCTTCTCAAAGGTGGATATTTATTTTAGATATCATCAGGTAAAGGTGAAGAAGTATGATATTCAAAAGATTGCCTTCCGTATAGGGTATAGGGAATATGAGTTTTTGGTGATGCCCTTTGGACTTACTAATGCCCATGCAATCTTCACGGATTTAATGAATAGTGTCTTTAGACATTACCTAAAAAATGTGTGGTAGTGTTTATTGATGATATTCTCATCTACTCCAAGATAAAGGAGGGAAATGAAGATCATCTAAGACTTGTGTTGGTGACATTGAGAAATGAGAAGTTGTATTCCAAGTTCAACAAGTGTGACTTTTGGATGAAGCAAGTCATGTTCTTGGGACATGTGATCACAAGTGAGGGAATTTATATGGATCCTTCAAAGAAAAAGGTGATTAAGGAATGGCCCAGGCCCTCTAGTGTCACAGAAATCCATAGTTTTCATGGATTAGCTTGGTACTAACAACGTTTTTAATAAACTTCTCACGATTGTCAAGCCCACTAACTATGTTAAAACTGAAATGGGTAAAGTATGTCTGGACGGAAGAATGTGAGGGATGGTTCAAAGAGCTAAAGAGAAAACCGATCACTACACCTGTACTCACACTACCGAAAAGTGGTGAAAGTTTTTTGATATACATTGATGCTTCAATGAAAGTCTTGGGTTGAGTACACATGAAAAATGATAATTTGATATCCTATACCTCACGAAAGTTGAATATCGAGGAGAATAACTATCTAATGCATGATCTAGAGCTAGTAGCCGTGATTTTTTCAATGAAAATCTAGCAGCACTACCTTTATGGTGAGAAGTGTGAAATATACACCAACCACAAGAGCCTAATGTATATATTCACACAAAAGGATATCAAAATGCATCAAAGGAGATGGTTAGAGCTAATCAAGTATTACGATTGCTCTATTCACTATCATTCTGGAAAGGTCAACAAGGTAGCAGATGCTCTAAGCAGAAAAGAACCTACTACTCTATCCATGTTGCGGATTGAGAAAGACCCTATCTTCTTGGAAATGCAAAGAATGGATTTGGAAATCATACGGGCAGGGGATACATCCTACCTTTCCCAAATGATTGTGCAACCATCTATCCAAGAAAATAATAAAGAATCACAAACGGATGATGTGGAGATAAAAAAGAGGGTGAATGTAGTAAAGGAAGGGAAGCTGCAAGAGTTCCATATCGATGATGATGGTGTGATTTGGTTTGGAATGTGGCTTTGTGTGCCTTCATCACCCGGGATAAAGAATAAGCTATTGGACGATGCACATAGCTCAAATTTCTCTATCCATCCAGAGAGTACCAAGATGTACAGTGATCTTCGGGAGCACTTTTGGTGGGATAACATGAAGAAAGAGATTGAAAAATATATCTCAAAATGCTTGGTATGTCAGCAAGTTAATGCTGAGTGAGAAAAGTCCAATGGTATGATTCATCTGTTCCCTATACCAATGTGGAAATTGGGAAATGTTACTATGGACATTGTCACTGGTCTTCCAAATATGTCAAAGGGAAATAATGCGATATGGGTTGTAATTGATACGCACCAAGACTTCACATTTTATCGCTATTTGGGAAGATCTCTCACTTGAAGAACTTGCAAAGATATATGTGAAGGAAGTGGTGACACTACATGGTGTTCCAATCTCAATTGTCTTTGACCGTGATCCAAGGTTCACATCTAAATTCTATAGGAGTCTTCAACATTATTTGAGTACTAAATTAAATTTCATCACGGCCTATCACCCCCAAACTAATGATCAGACTAAAAGGACTATTCAGATGCTTGCGGATATGCTAAGAGCCTACTCTCTATAATTCCAAGGGGGATGGGATCAACATCTCCCATTGGTTGAGTTCTCATACAACAATAGCTTCCACTCGAGTATTCAGATGGCTCCATATTATGCTCTGTATGGAAAACGATGTAGAACTCCAACCTGTTGGGATGAAGTAGGAGAAAAAAAGATACTTGGATCTGATCTTGTTCAAGAGGTGACAGAGAAGGATCAAATCATCCAGAAACAATTCAAAGCTACTCAATGTTGTAAAAAGATCTATGCTGACAACCGTCGAAGGGACTTGGAGTTCGAGGTCAGAGAAAATGTCTTTCTTCGAATATCTCCATGGTAGAGAGTCATGTGATTCAGTAAGAAAGTGAAGTTAATCCCCAGGTATATTGGCCCCTTTGAGATCCTTGATCGCATAAGAGCTGTGGCCTATTTTCGTTCACTTCCACGAAATATGGATCATGTTCATGATGTGTTTCATGCATCACTACTAAGGAAGTACATACCAGACCCCTCACGTGTAGTAAACTCAAAGGTAGTGCAGCTGGAAGATGATCACTTCTATGAAGAGAAGCCATTAAAGATTATGGATTAGAGAGATAATGTTCTACACAACAAGAAAACACATCTTGTCAAAGTGTTGTGGAGGAACCATAAGTTTGAGGAAGCAACTTGGGAACCATAAGAGGCAATGAAGGAGAAGTACCTTCACCTGTTTATGTAAAGTGAAATTCCGGGGGTGAAATTTCATAAGGGGGGAAGAATGTAACAACCCAAAGTTTTTCAATGGAAAATACCTTCTTATAATTATGTCATAAAATAACATGAAAACAAAACATAAGTGATAAGTGACCTTTAAAAATATGTTTTTCACTACTGTGTTTGGAATTTTGAAAATCTGATATACACGGCTGTGTTCAAGATGATTTTTGGAGTCCAATGTAACAAAAATAATTACCGGTGACTAGTAACATAACCTTGTGAATAGTAACCTAACCTTATGAATAGTAATATGACCCTTAATAATAGTAAATCATCCAACATAATAGTAACCTTACCCAAGAATAATTAAATAAAATTTAGACATCTTGTAAAGTGACAATTTGACCTTAGTAAACGTTTTGGTATTTTGCAAGTTATTAATATTTAATTATAATATATTAATTAATTTATAAGAAATATTATTTTCTTAAAATGTGTTCATTAATTATCAAATCAATTTCTTATAGTTTTTAGATAATTTTATAAGACCCTACATAATTCTTGAATGCACTATAAAATCTGTTTTAATCTAAAAAACTATTTTTTTAAGTAAATTATAATTTTAATTAAATATTAAATTAATAATTTTTAAGAAATTATTTTTCAAAAATGGACTTAATTTCTGGATTCTACACGTCGAAAAATGGGTTGGGTGATGTTTTGGGATTTTTCTAAAATACTTCAATTTTCGGGTGAATAATAAAAAATACAGTTTTTCGCATAATTTGTGTATCCTAAATTTCATCATTAATGATGTAATGATGGCATAAAAATTATAGAACATTATTTTGGGCCAAAATATATTAAATTTTATAAATATTTCCTTAAAATAAAATAATCTTCAATTTTCAAACCTAAAAAGAACTTTCTAAAGTCTAAAGTCTAAAGGTGATTTCTTAAAGTGTCTTTTTAGCTTTCTTTCACATTCATTTTAATAAATTAATGAATTTGTATTATAAAGATTAATTAAAGCCTCATAAGAATTATATTATATTAATATATGATTTAGTATGTACAGAAACTACTATTACATGTCTAACTTTTGACATATTATTTTATTTAATATTGTATACTAAAAACACCTCCCTCCTCATGTATAAATAAGACCTCCCCCTCCCCTTGCCAAGACACACATATCAAGCTTCAACCATTCACTAAACTCTACCGAAAAATATTCCCTATCCCCTCTCCCACCATCAAGATCTTCTGGTCTCATCAAAATACCAAGCCTAGCTTCTTTAAGGAGGATCTCAAGAGAAGGATTTAAGAGGTAAGTTATCTCCATTTTCTCCTTTATTTTTATTTCATGATCAAATTCAATTCATCAATCTCTCCCAAACTATCTTCATCCAAATGGTATTCTAAATCCATTATTATAAATTTACTGTAATTTTATGATGCTAATAGGAGATTATATCTTCCATACCCCATTCCCTCTTCATTTTATTTTATTAAAGAGAACGTTGTTCGTGAGGTGTTAATTTATCACCTTCAAGAACAACATGATTTCGTCTTCCATTTCTACCTTCATATCTGGTCATGAAACCATTTTTATGGTTGATCAAGAATTTTTTATATTTATAATTTCCTATTTAATGTTCTGGAAATAACTAATGCCCATATTACTAAGTGATAAATTAAAACAGGTTCGTTGTGATCGAAATACCGCCTAAATTAACCCAAACAATCATCATTTAATTCTTATCTAACAATTCATCCACATGGATATAACATGATTCATTATAAGATCATTAAAACAATAGTAATATCATTAATACCATGTAATATCATTTATGGATGTTTCTCATGTTCTACCCAAACATCAATTTAATAATATAAGTGAACCACTCAAGAAAACCTGGAAAACAATCATTCTCGAACAATGTATTAAAACTATATAACTCATCCAAAGGCACCTAAAATCACTTAATGAGACCATAATGAACCATATAAATGTACATAGTGTTCTATAATTCTAATTAATGAATATAATGTCATTATATAGGACATTAAAGAGAAGGAAGAATTCAGATACAAGGTAACAGGAAAATCTCGAACCCAATTTTCTTTCTTCGGGTTCTCCCTCTTTCACTCCAATTTGGTATGGTCACTTCATAAAAATTATTTATTCATCATTATCTTAATTTTTCTAGGATATACTAGTTTTATAATGAAGTTTATGTCAATCCAAATGTTTTCTAAAAGAACTCTTTTTTTAAGAACTCAACTTTTACATCTCATTCATGGTTGACGGTTCTTGTATCAAGTATGTTGTCCCCTATCTCTTTTGGGAACCCAAAGCTTATGAATGTAATCTTATGAGATGAAACCCATTCCTTAACATGGGTTAGTTATGTTAATTATTGATATATGTTCTATGTGGCATGCATGATAATGATAATATTAATAGGTGATGGGTGCGCCCAGAATTATATAGCACAATATGAATGTTTGAATGTGATGGGTGCGCTTAGGATTATATAGCACTCCAATGCATTGGGTAAAGTGATGAATCTCATGAGTAAATGTGAAATGATGTGTGAACAGGATTCTATCTTGTTTCACAAGTACGTGTGTTAGTTAACCACTAATACATGATGTTTCATTTTTATGCATTTCCACATTTCAAGTCTTATTAATGCTTCCTCTCATGTTCATGATCCTTTTCCCGTGTTGTAATAATGCTCACCCCATTCTATATTGTTCAAATATATCCTCTTACTGGGATTCTAGCTCTCCCCTTTTGATTTATATTCTCATGTGGCTACATGTACTAACGATTGGACAAGTGCCAATAAGAATCTACAAAAGAAGAAATTAAATAAATGTTTATGCATGATGTTATAATTGTTACTTGTAGTCCTAGTTTTCCCAAGACTCTAAACCATTGTATTTTCAATGTGTAATTATATTGTGTTGTTTATCTTTAATATGATGTAATAGTAAAGTTAAAAAAAGGTTTGGTCGCTATATTTCACATGAAAAAAATGTATGAGTGTGTGAATTCATGCATCATATTAGTCACCTTGCGATATTGGTGGCATGTATTATAGTAGGCACACATGGGAATGATGTGTTGTATGTGAGTGTTTGAATTAATTTCTCTTTCCATGAAATTTGAAAAATAACAACTATCAGTTAAAATTGATGAAAATATGTAATTCAAGAATATATAATGGAATATTTAGTAGATAGGCCGCATTATGTTTCTTAAATGGATTAAATTGGGGTAGTAATGAGTTGTAAATGATATAAAGGTTCCTAGAAAGAAATATATTTTTTGTCAAAGTGGAAGTGGATAAAAAATATTTTTAATGGATACATGTGACTTCATTAGTTAGATTACCATAAGTTAACCATGTTCTATGGTATAGATGGATTATGGTAGGGATATTAGTGTTATTGTAACCTAAGGATAGTGTATATGAGATGAGTTGTTTATGGATAGAATTGAGATTTCATTTATACAAACTATGGAATTTTTATTTAATTTTTAATGAGATGTGTGTTTGGAATCATAGAGATATTCCACCATGATGGCCTATATTAGTTTAGTGACATGAGTATATCCTATGAAATTCCCCACCAGTAGTGGGGAAAGAAAACCTATTAGTCCATGTTATTTGAGGGGAGACATTTTTTGATGAGAACTTTTCTCGTTTTTTGCATATGATGGAATGAGATCTTGGGAGGTTTGTTATATGTATGTTTGATCTTCCTAGAATGTTTCAGTTGTATCACCCTCTATCATTCAATAGAGAGGGTGGACCTGAGGTAGTAGTGTTCTAGATAGATTCCATCTAGACAATCATGGTTAACTTTGAGAAACCTCTTGAGAATAGAGCTAGGGTGGTAGCTTATATGTTGCGAGGAATAGAGAATTGATGGTCGGATATCATGGTTTATACCCAGGAACCATATTTAATTTTATGGAAAGGATAAAAAAATAAAATTATAGGGAATTTATATCTAGTGACCTTGAGACAAGATATGACTGCATATTTTATGAGGTTCACCCAAGAGAATATGTCAGGGATGGATTATGTTTTCCAAATCATAAACATGAAATGCATTGTCCCAGTGTTTCTTATGTATGAGGACACTATGGAAACATGTTTCAATAATGTTACTAGACATGAAATTATGTTTAAGTTGATTACCATTTATTTAAATAGGTTTTGTGAGGTGGTGGATCGTGATATTATTTCAGAAGGGAACATAAAGGAGGCTTCTGGTGGGTGGCATGTGGTTCAAATTGGATGGTCTAGTGGTATGAAATCTATGCGTATGAAACATCGTTTTGAGAGTCTTCACAAGGGTGGTGATGTACAGAGTAGTCATATAAGAGGATCATCTTCTTATGGTGGTGGCGGCACGTTTTTTTATCAGTGTGGTAGTATGAGAGACATGCACGGTGAGTGCCACTAATTACCACTTTAGTGTAGATATTTTAGGAGGATGGGGCATGTAAATTTGTTTTTTAAGAACCATAATTAGCTGGGAAGTGATAGAGGATAAAATACTCTATAGATTGCATGCAGGGGGTCAGTAACCCCTTGCTAGGATATAAGTTGGAGTCCTATTGGTCACTCTAGGATGTGGTCACTATGAATTTAGACAAGAGACCAGATTATATGGGGTAGGTCAACATCAAGTAGTTAAACTAGAACCTGGTGGTGGAGTGACCAAGACATTGACATTATGACAAACAATTCTTTTATCTTCCCTAATTTGGAGTGGTTTATTTGATATTGGGGCCTCACATTCTTTAATATATGCCCTGTTTTTGAGTGTGTTACACCTTTTATTTGACCAAATTCACAGGTATGTAGTGTTTTATACACCATTAGGGGTGCCTTTAGATAATGTTTCACAATTTATAGAGTGTTCCCTTGAGTTTGGTGGGTAACATTTTCTATGGGACTTTTTTGTGCATGAGATGTCAGGTTTTAACCTAATTTTTGGCATGGAATGGTTAGTATTGTACCAATACCATATTAAATGATATCATTATTGGGTCATATTAAAATCTATGGATTGAAATACATTTATTCATCAATGGGAATGAGATATCTAAGATGGTCATGAAGGGCCAGTCATTTAGTAGATGGGTGAGCTCACAGCCCATTTGGATTTTATTATGCTTGAAGATGGATGAGTATAGTAGGTTTTCATTTCAAATATAGTTGATCAGTTCCAGGATGTGTTTCCTAAGGACTTCTTCGGGTTACCACCAATGAGATATGTTAGGTTCATGATAATGTTTCTACTAGGAGAATAACCTTTTTTTCATTCTTCCATATAGAATCAAATTGGAATAATGACAGGAGCATAAGACACAGTTGATGGAAATGGAGAACAATGGTTTTATTCATTTGAGTACATCACAAAAGGAATCCTCGTTAACACTAAATTCCTTCAAAAATTATAAAAAGTGAAAAAGTAAAAATCCTCAGAAAAAATTATACAAAAAAATGAAGAAAATAAATATTTGAAGAGGCTTGAAAATTGGATCACCCAAATCAAGCCAAGGATCTTTCGGCACACATTTTGTGTGCGCAACGCAGTCTAGCACCCCATCAACATTCACGTCCCACCACCAATTCACTTAAGGTCACTTATTTCAATTTAAATTGACCCTTGGGGCCTTCATTTGGATAGAAAAATTTACCTAAAGCCTAATTGCTGCTCTGGTCACACTAGTGCTTCTCCCATGTATTTTGAAACTTTCAATGTAGTTCTTTAACACCCATATTAAAGGATATAAAGGTGGATCATAGGGCTTAAGTCATTTTAGTTTTTGAATTCCTCTACACATGCACGCCTAAAGTGCCCAAACTCCCTAAGTCCAAAACACTTGCGCACATCCTATTCCTTTCAAAGGAACACGAGCCCCCCATTTTGGGGAATACATGTGAGTACTCTTGAAGGCTTGAGTCATGTATCACCCAAGTGGTGGAATTCGGGCTATTCATCACTTTAGTGAACATCAAGTCACCCAAGCCAACATGTGCACCCATACCATCACACCATATACTTACTTTAGCACCCTTCGTTTGATTCACTGAATCCCTTCATTCTATATAAGCCTTTCATCAAGCCTTCATCAAATCCATTCATGGAAGGAATTCTTCTTAATTGGATCCCTTATCTGAAAGTGGTTTTGTTTAAACCTCCACCAACACCTCATAACTTATCAAACCCTTGGGAAGGGCACATCAATGGGTCTCTTATTTGGTTTTGTATATCGGTAGTCAGTTTTTCCCATATTTTTTTTTTGAAATGTGTTATGTATTCATGGAGTGTATATGGTTTTGTATATCGATATCCACATTGACCTTTATTCATGGATCCTTTTTGGTAAGTTCCCTATTTTGAGGATTGGGGTTTGGGTTATATCCACCGCTTCTCATATCTAAAACTCGAAGCATTGGGTCTCTGGTATGTAAGGTGTGGTTTACAGATACTTTTCCTTTTGATCAAATGAGAAGTATCCCTCCCATACTAGGATAAATTTTAGGGAATCCATCATGGTGAAAGCCCCTAACTTTTCTTGTAAGAGGTTTCATTATTTCCCCTCTATAATTCCATAAAATTAACTCCTTCCTTACATTGGATCCTTGTCCAATGTTATGAGAAAAAAGGGAAGTATTGTTTCCCATCCCTCTTCCCCGGTCACCTCGACCTCATCCCCCCTCACCGTCATAGGCCCGTCCTCTTCCACTAGTGAATGAGGAAAACTGTGTGTGATTTTGTTGAATATTTTAAATCCTTTTATTTCCCACACTAAGCATGACTCACATGGGTATAGAGATTCTTCATGACCACAAAATTTTCACAAACACCACCCCTAATGAACTTCGAGAACTCTGATTTCCATCATGATTGGGATACGTAGGAATCATTCCTAAGGCCCGAGATCCATCTCATTTCATCCATAGATGTGCATCCTCCTTTTGAGTAAGCCCAAAATTAAACCCCCAAATCACCGAGGAATCCTTTCCAGGAAGTAATCCGAAACACATTTCTCTCAAAAGGACTATACTCTCCTTTTAGAATTATCAATCTATGTGGTCACTGATTCTCATCCAAATGAGATACATTGGAAGCCTCTCTACATATCAAACCCAACAATTCAAATAACTATATTCTTCTTAGGCTATATTTCCATCATGATCTAATCTATTTTGGAAACCCATAATCTTTCCATGTTCCTTGGGCTTCTTAGGTATATGTCCCACACCAAATTTTAACTAAACACCTTTCACTTAGATTTCCTTACCACATTACATTAAACTGTATGGCTAGGTCCTTATCACATGACCTTAAAAGGTATGTTGGGTCCCATTTTCTGGCACTGAACATTGAGGGCTCAGATTTATTTCTCAAGGATACATAGGTATCCCATTTACGGGTATGATCCTGATATCAAAATAAAATTTTGTATCCCTGGATGACAATAAATTCCTGAGTGCCCCACTAAGTGGATTAAAAACCAGTATTATCATAAATAAGGTTAAAATAATATCTAAATAGTATATGGGAGGATACCATTATTGGAGAACCTCGAATACATACAAATGCCTCCATTAATGAAGAAACTCGAATACATACAGATGATCTAAACATTACACATGCTAATAATTGATTGAAATTTACAAGGTAAACTTATGTTATACTTGTGAAATTAATAAGGTGTCATGAAAATATATTGAATCTTTAAGAGAGTCCATGAGTTGTATATAATTCTCCCCAAAAGGCTATGATGAGTTCGACCTCCCATCATCTAGGCCAATCCTTGTTCTTAATTATCATAACTTCAAACTTAATGAACGCCTGCCTTTGGAAAGCAGGTCCCTTTTGACAATGAACTATTGTAATTTTCCATTCCCCTAAATATATCAAATGGAAACCATCCAGAAGTAGTGATTCATAACAAGAATACATGTTTTGATTGTAGTGAACCAAAAATATTGAACATGACGTGAATCCTTTACCTTGTTAATAGTGTTACCCATTTTGAAGCCCCTATAAATTGGTAAATGATGTTCCGACAATGGGTTCAACCATGCATGTGTCCATCTAACCTTTTTTTATTTAATGATGTTTAATGTTTAAATATGTTTTCTCAGAACTCCCATCACTCCCAATTCATTCCTTAAATTATGCACCTGCGAATGCCATGGCCGCTACTCGAGTTGGATCCTCATTCACTGGAATGATGTCATCACCAACTTAGTGTCTTAAAACACCAGGTCTCTAATGTGTTGTTATGGTAATACCGTAAATATGACATTATCACAACCCTGGAGGCTACCCAAAAGACTTTCTAGTTTAACAACAACCCTCAATCATCTGGTCAACGACAACCGATGATCCAGAAGTAGACAGTTCCAACCACCACTGTTAACTATTTTGGGTCATTATCCCTAAAACAAAACAACCAGTCCCACTCATACTATATGGAGGTGGATAAATTAGTCATTCATGTACTCAACTAAAAGATGCAGGGGTCCTTCCTAAGGGATCCCACCTAAAATCACTGTAAACAGAATCATACATTAATGAACCACCAACATGGTGGGGGTGTTACCTTTGGTTGTTTGGACCAGGTCCCTCAAACACGGGAATGAAAGTAAAAACTCTAGGGACATATTCTAGAAAACATGGAGTAGGTTCATACCTTTTCCACTTACAAATAAGTTTATCAAACATACATGATGACAAACAAAGAAAGAGATCATATACCCCTATGTCCCAATTCTACTATTCAGTAGACTCATCTAGAAGAAACCCCCCAATCCTGCTAGTTAATTCAGATGGAGTACCGTGAATAGGCACATACACCTGTTTTCAAACTATCAACCAGTCAACAGGATAAACTAACTACATCCAAGGAATCCCTCCAATAATATATAGTGGCAACTTGTAAGCATGAACATACAACCGCTTATACTAACCAGTCCTACTAGCAATCTTTATTGTCAGCATTGAAAGAATTACATCTCCCATGTTTTGCCGAAAATAGCCGGTAGACATATAAACCTATCATATTTCATCAAGCCTTCCAATAGTCTCATTTTGAAATCACCCATAGATGTAAGTCGAAAATCTCTGATGACAAACCTAGGGAAGACTCAACTATCTACCACCATACAATAGTATTGTCAGTACCCACATATTGGAAAGGTTGGAAAGGAGCAGGCACATACACCTAATCCTGATACATAATGCATATAGATTCATGTTCCATCTACTGTAGTCACCAAATAATTTTTAGAAATGGATAAAGGGTAGACAAAAATTTCGGCATATATTCTGGAAGCATGGTAGAATATCATAACAGCAACTTCAGTAGTACCATGGGAATATACACCTAATTTTGACCCCTAACATTCGATGAATCATAAACATTCCATCCTAGAGAAGATACCCACCACTATTCTATTCTCGTAGGGTTATTAGGCATACTCCCCCATATCTCATGGACAACCGGACTGGGAACATACACCCCATCCAATAAGAGATAATTTTCCCATTCTGATGACCACTCAAAGTTAGGCACATACACTTTCACATGATAACCTCTTCTCTTATCATATGTCCCCAACTTTGTGTAAAAGATAATTTAGGAAGAGTTCTTTCTAACCATAGTTAGAAAATTGAGATCCAATCTGTGATCTAGATCCGTTTAATACTGGGGTTCTTGATTCCCGTTGAAATTTATCTATTTCATATAAAGAACAAACCATCCCATTACCATATTATGGGAGTTTTAGCTGTAATTACAATTTTTCCTATCATACACGTCATCATAAAGGCTTTCTTCATGAAAATTAGGTCAACCTAGAGAGCTAATCTCCGGATGAGAGCCACGATAACCCTCTCTATGGCCAGAAGACCATGGATCTAGTAGATTTATCCCATACTGTAATCCCCATGGTGGTCCTCCACATAATGTTATTCACTATGAAAGTTCCATCCATGTTAGTTTTTTTCATGTTCAATAGAATTCACTAGTTGACAATGTAGTAAGGAAAATTCCCTGTTACCTCGAGGCACATTCCAATATAAGGTCAGTCATGTCTAATTCCTTTTCACTAACATGTGATATACTTACTCAAACAGAAGAAACCCAAAAGCGATGGTCATTATACGAATCTCCCATGTATAATTTTTCTTTTACTATAGTAGGAGAAAAATAAACTAAATACATTGTTTGTAATAAAAAATTGAGAATTATCCACTCCGGACAGACCAAGTGGATAAACCAATAGCCGAAGATGATGAAGATATACTGAATATGTGAAAACAATTGGCTAAAGGTTAAATACCAGTTATGTTCTGGAATTCAGAAAACTCTTAATAAAACATTCCAGAATGGATGAATGAATATTGAATTGATGATATCTGTCTCATCTTATGGAATAATCTTCGTCATTTTAATGCCAAAGTATTACCATATGATGAATTTCAATGTCATTTACAGGTAATATAAGTGTTGCAATGTCAATTGTACCAAGAATCTATGTTAGTTTATTGACATACAAAGGTTGAAAATATGTAGAGAACCCTTCAGTGTGCATGACATGATATACTAAAGAGGCTATGCTAGTTAATCATTGATACCTCATCTGGTGTTCTTATTAGAGGATGGGGTGGAAATGGATCTTTTCATATCAATGAACTTTAAAATTATAAAATCCTTCCAAAATTTGCCTCATATAATGTTATTTCACATGGCCAAAAATAGTAAAAAATTATGGGTGTAATCAAGGATACACTCAAGAACTGGCCTCGACTAGATCTCATCAAATTCAGGACCAAAGAGAGTAGGCTATGGAGATACTATTACATCAATCATCTGAGAACATTATGGAGGCCTACCTTTTAGAGGATGTCATCTATAAGATGAAACAAATGTCCGAAACATAACAACGGACTTCCAAAACAAGTGATTTAAGTGGTTGTCATATAATGCACTTAGACAATGTTTGGACAAAAATTCACAAAATTAGAGGAGAAGCTTCACAAATCTCAGCTATAACAATTGAAGATCCACCCCATCCTAAATAGATTAGTAATTTTTTAACTCCACCTTTGAATTATATAAACAATGTTAAATGGTTTGAAGAATAAAAACAAGAACATACCCATCCAGTAGGGTTGTGGGCCTTTTCACATCCATAATCCCCTCCTCAACAGAAGTAAGTTTTCTCTAGATTATGGAAGAATCCACAACGTGAATGCACAACTAAAATATCCAAGGATTCCATTGAGGTTATTTTCCATCAAATAGTTCTTGGGAATGCATCATATATGAGAACTGAGTCTCATGGAAGATACATAAGGATATGATCTTATAAAGATACTGACAGAACTCCATCAATGCATTATGCATCAATAAATGTCATTAAAACCATTATGAAAGTTCCTCTAGAGAATGAGGCTAGTTCTGGGGAGTTAGAATATGATGTTATTATCCATAACACAGAACATAATAAAGAAAATGAAGGAGGTGTGTGTACCCAAAATCAGAGGCTAACCCAGAATCTAGTTATTCATTCTAGTAAACATCTCCCACCACTTTGAAATACATCTATCAGTGGGAAATGTAATGGTCATATCATGTCTCATTTTTTCCACTAGATAAGGTCAATCTCTTTATCTTGAAGAAACATTTTCTCTACAATATAAGAATATTAAAGAGTCAAAAAGACTCAACAGAGTGTTGCTTCTATGTAGCATATCTACTAGACATGTTTCCCCGGAAGATCCTCAACTTTCACCTCCTATAAGAACCCCTCAACGAAGAGGGATTGTATAAACTATAGATGCAGATAATCAATTCCCTCCATTGGGTACATAGATAGGGAAGGATCAAACACATCATTATCGGACTATCCCCATGGGTTATGCAAGAAAAATACTAACAGCACCACCACCAGTATTTTTTCCAGTCATCACGCCAGTTCAAGCTCCAGCTACTATACATGTACATGTCCTAGATCATCTTGATATTCATCAAATTCGTATGAATTCAGTTGATCCATAAACAACTTTATTGGAAATAATAGAAGAACAACGTGAACCAGTAAAACAAGAAAATAATTCTTACCTCAAATAGGTGGATCTGATCCATCCCCCAACAAACTTTTTGAATAATACATTTCCAATCATTAATGGTTTGGGAGATCCCAGGCATAACATAAAGCATTTGGTTTCTCATTATGTTCCCACGATGGGAAACCCTCCACAATAAAAATAATTCAATCTCAAATGCATTGTACAATCATTATAGGGGCAAGCTTTTGTATAGTACAAAAGTTTGTAGTCTCGATGAATTAATGGATGGGAAGAACTCCTTCAAAAATTTCTTCTCCAATTCAACTGAATGCATCCAAAAACCCATTTTTTATCTTATAACTTTTAAAAAAAGTGAATGACTGATTTTCAGAAATTATTACTCAATGGAATGAATTAACAAATTCCATATACCTAGAACTCTCTAAAGAATAATTGCTGCCAATTTATGTGGAAAATCTACATGACGAGTTATTCACATCACTAATCCCTATGAACTACACTGGTGGGTTTTGATACCTTTCTTCAATCACCTTACAAGTTGATGATTCCATTTTGGAATATAATGCTACATCTCGTTTAATTCCTACAGCTCTAGGAAGGAGAACAAGGAATGTAGCGACTATTACAGTCAAACTCAAACCAGCACTTATACCTACTTCTACATCTAAACCTTCATCATACCGATGATATTCATCTATTGAGCATCAGCATCAATGATAACATCGTCAATATGATCAAAATGATTAGATACATATATAGTTTGAGGAGTTAAAGAATAAATTATATTCTTTTCATAATAAATCAGTTCCCAGTTACATCATATTAGCTTTGTAAAACAATTTTTTTCAGTTTCCAAGTCTGAATAAAACAAAAAAAATATAGAGATTAAGATATTCTAAATTATTTCTCCTTTCATCAAATGTTGGGGAATCCCATTCAAGAGTGTTTTCATTTAAATGACCGCTTGGAAAAAAATTAGACTTGAGAAAAATGAATGCAACAAGTTAATCAGCAAAAGTAGAATGTGATAATACTACTAACCTAGAGAATGAAGGTGAATAAAAGAAAGTACGAAGAGAAAATGAGAACAAATATGATGATTAGATGTCCATGAAATTGATCAACTAAACTCATTTGATTCTACGAACACAATTGAATTAGTAGATTGTGTTTTCTGCCATGTCCACCCAAGAAAAACCGGCTTCGTCAAAAGATCAGTCCTATTAAGGTCAATACTCAAAGAAGAGACATGATCATAAAGAAAAGAAAAATTAGAATCTGATAAGCATGTGTCAAGGAAAAATTAGTACTTGATATTGGCAGATTTTATGCCATTTTTTTCAAATGCATCGCCACTACCCCACCAAATGGAACAACCATAACCAAATTGTCAAGAAGAATCATCATTTAATGAAGAGTTGATCTTCGATTCCTTTAATACTATCCACTTAACGGACCACTGTGAAAATAATGATTCTAGTTATGACAATATTGAATTCTCTATGCCTAATTGGGGAACTAGAGGATGAATCCAATGATGAGGATATAGAGGTAGACATGGATATGCTACAAACCAATATTTTAAATCTAACCCTTCTCAAACTGTATATGTGGAACAAACGTGTGGGAGAGACCTTCGGCAGGCTCAATCAGAACAAGGAAATTCTCCCACACATAACAGGATCGATCTTGACTTGATTATCTTGGAGGACCGATTAAGGGACACATTTTCCTTCAATCAGCATGTAGATAGACCTAGTCTGTCTAATCTACCAAAAGTAAAAGTATTTCCAGATTCTACTCTGAAAAAGGGTACATCTACATCAGCAGTATCAACATCCAAGGCACCTAAAAAACCACATCTCCATACTAGAAAACAAATACCTCTTAAACAAATGTACGATTTTTTTAAATAGTTATACCATGTATCATACAATTTTTTGATCTGGGATGCATTGAACTTGTCAAAATATCTTTGAGAAGCACTTATTGAGGATTTGTCAAGTCCTCAAGAGTTCGAAACTTAGGTTGCTGCTGCTGAGGTTTACCATGTAGAGAATGATGTTGCATAATGTCATGTGGTCATTTATTTTACTAATGAAATGAGGGTGATGTTCTACATGTACACATCAGGTCCTTGTGTATATCAGGCGGGGTTAATGATATAGGCATATGACAACCCTCTTTTAATAATCGCTCAGAAGTCAACCTCATTCCCCTCGGTAAACGTCATCGATTGGGCATTACTGAATCTGACTTATCTCATTCCACTTTCATGTTGTAATGTTATGAATAGAATGAACAAGAACCTTTAAGCGAGACTACACTAAAAAATTGGTATGGGGATCTTGTGTCAAATTGAGATTTCAGGGATGTCTGTCCGGAAACAACCTTCAACAATATTCTTGGAAAACCATGGCTACATCAATATGAAACCATTACTTCACTAAATCCTCAATGTCTCAAGTATTGATTATGTGGTCAAATTGGGACATTGTATGGTGACAAGGCTCCTTTCAAAATGTGTGAATCTCAGTATATTGAGATCAAATTTTATCAAACAAAGGGAATGAGGTCCATAACAAAAGTGGCAACACGAATCAATGCTCTGAGTGGCCTGGAGAAGATCCCAGCTAACCCATTCAAGTATTTTGGTATAGATTATGTGTTTCCTATCAATAAATTTGAATGGATACACCCAGATACATGAACTAATCAAATGAGTTCTATAATTTCAATTATAGAAATTCAGCCGGACAGCCTTAGAGAAATTTTGGATTTTCCAAGCACTGCGGACAACATAAATAGAGATGTCTTCATTTATCCACCAAACTGCACCGAGTATTTTATTCCTTAATAAGGATAGAATAAGTTGTTCAATAGTGAAGGAGGGAGAGGATCTTGATTGCCAACCTATCGCCTTCTCTTCAATGCTCTAGGAAGAACCTTCATCAACAGTAGGTCTAGAAATGGTTTCAACTTCTCAAGGATGTTGAAATATTGACACCTCCCATAGTTTTGAATTTTTTTCTTCATAACCTTCTCTGTAAGAATAAATAGTAGAACTGACACTTAAATAAGAGGAAGAAGAAGATATCCAAGATTATCCTCCATTATTTTAGGAACACATCTACACCCCTGTAGATGAGCTCGGAGAAATAAATCCTGGTTAAAAAGAAGGTCCATTCCCCACTCTAATTAGAGTGGTTGTGACTTATAGACAACAAGAGATGTATAATTCATTTCTAATAAATCATCGTGATATATTTTCATGGAACTATATTTAAATTTCAGGCCTCAATCCTGATGTGTCCACTCTTCAATTGGGTTTTCCAGAATTGCATCGAGGAGTCAAGCATGTAGCAAGAACAACACACCCAACTCATGCCTCTAAAATTGAAGTTGAAGTAGAAAATATTATTAAGGATAACGTTTTTAGGGAAGTGGAATATTCTAAATTGATGGCCGACATTTTCTTCGTGAAAAAGAAAAATGGGAATATCTTATTTTTCATCGATTTCATAGATCTTAACTGGCATTAACCCTAATTAGACTTTCCAGTATCGATCCTAGAACATTTAATTGATGAAAAATCTAGCTATAAATATCTCTCCTTAATTGATGGATACTCTGGGTAAAATCAAATCTGAATTGACATAGAGGATGAGGATTACACAACCTTTAGAGAACCTTAAAGTGTGTCTTGATATTGGGTAATTCCATTTGGATTAATGAATTGTGGTCAACATATCAACGTTCCATGCGCCATATCTTCAAACCCTTCTTAGGAAAATTTTCTGAATGTTATGTGGATGATATAGTGGTTAAACACAGACAATGTTACGTTCACTTGATTGATCTAGAGACTATATTCTGTAAACTTCAGTAACTTAATTTGAAGATGAATCCCTAGAAATGTAATTTTAGGGCAACCTTAGAAAAATTCATTAGCATCATTTTACATCATCGTGGCATCAAATATGTTCCTGTAAATCCAAAATAAATCCTTACATTTCACCTTCTCAAAATTTGAATGAATAAAGTAGAATTCATTTAAACTTGGCCTTTTTTGGCGCTTTATTGCCAATTTGGAAGGTAAGTGTTTTCCCTTCACCCAGATAATGAAGAAGGAAAGTAAACATTAATAGAATAAAGACTTCCAAGAGACATTGATACCCTCAATAAATATCTCTTGAGACCATTGGTCTTAATGCTAAATATTGAAGGAATTCCACTTAATCTCTATGAGACAACTTTAGGGCATTCACAGGGTGTCATACTTTCCTGGAAGAATGATACAAGGAATGAAAATAGCCTTTATTATCATAGTCAAACTATTATTGACTGAGACAGTCGATATTCAAGTATCATGATGTGATGGCTAGCAGTAATCATTGCAGTTCAAAAATTGAGGCAATGCATGAAATGTCCTGAGGTCCAATTGGTATCTAGCAATAATCCACTCAAATTTATCTTTAGTAGTCCTATGATTATAGGTCATATGGCAGGGTGGAAATTTATTTTTCAATAGTACTATATCATGTTTGTTCCTCAGAAAACAATAAAAGGCTAACCCTTGGCAGATTTCTGTTCTGAACATCCATTTATAGTAGATACATCTTTGAATACTAAACTTCTAGATGATGAACTCTCCTTTATTAATGATAATTCCCAAACATGGGAAATGTAATTTTATGGTAATTTCATATGTCCAATAGGAAAAAGAATGGAAATCCTAAACTCAACACTGTTGGTTAGGAATTATACTTATCTCCATAGAAAAGGAAGTGTTTCCATATTCATTTCAGTTATCATAAAGCTATACCAACAATAAGACATAATATCATGCTCTCATCACAATCCTTGAATTCAAACTCTAGGTACAAGTGAACTACTAGAAAGTGAATGGTGATTTTGAGTTTGTAATTAAACAGATCAATTGAGGATTATTCAATTCCAAAATAAGAATTAATCAATATTTTTGATTATGTTCGAGGGTTAATGGATGAATTTCCCTTAGATCAAACATTGTCTTCTATCCCACGATCAAAAAATGATTAAGATGATGCACTAGATAATACAGCCATAGCCTTGGTAGATCTAGATCCGGATGATACAATCATCATTTTTTCACTTCGTCATGTGGTTTCAACTTTCGCTGAAATTATAATGGACGAAATAAATGAAATCTTCCTTATTTTTAAGTCTCATGGTCATACTATTGGATAGATGACACCTAATAGGGAATACCTTCGAAATAGAGTACTTCAAACAAATAGAGTTTAAAATGAACATATATGATGATGAGGGACCAATATCACTCTATATGATAGCCTAGATAACTAAAAGATTCATTATAAATGAGGAATTGATGGAATCTTATTCAGGTGTATTGATGGAGAAGAAACTACAAATATCATAAAATAAGTACATGCAATAGAATGTGGTTCTCATTAGTATGGGAATAGGCTTTCCAATAAAATCAAAAGGCTTGGATACACTAGGGCTTCTATGATGTGATATTGAGCAGGTTTCACCATGAAATTTCATTCCTTCCAAGTGCATGCCAACTTCATTCATCAACCCCCAGAGTTCCTACATACAGCTAAATACTCTTTACCATTTTCTACATGGGTAATGGATGTAGTAAAACCTTATCCTCTAGCTATGGCTAAGCAGTTCATGTATATCCTTGCCACTACTAATTTCTTCTCCAAATGGGCCGAGGAAGTACCTCTCAAAGAATTCAAAGCCAAAAGAAATGTTAACTTTTTCAAATATAATATCATTACCTTATTTCGTGTCCCTCATACTATATTGACAAAAAAACAACACTAATTTATGTTCTGTTGATGTAAAAAAGTTATATCAAGAGAACAATATCAAATACAACCATTCATCTCACTATCATGCATTATCCATTGGAAAGATATAGTATTTCAACACAACTAAATCAAATATACTATAGAATATGGTGGATTTAGTTATGAAATCGTTGTCTGATAAAATTTGGCATGCTATATGGGCTTATCTGATAAGTACCTATAATGCGACTAATAAAACTCCATATTCATTATTATACTAAATAGAAGTAGATTTTCCAATTGAAATTCAATTTCCTTCACTCTGAGTTGAAATCTGTTTTTAGTAATCTATAGATGAAAAGTCCCACAAATGATTTGATGAGTTGGAATGATTAGAAAAAAAAAAGATTGCATACTTTTCATCATCTAGAAGTCTATCAGAATTGGATAGTACTAGATTTTTACAATAATTTTCACCACTGATCATTTATTCAGGGAGAATTGGTATTTTTACTCATGACCCAAATGATACCAGGAAAGAATCCACCATAATATGAGACAATTTGGGAAGGACCTTATTCCATACATATGTTCTACTCAAATGTATCTTATTCCCTAATATCAATGGATGGAGATCTTATTACCACTCCAACCTATGCATAATTCATGAAAAAGTACTTTGTGTAATTTCCCATCATTTCCTCGCTCGATGTCTCTAAACTGAACAACACAAAATCCTAGTTGCTAGACAACAATGTGAATAACCACCATATGGATCCATGTTGCACAATGTTTAAATGTGTAGAATCTTTGTCCTTGTCACATGATTTTAAACTACATGACACCATTTGTACTCATTACATGACATTAGACTGTATGGTTAACATATTATTTATTTTACGTTAATAGCATCAATGTGCAAGCCTCACAAACATCATTTTTACTTGTTAATGGAACATGAGTTCCATTTCTACCTATGTTTGAATCAGATCTTCATTGGGACCTCATTTTAAGAACAACATATGGCTTGATTCTCAAGTTCAATGGGATACGTAGAGATGCCTAGATCTCCAATCTTGGGACTAGCAGCAACCACACAAAATTTTATTTCCCTCTTCTCCTCTGGTATATAAACCAGATCAATATAGAAAGATATTCTAACATGCATTGTCTGATCATCATTCTATTCTCTATCTTAAGTCTAACAATTCTTCTTTTATAATGTGTTAAATGCCCCCTTCTCCCACATCAATCAAAATTTTTGTCAGAAATTATTGTTTCAAGAACAACGTTCAGATTGATTCTCATCTATATAAGATACATATAGATGCCTGGATAACCTTTATTGGGCCCATCCAATATAAAAAACCATTTTATTCACTATGTATGAATAAAAAATTTATTGGAAGTGTTCAATGAAGTACATATGGCTTGATTCTCATCCATATGACATACGTAAGGACACCAAGGTATAATTACCATGTCCATTGACAATATTCCTTCTTTAAGATAGAATCATTTAATGTCCTTGTTGCATGACTCTAAACTACACAACATAATGTCCATGCTACATGAAATTAAAATGAAAAGAATCATAGAACATTGTATGGGTTTATACTCATCTCATTGGGATATGTATTGAAAATTACAACTTAGCTCATAATACCAGCCATGGGATACATTTTCTCTCTCTCTTCTACATATAATTAAAAATCTATTTGGGAGTCTTCATTTTGGGTCCTTTTCTTAGAGACCCCACCATGTAAACAAGAAACTTCCCCATTTTACATATGATTCAGATCTATGTAAGGGACTCAAAACTCATTACCAATATTGATTCTAATATTTATCCTATGCATTTTAGCCTTACCCCCTTTCATATTTCACACTCATAATCTTTAATTTTTTATATCATTATAATCATTCTTATGGTTTTTGGGGTAGAGGTTTTGATATCTGATAACTCTTTTTTCTTACTATGAATTACTTTCCCCTGGGTTGCATTGCATAAGTTTCTTACAAAATTGGTCAGTCAGTCAAAAGAGACCACTATTTTTCTATGAAACAATTCTCAAGTTGGCCCTACATAATACGACCCCCATAATGTGTTTTTCAAATAATGGTAACTCCATTAATGGTTAAAGTGTCTTTTTTCCACTTTAAACATTGATAAAAAATATTCAAGAATATGTATCTTAGAGTTTTCATCCATGTATATTTTGTCTATTACCATTCTCTCAATCTGAAAGACTTCATGGCCATGGTATATACATTTAACTCTCCATGTGTTCAAAGAAATATGATATAAACTTGGATCATTTGACCACATAAAATCTATTATTTCTATTTTGGACCTAGTTGTATGACCTGAATCTACATACACCATGCTTCTTATGTTTGGTTCAGACCTTTGTATGAATCCCATTCCCCCAATTCATTGGAAATCATGATTAGAAATACTATTTTGACAATCGGGTTCCCTTATCCGTCAACTGAACACTCTACTGTGGAAAATATAAATCACCAATAAATTTATTGGTGTTTTAGAAATACAATGTCAAATTTTTTAGATCTATTTTTCCTAACAATGTAGTATGTTCCCCTAGGTGTAATTTCATAATTTTCCAATATACTAGGCCTATTAGTCAAGATATGAAACTATTTTGATATGAATAATATGCTCTAGTTGTCCCTACATAATATAGCCCCCATAACAGTTTAGTCACATAATTGTAAATTTGATCATAGTAAAGAATTCCCCTAATTCCTTTAGCCCTATTCTCATATCATTTTTTGGATACAAAAATTCGAAAATCACAATTCACAATTCTTCTCTTCCATACCAGAACATGGTATTATGTTTCCAAACAAATTATCAAAAAAATTTATAGTCTCAATGATTTGGTAAAAGCTAAATACCATAAATTAATGCAACCCAAAGTCCTCACTACATGACAAAAATCTACACTGTATAATGTCTTCACTACATGACATCAAAACTGCATATCATGATGTCAAAAAACTCACTTTATGATTAATTTTAACATTATTCATAAATTTTTTTTTGAGTAAAACTGGTTTTCCCATTCATGGCATACATTGACATAGATAGACCTTTTATTATTAAAGTCTATTTCAAATGAAAAACTAACCACTGTGGTCTTGAGTCCCCCAAATATTATTTCCCCTTGTCTATTAATAATAAAATGATGAATTATTTAGGGATATTTTTCATGACAATACAGTACATTCCCCTAGAGGCCTCGCGTAAAATATTCCTGCATAATAGGCATGCCAGTGAAAATATTCCACTAGTTGGCTTTGAATCATATAATCTAGTTGGTCCTGCATAATATATCCCCAATGACCAGTTTTTCAAATAATGGTAACCTAGTTCGTGGAATGTAGCCTCTTTATGTTTATACAAAATTTATATTTTTTGACCATAAAAACCATGACCCAAGATTCCACTTATAAGTATTTAATGAATATTACATTAATCCTAGCCATTGAGTCTTGTTTGGGATATAATTTGAAAACATATTGTTAAAGCTATTTAACCTTAAAAATTTTCATTGTTAATCCATCCTGAAAAACTCTAAATTGAAAATAATCAAGAGACATAATACTCCTTAGATTTAGGACCCATAATGGGCACTCTGTACCAAATTCCAGTCTTAGCACACTAAACTTATTTTTTTGAATGGTTTCAGAAATATTGAGTAATAAAAGTAAAAAAGATACAAATTTGGGGTGGATTTTCTATATTACCTTAGTAAAATTCAAACTATGCTTTCTAGGCCCATTTGGTTAGGTAAAAAAAGGCAAGCAATGATGAAGAAACGTATGATTAAAGACACAATTCATTTCATTTGTGAGTAAAAAAATCCACATAGAAGTATCCAAAAATTGGTGTCTCGTTTTTTTAAATCACAATAGGTTTTCTATATAACATCTCATTTGATTAATAGCCTCTAGATCCCCATATGATGCATGTTAAAGTTTGGATATCTGACCAGTCTCATTCTCTTTAGCATTATGAAGTTATTTTTTAGCATCTGCAATGGATTTGGAACCATCATTCTGGTCGTTCCCTATTTAATCATGAATCTATTCATGCTCAAATGTTGCAATTTCTAATTCTTATTGAGGACACAACTTATGAACAATCATTTCATTAATTTCCTGCTTCAGCTATTTCTACTTTAAATTATGATTGACATCCTCCTATGATAGTGCTACATGAAATTCATCAGTATTGATCAACAATCTAGTTTTTTTTAAGATCATGTGGAAACCTCTTGTCTTGTTTTCTTATTTGGATAATCTATTTCAAGGTAGTATGAATTTCACGGTATTCGAAACTACCAAACCCCATCATAATGAACAGATATGAACTTCGTAGAATTTTTTAGGGATTTTACTAAATGGGAATTTTAGATATTTTCTTCCATACATTTTTCCTTGCCTTGATACATGAAAAAATTAGAATATCCTTCCACAGTTCCAAGTTTAATTCAGAATCACGGTCGTAAGGAGGAACATATTATGGGATTAATGCACATGATAAAGTGTCATGTTCTACTCATTCCATAACAATGGTTGTTTCACTTCATTATACTGTTTGACCCGATGAAGAAGCTTCACCTCCAGACCTATCCATTGAAGTTGATAATCCTATATGGTGAAGTAAAAATTATGTTAATCGACAGTTTCAAAAGATAAAAATAGTGAGAACAATCATAATATCATTATACCCTATCGAACAATATGTCATTAGTTTGAGAAGACTCATCCCCAATATTCTCTGTTTCAATAGTTTTTGATGATGTCTCTTGGTGGGGAATGAATTCTTCAATTTGATCTGTATCCTCTGAATGAATCATAATAATATTTTTTTTCAATATTCACCTGAGCCAATGAATCTACAATGGTGGGATTGATAGTGATGTAGAAACATCCCTCATGAATTGTAACTGTTGTAATTTATTTAGATGAAACCTTATATTTCAACCAATAAATATTAGAAAATTAATCATAAGAATATTGATAGGACAAACAGTGAAAACAAATGTCCATTTTTTTCTATGTAAGGAACATCCAAATATTCTAAAATATTTTGAAAATTAACATGTTTTAGTACTTGTTTAAAAGGAATTCCATGATTCATCCTAGCATCCAATGATATCCAATATCTCATGTTAGTGTCACTCATGGGAACACTCAGATTGATTTTTTTCATGACCCTACTCTAACAATTTTTGACTCCGAATAGATTTCTTAGTAATAGTTGGTGGGTCAGCATCATTTTTCGTAGGATTTTCTAGTGCATTTAACAAACCTAAAGCATCACAAAGTGGAATTCAGCTTCTCTTACACATAGTTTCACATGAAGCACATTTGATTTACCAGAGGTCTCCTCTCTCATAATAAGAGGAATATGAGAAATGTCGGGAACATATGTGGGTTCCTTTGGCCTAGATGCCTCTTCAGTTAAAGGAATCACTGGGTTGGTAGGAAATTGTGCCTATTTGGAACCATCCTCCATGGTTCCTCATTTATCATCAGTGATTTCTATAAGAGATAATACAGAAGAATCTCCTACATTTCAAAAAATATTAAACACTTTCAATGAATAATGTTAAAATTCATGCTGTTATGAATTCTAACCACTACCGAGAAAATATTTAACCATCATTTTCATTCTTCGGTGTTTCTATTTCTTCACATTCTTGAGAGGATTTTATTTATCATATACAAATATAGGTATTGGATATTGCAGGAACCTTTCTATCTCATCCTCTATGGCATGTTGGCCTGGATATATCCCTCATGTTTAATGAGGTGGCCTAGTAGATCCAAGAGAATTACCACTAGTGCTATATTGTGCTCAGGGAACAATATCCTTGGTATGGATTCAGTAGGGATTAATGGTATGGCTTTCATGATTCTAAAATGTTGATTATATCTTGCATGAGGTTGCTTCGGTGATTTAGGATCCTCGTCACCTCCACCATCTGACTCCGATGAATTGGCCCCTAATCATGAATAATTTCCTCCCAAATGAGAAGTTTCCTTCCTTCTACCTCTTTTTATCCCTAATTGAAGGACTAAATGATTTAACAACCCTTCAGATTATGATGAACCCTAATTCATTGCTTACAATATTTTCAATCTGTTTAATGTATTAGTGGTAAGTAATTCCAATATTTACCTAGTTTTCTCTATAGTTTTCAGCAACCTTAGTTGTCAGGATACCGTCATATGTTTCTCAAATCTGACATTTAGTAGAGAGACATGTAAATATTTTTCCGAAATTTGAATTGATGTGTGAATATATAAGGACCATATGCCTCACATATTCTTTCCCCATCAACCCCGACAGCCAACATTCCATCCATGCTAGCAAATTAAAATGATCTCAACACTAAAATAGTCATCCCATCATTAGAAAATCACCCCGTATATAGATTCCCATAAGAGATAAGATGAAATTCGTTGTAAATTATCATCCTAGTATTATTATAATAAGAATTCAGACACCAAGGTGTAATATGAGAGAAATCCTGAATAGAAGGTCAGAACGAACTTCCATAGACCTGCACCCACATTGCACCATGTATGTCTTGAAATGAGTGGATATCCATCACCCATAACATCATAAATGGTCCTTCTATTCTGAAAGGAGACTTCCCTATGTAGAGATGCAGTAATCTCATTTTATTCTTTCCCAAAATAGGGGTATCCAATTCTAACATCCTCTTCTTGGCTAACATGGTTGTGATAAAAAATGTTTCGAGCCTTAATCCTCCCATAAAATCAAAATTGGTAATAGAAACATTCTGAGCCTCATGTCCAAGAATTCTACAAGACTTGAATTCATAGAAATGTTGGATATGACATCATACTCCCACTTTTCAAAAACTCCATCATCTAGTGTTGTCCATAAAGTGTTGGGTGTACCTCTCTTTTCTACCTTTGGACAAATTACTAGACGAGTTCTAGTGGGAACCGTCTCCTTCTTCTTTAGTAGGAATAATTTTATCCATTCCTCTGGGTGAATATCACTTTTTTGGGGACATTGTTTTGTTTTTAGTAATTAGTTTACAAAATATCTACTTTAGCACACAAACCGTGGCTGGTGTTTTTTCTGAGTTATTCCATGTAAACATGGGAGGAATAAACTCATCACATATATCTCCAAGAAATGGATCTCCAGTGATCATGTAGATATCCTACAACCTGATGCCTACTTCTCCATGTGTCAAATGGACATAATGAGTCTCTGGACTCTATCAACTTAGCAAATATGGAAAAAATTCATCCTTACTATATAAATTGGTCAGCCCGACCCATAAAACCTCATAAATCCCAACACCTTTTAAGTCATCAATAAACTCTGCATATGTCTTACACACCCAATATTCCCATAGTCACGTGAGTTTAATTCTTCCTCTTGGATAGAAATCCCAACTTTTATTCTAGCCCTTTGATTTATCAGTCTGAGAATCTCAATAGATGGATGAGTAGTAGTGTAACCGTAGCACATGATTATGTGCATTAAAATTTGGAGAACATGGTCAGTGATGCATGAAATTATCCTTAGCTGATGTCTCAGTGTTGATATATGTTCCATAAACAGAAACATTAGTAGAAGAGAAATTTAAATGGCCTTGTAACCATTAAAGGGGAATATAGTTCTTCGTGTCCGGTATATTGAAATCCTACAGATGTCCATAACCATAATGAGGAAAATAAATACTCTAGGGAAAATTGAAGTGATATTTCCTTAGAATCTATTCCCAGTCTAGTAGAGCAGTTTCATAGATATCAATTTAATCATGACTGAAAATCATCATCATATCAACAAATCTATTACTAGTTATTTCATCAACGATTTGTGATTCTCTTAGAATCCATTTAACATACAAAATAGATCTTAATTCATCATTAAAAGAAAAAACATTATGGATATTATTTAAAATGAATAATGAAAACTGGAAAAAGGAATTAAGAAATTCCATTATGGATTAAGCAAGGAAGTATGAACTTGGCCCTCATATATGATACCATAGTTCTGGCCCCTAAATCAAAATCATAGAGAAGAATTGTTATCAACATGAGCATCTAAGTGAAAATACTTGCGTACCGAGGGCAAGATTTCTAGAAATATTTTTAATTTTCATTGATTTTAAGCCACTCTATATAAGTGATAAAGACTACCCTACGTTCCATCACTTTCTCACCCATTCATCACACGCTATCACTTGCGCACCACCACCCCCTTCTTTTACCATTATAATAACTTTACCTCAGTATATTACCATATTTTCATTTCATATACAATTCTGAGGGGGGATTTTTTTGACTCTCTATTCCATCATAATGTCTAAAAAGTGAAGAAGGAAAAATCCTTCAAAAAAAGTGGAGAAAAAAAATGATGAAAATAACGACTTTTGAAGGCTTGAAAATTGGATCTCCCCAGTCAAGCTGAGAATCAGTCGGCCTGGAAGGTACTTGCATGCCACATTCTAGAACACAAGCCACATCCGTGACCCACTGCCATTTCTTCAAGGTAACTTATTTTCTTATAAATAGATGCCTAGGGCCTTCATTTTGGCAGGTGATTTTTTCTAAAACCTAATTGATGCTCTGGTTTCCCTATTGCTTCTCCCATGTCTTTAGAAACCTTAAATGTAGTTATTTAACACCTAGATCATAGGAATTGGAGGAGGATCAAATGAATTATGTCCCTTTAGTGTTTTAAATCCTTAACACTTGTGTGCTTAAAGCACCCAACCTCCATAAATTAGAAACACGTGTACGCCACCTATTCCACTCAAAGGATATTGAGAACCACACTTTTGGTAATACCTATGAATTATTTTGAAGGATTGGGTAATGTATCTCCCAAGTAGTAATAGGTAGGTTGTTTTTCACTTAAGTGAACACCCAGTCACCCAAGACTACTTGCACTCCCATACCTGCATTCTAGATGCTTACTTGAGTTCCCTCCTTTGATTGAACTAATATTTTCACTCTCTAGAGGCCTTTCATCAAGACATCTTCAAATGAATTCATGGAAAGGATTCTTCTTCATTAGCCTAGTTATCTAAAAGGGGTTATTTTGAAACCTCATCCAAAACCGCGTGACTTATCCAACCCTTGAGAAGGGCACATCAATGTCTCTCCTATTTGGTTTTGTATATCTGCATATAAAGGTTCCCATTTTTTTCAATGGGGTTAGGATTCATAGAGTATATGTGGGTTTTTATATATACAGTCATGTGGACCTTTCTCCTTGGAGCAGTGTGGGGAAGTTCTTAGTTTGGAGGATTAGGGTTTGGGTTCTGTCCTTTCCTTATCATCTCTAAAACCTAGATCCTCAGGTGTCTGGTAGGGAAGGTATGGTTCACACCTACTTTTCCTTTTGAACAAATGAGAAGTCTCCCTCTTCAAATAGAACCATTTTTAGGATATCCATCCTTGTGTAATTTCATGAAACAACCTGGGTTGACCTTGAATCAGTCACCTGAGCCAGTTCGCGACATGGCCCGAAGGGAGTTCCTAATCCCCAAGGGAAGGAAACTAGTTCCAGGCATCAAAACCTTATCATTGGGAATGAATTATTCCAAAAATATAAAATAATAACTAATAATAAACAGATTAATAAATCTAAAACTCTTTATGTGGAAATGAAATAAATAGAACAACTCAAAATACCTCCACGTGACCCTCTAGGTCACCACCCAACCAAATGCCAACATTTCTTACATAATGTGAAATCCTTCCAAGAGAATATGAGCAATAGGAAATTTCAAATGAAATGATAAAAATAGGCATGGGCCTTAAAAATTCTTAGTAGGGTTTTCAAGATATACCATAGATTACAAAATCTCCTTTACTGAAAAAATCCATTAATACACGTTTCAAATAAAATTACAAAAGTTTCTTTTCCATGTCCTATGAAAACAATTTCATTTACCCATTTTAAAAACCCAACGAACATCATATTCCATTTCTGAAACAAATTACAATTTCAAAAAAAAAATCCAAACATGGAAAAAAGGAAGTGAAAAAACAAATAGGTGAAAATATGAGCTGGAAAAACAACTGTAGCTAAAATTAAATAAGTAAAGAAAAGGAAAACCATGTGTAATCGTAAACATTCCGAGTAGTCCCCTGGATGTTCACAGTTTTAGAACCACCTGTCGGCATATGGTGAAGCTCCTCTGTCTATAACCAATAAGCTACCCTATAACTGACCAATCCAGTTGCAAATCCCACCTAGCCAAACAACCAATCCATGGGGTACCAACTTGTCTAATCGGGGTTGATTAGCAATCATCACTCGATCATCTAAAATATGCCGAAGAACCCATGATGGTTATAATAATACTATGTATGTAGGAAGGCCCTCAGACGCGTGACTAATCTCACCAAACTTTCCTTCCCGAAACATGGACGATTACTATGCATTCACCTTTAAAGATTATCCTAGATAGTAGATCCACCATAAACACATTAAATCATTTCACATTGAAAATGTGCCAATAGGGTTGTCACACCATTTAACATTTAAACCATTACATAATATTTTCAAAGTTTCCAATCGGACATACAAATTCTCCAAATCACAATCTCCTTTAAAATTTTGTACAAAAACTTCCCTGAAGTCAAAAGTTCCAAATGGGCCCTTGAGTTACTAAATGCACACCAAATAATTTTACCACTACCAAATGAGCCTTTCTCTTTTTCAAATTCACATCAGAACAGAATTCCAAGGGAAATGACCATGCCTTAATGAAAACATTATTTAGGAAGCACAAATCATTACTTTAAAACCAAAAAACCATTTCCTTATAATCACTACACCTTTCCAAAAAAATTAAACAAAAAAATCAGGTTTTTAACCCGGTACAAAATTTTAAAACAAAATCATTTCTATAAGATTATACAAACATCATTATTTGAGTTGAAGGCACCCAACATGTACTCATATTACTTAAACAATAAAATCCCTCCATCAAAACAAAAATATTTACAATCATCCCTTTAGATTCACATAGCCAAAACATTAACCAAAATATCACCCAAAACCCACTTTTCATTTTCAATGTCAAAATATTTATATAAAATTTTATAAACAGACGAAAAAAATTATTAACAATTCAATAAACAGATCGAATAAATTTTAAACAATCCATTCAAACCAGAAACAATTTCACAACCTATTTCAGAGTGTATCGACAGTGTGTGCCCTACTTAAAACATCATCATAACAACATTTGACGTCTATCGAACACATTTTTAATCACATGTAAAAATAACAAGATAAAGTACCTCAAAATGATTTCTATCAAAATTGACTAACATGAAAACACTATAGTAAATTAACTAAGTGCATTGTGAAGGTGATGACTAAGACAAAAATTTAATTGAAAACACTTATGTATTATGTGGACTCAATTGGAAAAGAAAAAACTCTGGTTCTCTTACCTCAGATCAAGCATATAAGCAACGACGCTTCCACAGAAAGACGAAAAACATCCTTGAACCAATTTCAGGCCCTAGAAAACCATCAAAACCCACCAAATAAAAACTCGGAACACTAGGATATGGAAACCAAAATAAAAACACTAGAAATAGGAAGAAACTACAACCAGTGAGGATCAGTTCACTGGAGGTCGGTCGTGCTTATTGGAAGTACGGAAGGAGGGTGAATGGGCAGCAGGCTGGAGGTATGGAAGGGTGAAATGGTAGCTGGGAAAACGTGTGGATGGGAGAAGGGTAAGATGGACAAATATTGCAGCAGCAGTAGGGCTGGCTGGATAGGGGGTGTGTCGGTGAGGACTTGGCCTAACAAGGGTGTGTGCCAAAGGGTAGAGGGGTTATGGGTCAGATCTGTCTGAAGGAAACAAAGTCCGGTGGGTGAGGGCATGTATGCCGTGCAAGGGTGGGATTTCTAGGAGATGGAATTGAACATTGAGGGAGGTCGGGAAATCGAGAGTCTTTACCTCAGAGGGCCGAAACAGTGGGCATGGGCGCAGAGGGTGTTGAGTGTAGTGGGTGGACGATAGCAGAGGGTCGTGAGGTGAGGGCAGTGGCAGAATCACAAGGGAGAGGGGCACACAAGCATGGTAGATCTAAGGAAAATGAGTGGGAGTGCCCTGATCACATATGCCGGGGAGTGATTAGGAGGTTGGGGGAGGAGTTCTTGAGTGCGGTCGTTACAAGGGTGAAGGTGGCGGGGTTACAGGGGGGATGGGGGGGGGGGGCGACACGGGTAAGTCTTAGGGTTTTTTAAATTAATTATTTTTTTTATTTTCTTATTAAAATAATAATACTTATGACAATAAAACTACAATTTACAGTAATAAAAATAATAATAATATGATTAATTAAATAATAATAATTTTAATAGTAATTATTATTATAATAATGAATAACAATAAAAATAATAACTCCTAAGTAATATTAATATTATTAATCGAATAATAACATTATTATTAATACAATTTAAACATTTAATCCATTATATTTAAATAAAAATATATTTATCTTAATCAATAGGCATTTACGCAGGTACACTGACTAAAGATGTGGCTACCACCCACTGTACGATGACCACATGTAGGTATGAAACCCAGTAAAAATATTTAAGCGACAAAAATTTTAAGTTGGGACCCATCCTGGACAATGGAGTGATAACCCAGAGCCAAGAAATATTAAAATGAAAATTAATTTAAAAGGTCATATGTGACAATTTTCCCCACCACAGACACTTACTTCCATCAGAAAGTCCCCCAGTAAACCAATAAACCAAACAAGAACCCATGCCCGATTGAAACCAAAAGAAACCACAAATCAATAAAACTGGAGACTATGAGAGGGTTCTCCCCACCAAGAGAACTCAACTAGTTCTGAAATTTAACACCCAAAAATATCACCATGGGAGGGGTGGTGGCGCTATAACTCCCAACCGATGAAAACTAACTTCTATTGCACAAGAGAAACAACACCACCGCAAGGGCCTGGAAATTTTGACCCTGCCCAAAACCCCCAACCATTAAGGAAAAAACACTAAGAAGAACATGAACCAAATAGTGAATCTGAGCATAACCACAAACACCAGTTTTTACAGTAGGAACATTCACCTACAAATGAACTCAACTACACCAAGATTAACCCATAAAATGGAAAACACACATTAGAAAAACAAATGATTTAGAAAACCATATCCACACCAACAAGACAGCGTGGATTATTCTAAAATGACTCCATCATAACTTCACGATAAAAAAAATAAACATACAACAATGTAAAATCTTTAATAGTAGAAATCAAGAAAGAAATTCCATTAAAATGTTCCACTGCAAACACAGAACACAAAAACCAATCCAAGGCATCACACCTCTAGAAACTCCTAATTGTGCATGAGCATAAACCCGAAACCTATTGTTGGGGCCGTATTGGCTGAATAATATCGTACTTCACATTCATGCACTATAATTTCCTTGGTCACATCATCTTCTTCATGCAACGCTTCGTACAGAACTTCTCTTGATGACCCAAACACCCACAATGATGACATGTCTTTTGAGGGATGGGACATGACAACTTCATGTGCCGAAACTAGCCGCACTGGTGGCACACCACTGAAAGGTCCAATGAACTAGATGAAAGAACCACTCTAGAGGACTCCTTAGGAACAGGACCCTCTAGAATACCCTACTCATAAGATTGGAACCTTCATGAGAAACTGGATATGATGTATTTTTGACCATCTGTGCTCCCGAGACCAACTCATCTAAGGATGACTCATCCCACAGCTTCTTGAAATTATGGTCCATATAAGGGAAGACCCACTCCATGATCTCTAGATGAAGACCCACGATGAAGAGAGAAGTCTTTATCCAATACTGTAATGCTACCTCAGGTGAAAAAGACACATGTTCCTTGAAATGGTTAACATATGACATTGCTATCCATTAGCCTTATTGAATACGCATGAACTATTCCAATTTCTTCATGTTCACATCTTCAGGTATGTACCATTGGACAAACATGTACTTAAAGACATCACACATCATCCCAACTTGCATTGATGTTGGGGAAACCAACTCCAATTCGTCCAGAAATGGACATTCAATCATACCGAAAATAACATGTTCTCTAATAGCTTCAGGAGTTCACAATACCCTGAAGTAATTCTCGACCTCTTTAAGCCACTCTTCACCTCTAACAGTCCTAGATCACCATAAAGTATAGTCAACGTCCAATAAGTACCCAAAACTGGGTATGAATTATAAAAAACCTTAGGGTCCTTTCTAGGCATCATTTTCTAAACATCATGTAAAAAACAAATCCAAATATATTATAAAGCTGAATTAATATCATTAAAAGCACTTTTATCCAAAAATAGTCAGCTCAAAACCCAAAATAATACAAATAAAACCCAAAATTCCATTTTTCATTTCAGATTTCAAAACTTCCTTCTTTCAAGGCCATTTTAAAGATACCAAACCCAATTTTCAAACAAAATTTAATTTCAAAAAATAATTTCCCCATTTTAAAATCACATTATAAAACAAGGTCAAGCCTTTAATTCAATATACACACCCCAGTGATACCATGAACCATTTCACATGACTTTTTCCGCTTTCATCCATACACACCAACATTCACTTCCCATGCCTTCCCTCACATGGGCGAACATTTATAAAAGAGTACCTGAGGTTTTACCCAAAGCATTTCTCGACCTATTCCAAGCTAACACTAGATTTTTTTAACAAGATATTGCAGTTTCAAAAATCCGTTACATGAATTTAATGCAATTTAAAAGAAATAAATTTCATTTCAAAACACCTTTTTCATTTTCTAATGTGCACTTACACCAACCGGAACCAAGACGACACTCAACATGCATCAATCTATCGAAGGGAGGGACCTGTAGTTATGCATAAGTTGATGACATGGTAGCGGGCCATGTCCCAAGTAAGCATGAATTACTAGGATAAAATTAAACCATGTAAACGGACTCCACATGGGTCACTACTCCTTGTGAAATCATGATGTTAAATAGGCTTGCCTCTATTGTCATCCCTCAATCTAAAACAAACAAGAATGAATCAAGGACTCAAATCCCAGACTACCCAAGGTAACTCGAGGATCAAAACGGGAAGGGTTTTATGACGTCCTTCTCTTACCTACCTCTAAAGTCCTCACAATCCTGATCTCCACCTTCCAAACACCCCAAATAATAATGGATCCTCTAATACCAGTTTTTCATGAACCAATCTGGGTCGATAATGAACCGATCACCCAAGACAGTCTACGACATGGCCTAAAGGCCCTTCCCTATCTCCATGGGCTGGAAACTAGTGCTGGGAATCAAAACCTAGTTGTTGGGAGTGGTTTGGCCCAAAAAGGTAAAATAATATCAAAGAATAAACAGAATAATGAATCAAAAACTATAGCAGTGGAACAGAAATAAATATAATAGCTCAACATACCTCCACATGATTCTCTAGGTCACCACCCGACCAAACGCCATCCATTCCCTCATAATGAGAAATCCATGCATCTGAGTCTGAGCAATGGGAACCAATAACTGAAATGATAAAAATAAGCTTGACCATTAAAAATTATTAGTAGGGTTTCCAATATAAACCACAGAATCCAACGTCTCCTTTCCCGAAACAATACATTAACACAAGTTTGAAATACAGTTATAATAGTTTGGTTTCCATGTTTTAAAAAAAATATCATTTTTTCATTTTTAGTACCCAATGCACACCACATTCCATTTCTAAAAATATTAAAATTTTGAAAACAAATGAGAAACAAGGAAAAAAGGCAATGATTAAAAAAAGGTGAAATTATGAGCTGAAAAAAAGTATAGCTGAATGTAAACAAGAAATGAAAAGGAAAACCGTGGGTGATCCTAAACACCTCTAGAAGACCAATGAATGTACTCAGTTTTGGAACCACCTTCCAATGTATGGTGAAGTTTCTAAGTCTATACCCAACTGGATTCCCTATAACAGACCAATCCAGTGGCTTATACCACCTAGCCTAACAACCTATCTATTGGGTACCAGCCTATCTGATCAAGGTTGATCAGTAACTGTCATTCGATCATCTAAAATATGCCCAAGAACCCATGGTGGTTATAATAACATTGTGTATGTAAGAAGGACCTCGCACACATGACTCAATCTACCACACTTGCCTTACCCAAAATGAATTCTTACTATGAGTTAACCCATAAATGGTTATCCAAGATAGTAGCACCTCTAGAAACACATTCAATCATTTCACCAAACACATTCAATCATTTCACCTTGAAAAGTACCAACCAGGCCATAACACTGTTTAACATTTAAACCATTTCATAAAATGTTCAAATTTTCCAATCAAGAATACACACTCTCCAAAACATAATCGTCATTAAATGTTAGTACATACACTTCTATTGGGTCAAAAGTTTCAATTGGGCCCTTGAGTTGCAAAATTAACACCAAGTTATTTTACCACTACCAAACGATCCTTTACCATTTTCCAAATCATGTCTGGACACATTTCAATGGAAATCAACAATTCATAAAAGTGAACATTATTTAGAAATTACAACTCATTACATTATAACCTCAAAACCATTTCCTTCAAATCACAAATCCTTTATAAAACAATTTAATACAAAAAATAATGTTTTCAAGCAGGTACAAAGTTTTTAAACACAATAATTTCTAAATGTTCATAAAAACATCATCATTTGAGTTTAAGGTACCAAACATTCCATCACATTACATAAACGATCAAATAATTTTTTTAAAGCACAAGTATTTCCCATTGGAACATTGGCTTCAGATAGCCATAACATTACCCAAAATATCACGCAAAACCCACATTTTCATTTTCCATGTAAAATAGTTTATGTAAAAAATTATAAACAAATGAAAAAATTTATAAACAATTCAATAAACAGGTCGAATAAATTTTAAACACTCAATTGAAACTGGAAATAATTTCACAACATATTGAAGAGTATATCGATGGTGTGTTTCATTCTAAAAACATCATGAACATAACATTTTTCATCTAGAGAATACATTTTTCATAAGCATACGCAAACATAATAAGAGAGAGTACTTCAAAACTATTTCTATCAAACCCGAATAACTTGAAATTACTATAGAAAATTAACTAAGGGTGTTGAGTATGTGCGAACTAAGAGAAAAATTTAATTAAAAACATTATTGTATTAAGTTGACTTAATGGGAAAGAAAAAACATGGGTTCAACTACCTAAAATCAAGTGAGAAAGCAATGGAACTTTTGCAGAAAGATGAAAGATATCCATGGACCAATATCATTCCCTATACAACTATCAAAATGCAACAAACTGAAACCAGAATGTTATAATTTGGCCACATAAATAAAAACACTAGAAATAGGAAGAAACTATCACAAGTGTGGTTGGGTTCACTGGAGATCGTTTATTCTAGATGGAAGTGTATGAGGAAAAAAGAAGGGCTTCTGGTGGTGTAGAAGGGAGAAGGGGTGGCTAGCCAGAAGTGCAGAAGGGTGAAGGGGTAGCTGGCCGGATGTGGCACTTGTATGAGGGTTGGTTGGACATGGGGTGCGCTAGTGAGGACTTGGCCGGACAGGGGTGTGATCTGGTGGATAGAGCGGTCATGGGTCGAATCTGTCTGAAGGAAACGAAGGCCACCGGGCAAGGGATTGGATTTCAGGCGAGGGAGAGGTTTCTGGGAGAGGGAACTGGATGCTGAGGGAGGTTGGGATGTGGTGAGGAGGAACCACAGAGTGATGGTGTGGCGGGCCAGGGCGTGAAGGGTGCTGGGTGCATTGGGTGACCAACAGCAGAGGGCCATGAGGTTAGGGTGGTGGAAGACTCGCAGGGGAAAGGGGAACATGAGAAGGTGGAGACCCATGGAGTGTGAGGGGGAGTGCCTAGAGCGTAGAGGCTAGGGAGCAAGCAGGAGGCTGGATGAGGAGGTCCGAGGTGCGGTTTCTACAAGGGTAAAGGTGGAGGGGTCTGTGGTTGCAACACAGCCAAACAACGAGGATGTGTTCCGGCATGGCTAAGGCTTAGGGGTTTTCAAATTAATTATTTTTTTCATTTGGTTATTTAATAATATTACTAATTAATATAAAACTAAAAATAACAACAATAAGAGTAATAATAATATCATTAATAAAATAATAATAATTATAATGATTATAATAATAATAATAATTAATAACAATAAATATAATAACACCTTAGTAATATTAATATTATTAAATAAATAATAACGTTATTATTAAGACAATATAAACATTTAAATTGTTTATTTAGATAAAAATATATTTATTTTAATCGTTAGTCATTTACGCGGGTACCTGGGCTAACGACACGGCTACCGCCCACTGTGCGGTGACCGCGCATGGGTCTGAAACCCACTAAGCGACAAAATATTTATGTCGGGACCTAGCCTGGACCATGGCATGTGAACGTAGAGACAAGAAATATTAAAATAAAAATTAATTTAAAGATACTATTGTGACATGTTAGCCTATAACCTTTCAAGTAGGAGGTTTCAATTTTTCTCCTCTCTACTTCTTTCAGCTTCAATCCTTCATTATAGTGGACCCTTGTCCAATGTAAAGAGATTGGAGTAAAGGCTTGTCACCTGACCCTCTTCCCCAGTCACCTCGACCTCATCCACCATCACAACCATAGGTCTGTCCTCTTCCACCAGTGAAAGAGAAAATTGTGTGGGATTTTCTTGAATCATTGACAACTTATTCTTTCTCACACTAAGCATAACTCAGGTGGGCTATGAGATTTTTCAGGATCAAAATATTTTCCCCAAAACCACTCCTAATGAACTATGAGAAATCTAATTCCCACCATGATCAGGATATGTATGAAGCCTTCCTAAGGTCCTAGCTCCATCTAATTTCATTCACAAATGGGCATCCTCCTTCTGAGTAAGCCCCAAATTAAACCCCCAAATAACCAAGGCATCGTTTTCAATAAGTAAGCCCAAAATCATTTCTCACAAAGGACATTACTCTCCTATGAGACTTATTAAGCTATGTGGTCTTTGACTCCCATCTAAATGGCATACATATGAAGCCTCTCTATGGTTCAATCCCAACATATCAAATCAACCATTTTCTCTCTGGTCCATTTTCCCAATAGGGTCAAATACAACATGGAAACAAATATTCATTCCATGTTCCTTAGGTTACATAGGCATAATTCCAACACCAAATTTTGACTAGTCCCCTTTCGTTTTGATGTCTTTACCACATGACATTATACTGTCTGGATAGGTCCTTATCACAGATCCTAAAATGGTATTATGTGTCACATTAAGTGTCACAAAACTATGGGGGTTTTTATTCCTTTCACAAGGATATGTTGGTTTCCCATTTATGGGTATGATCATGATATAAAAACAATATTTTTCTCCCTGGATAATAGTAAATTCTAGAGTGCCCCACTAAGTGTCTTAAAAACCAGTATTATCAAAATGACAGTAAAAAGAATCTATAAACAGTATATGAGATGATACCATTAATGGAGAACCTCGAATACCTACAGATGTCTCTATTAATGAATATCCTCGAATAAATAAAGATGATTCTACATTTTACACTTCCTAAAAATGGAATTTAAATTCCAAGGGAAACCTATTTTCTATATGGTTAATTAATAAGGATTAATGGAAATAGCATAAATCTATAAGAGAGTCCCATATTAGACAATAATTTCCCCCAAAAGGGTGTGATGAGACTGACCTTCCATCCTTTTGACGAATTCATTTTCTTAATTATCATAATTTCAAACTTAACAATTTCCAACCACTGGAAAGTAGGTCCCTTTGGGTAAAGAACTATTGGATGTTTCTAGTTACCTAACTAAATTCAACTTCAACCACCCAGAAGTAGTGATTCCTAACCAGAACACATGTTCTTAGGTGAGTAAAATAGTCTACAATGCTTTTTTCATGAATGGTGATGGATAAATGCAACTATGTTTTCATTATATGAATCTTAATCAGATGATATTTAAGAATAAACACCATATTACATGAATCAATGACCATTTTTACCAGTTGTGGGTGCTTTAGTTTTCTAGAAATTTTATTTGAGATCAGGGTATCATCAGCTAAAGGTGATACCCTCTAACTTACCCCAAACGACCTTCATGACTATGTAAGAGTTATATGAGATTGTTTTCATGCCATTTGTGTTATCCAATGCATCAAAAGTGTTTATCGACAAAATAAACAAAATCATTTACCCATTCATGGACCAGTTTGTAGTTTATATTTATATGGAATATTTTCATACTCCTAGACTCTTTAAGATCATGTCATGAATCTTGAAATCATCTTAAGTACAGTATGTGAACATAGTCTATACACTAATCTATCGAAATTTCATATATAGATTGACTTGGTGAATTTCATTAGCCACATATTCTTTGAGAAAGGTGTGTCTATAGACCCCCAGAATGTGAAAGCTGTTGTATATTGGGAGAAACCTAAGAATGATTTGGTGTCTGAATATTTTTGTGTTTGGTAGGCTATGACTGATGGTTCATAAAAGACTGTTCCCATTTGGAAGAACAACTGTTGGGATTTTCTAAGAAGGGAGTAAACCTTATATGGTCTAGTTCACGTGTGAATTCCTTCCATGAGTTAAAGAAGCAGTTAACTACCACACCGATTATGATCTTACCCAATCCAAATAAAAAATATACCCTGTTATTTGATGCATATCATGTTGTTCTTTGAATATTGGTGATGAAAAATAATTGACATATGGTATATGGGTCATTGAAATTGAGGCCTCATAAAAACATTATCCCACACAAGATCTTGAATTGTCCATGGTGGTTTTATTCCTTTGAATTGTTGGAGGCATTACTTGTTGGAAGAAAGTATTAGTGTGATTATAAGTCATATAGTCTTAAATACACCATTTCATAGATTCAATTGAACCATAAACATCGAAGATGTATTTACTACATGTAGTAGTTTAATATCAATATGGTTTAGTCACCGAGAAATGGGAACAATTTTGTAGGAGCTTTGAGTCAGAAGACTCCAAATCAGGCAGTTTAAGATTCATGTTTTATGTGGAGGATGATGTTGTTGTTTGTTGAGATGATTCTGGAAGTGAAGGATGGAATATTATAGGTGATTATTGAATCCTTCACAGTTTAATACACACATTTCACCTAGATCATGGAAAATAAATATGAGGCTTTGGAGTGTTTTACCCAGAGGAAAAGTATTGAAGGTGGGGATCTAATTTTTTTGGATTGTTTTTGATGAGGAGGTAACGTGGATTAATTTTGATGTGGTTGTGCCTAAATGTATGTGGGAAGATTTTATGTGTGTGTTTCATGCATTGAAGTGGGTGGTGAATACTGGTTTGACTAAAATGTGTCGTGTTCATTGTAGATAGTATTGGTGGCCATGGATGAAAAAAGAGGTTGTAGGTTTTGTGACATGAGGCTATACTTATCGGTAGGTGAAGGTCTAGAATCAACGGTTAGGTGGTTTGTTACAACCATTTACCCTTACAGAATGGATATGGTATGATGTGATGATAGACTTTGTTTTTTTTCTTCTGAGTATTTTTGGAAAGGATGGAGTGATATGGGTAGTTGTGGATTAGTTAACCAGGGTTGCACATTTCATACCAATTAGAGAGATCATTATCGTTGAGAAGTTGGTAGAGTTTTATGTTCAATATGTACAATGGTTTTATGGGGTTGTAAGGTCTATTTATTCATATCATGATTCTCATTTTACTTTACACTTCTATATGGATTTATAGAAGGAACTTGGTGATAATGTGTTTTTAGTACAATGGTCCACCCGTAGTTGGACATGAAATCAGAGTGAATTATTAAGGAAATAATGGAAATGTTGAGTGATAATTCCTAGATTATGGTGGATCTTGGTGGATGCACATGGTGCTTCTCAAGTTCACTAATAACAAAATATACAATCAAACGATTTAGATGGAACTGTATGAGGTGCTATATGGGATATCATGTAAATCACTATTGTGTTTCATGGAGGTAATGAAATTAGAGTTTTTTGGGATTGTGTCTCATTACATAGATGTCAGAACATGATCAGATGATTATAAATCATATAGATATGTCTCAGAGTAGTTAATATTCATATGTAAACAAGAATCTTGAACCACTTGAGTTTATGTTGGGTGATCGTCTATTTCTTTGGGTTCCTCAATTTTTGGGTAACCATTGGATTTTTAAATAGGTTATGTTCAAGACTACATATGTGGGCCTGTTTTAGATAGTGGAGAAGATTGGGATAGTGGCATAATAATTAGATCTTACACAATAGTATATTGTTATGAATGTTTTCTTTCATATATCCAAATTTAAGTGATATAAAACTAAGCCTTCCCATGTGATTTATGTTGTTGTTGTTGAGATTGATGCTAATGCCTCCTTCAAGGGGAATCTTGTTCCTATCGTGGATCATAGTAAGAAAGTATTGTGGGGCTTGACTATGCCTATGGTTGGAGTGATATGGAATTAAGGTAACATTCAGGAAGAATCATGGGACAGTGAGATAGATATGAGGGCACACTATCCCAATCTCATTACATTGGATGCTTAGTAATTCCAAAGAAGAGCTACTCGAGGATGATTCATTATAAGGTGGGGAGATTGGAAGATCCTAGAGTTTATTTAAGGATTGTTCTTGTTTACATTTTGGTTTATTTATCTTTAATATGGTTAAAGGAATGTATTCTTAGTTTATATGTAGTCTTGGGGTGTCCAAGTGGTTTATGTCTTGAAAGAAGAGAGAAAGTGACCATCCTGTGTATGTTTCAAAATTGGAACATGGTTGGTAGTAACTATTCCCCCCAACCATGAGTTCATAGATAAGATTTAATGTTTGAAGAAACTATGTATGGGGAAGGACTAACCATGTGGGATTGGACAGTTCCATATGTATAGTCAACACATATTTTTTCAAACTAAATAGGATCACTAGGTAATCATACAGACAAAAAAAGCACCCCTTTAAAAGTGGGATATTACCATTTCCTTATCAGGCCTTCAATGTTCTAGCATCGGGTTTTCCTCCATTCACCCTCCTAAAATAATAGGTATGATCCAAATTTCACCAACCATTCAAATTATCAATCTCCCTCGTTTATAGATCGTTTGGAGTGACATTGGATGCTAATTGATGCTCTGGGTGAGTCTGAAATTCCTCTTTCTTCTTCATTTCATATTAGGACCATTCTATCCATTCTTATAATAACAAATCATAGATACCCTCTATTTACTAATGATAATTGGTTGGGGCATCGAGTGGTGATTGAATATGAATCAAAGGATAGGGTTAAGAGAGAATTCATCTTCAGAATCGAAGTAGGTGGTATTTATGTTTTAGCGAATAGTCTTGATGATTATTTATGTGTATGTGGTTAAAAATTGGTGTCTTTTTGTTTCCCTTTTTGGTTTACTTGGTATAAATGATAAATTTGTTGGGTAAAGTTTTAATTTAACCCCCCATGATCCCTGTGGGATGTGTTGATGTTAATTCCATCGGGTTAAGGGCCACCCATGGGGCGTGCTAGTTCTTGTGCATGGAATTGAGATGCTAAGAGTGAAGACGAATTATATTAACATATAAAACCTAATAAATGTGATGAAATATTAGCGTTAGTTGTGAAATTAAATTAATCATAATTGTTTCTAGTTGTTAAGATGAAATAAGGGGTTGTTTAGTGTAATGTAAATGGTTCAATGGGTTATGGTTTGTAATGATTAATTTTATTGATTGGTTAAGGAAAGTAAGTGATAAATGGGATAATCAGGTAATGGAATGTAAATGATAGTGTGTAAATGGGTTTAGGAATAATTAATTTCAATGTGTTGAATGGACCTTGTTGTAAATCAGGAATGTGTTAAATTGTTATGGTTTGTGTTTGGATTATGAGGTAAATCAATAATAAAGAATCTGCACATGAATTGGTGGTATGTATAGGGTGTTGGTTGTGAGGATCATTGTCAATAGGTTGGGTTAGAATGTGGATATAAACCCAACCCCCTCTAATAGACGAATAGGGAGGTCAAACTAAGCCTTTTTATCCTAACAGATGCATTTGATGAGGCCACCTTGACCGAGGAACCAAATTATGTGTGATTTAATTTTTTTTTGAAATTCTTACCCTTGTGAGATGGAGACTTTAACATATATCCTTATAAATAATAGTTGACCAGATTAGGATGAAGTGAAATTAAATAATGTTCCTAACAAATGGAATAAATTATTAAAATGGATCAAGTGTGCATTGTTATCAAATGGAACCTTGTCAACCCTTTATTTATCCAGTTTTTTATTTAATACTTTCATGCACAGTCTATTTAGACTGGATATTTTTTAGAACCATTTGTGGTGGCCTACTACTCAAACCTATATCGAGCCACCATTGGATACCTATGAATACTTTAGGCTTGCATGTCCATATAAGGTCAAGGGTTGTAAGCAAGATGGATGATTTGGGATTTGGATATGGATCAACGAGGGTTCCAGATATAGAGAGATGCCCCATTTTTTGGATTCTTCTGCTTGTCCTTAATTTTGGGGTTTTCTTACACTTGGCACTATTGGATATTTGGTGACATATTTACTATTTGGTTTTGGTCTTGAACCCTATTTTTGGAAATTTTTGGTAATCCATGTATAATTTTTTATCTTTTTTACATTATTTACTATTATTAGATATTGTTGATTATTATGATAGGAAGGTATAGTCTTCTCACTCAACACATTATACCCTCACTACTAGTCAGTAGCCTCTGGCGTATAGGGAGGAATTTCTAAGGTCTTGTAGAGAACTAAATTGGGCCACCATATTGGAGATAACATGTTTTGGAAATTACAATACAAGTGATGAAAATAAATAATAGAGGCATAAATGAAAAATATCATAGATTATATCTCAGTATTAATTTTTTCAATTTTAATTAGGAAAATCGTGTATGTTTTCCACAAGTTCCTTTCCCTTGGCAAGATTACTGAAAATAAAATCTACTCTCAATGATGTTATTTTGTTTGGTGTCTTTATAAGTACATAATAACACCACCAACACATCCTAACTTATGTAAATTATTAATATATATGTTTATGTGGTGAAAAGAAATAAATATTTATTAAAATAGAAAACCTATAGAGTCATTGTGTACTAAGAAAGCTTCTATGAACCATGGTCCTACCAACATTAGCTCAAATCTAGATGGAATATTGAGTCAAAACCTCAATAGTTCATAATGTATATATCATTAACAATTTCACTTAGTTAACATCCTCATCAAGGACACTGACCCATCCCAGTACACATAAGGGATCTCACATAATTTAAATTAATCTATCCCTAAATACTAAAGAGAGGTCATTTCATGAATATAGACCCATACTAGTTCTCACAAGGTAGAAAAATAAAGCACAATGACCCATCTCTACAAACTAAATGGAGTTTGCAATAATCAGTGTGAAACAAGATATAACATGGATTATAAGATATCATGGGAAGGATAATTCATCACCTAAATCCTTATATCATTTTACAAGTCATTATAGATTTTCCAATCCTAAATGGTGCTTTTCTTTCCCAATAACACTATTAGATAACCATGTCCTTATCCTTGGTATAAGTCCCAAATTCGTCATTTTCAAGGAACAAAACTCTTAATCCACAACTAGGTGACAAAATACAATAATACAAACCTCAAAATGTCACTTGAAGACTAAAAGTTGAGGTATAAATGGATACATATTCACCCACATGAAATATATAGGCATAAAATACAATAAAAGAGTTATATCATGGTATGAAATTCCTATCTCAAGTGTCACAAATAATAATCACCACAATTAACCTCATTAACCAATCCCAAAAACCCAAATTATTAAAACCATAAAATCCATAGATTTGGGTTCTAAAAGGGTCAAATAAAAAATTAATAATGAAAAGATATTTTAAGGATTTGAAAATGTTAGGATTATTGAGATAATACCACTATAATTAATGGAACTTGAATCATTCAAGAAATAATGATGAGGGATCTAATACCCTAATGGATAGGTTTTTAGATACCCAAATTCAATAACAGGGTTAAAATATATAATGGTGGAGGTTTAAGTGCAATCTAAGGGTAAATCAGTGTTTTCATCATCATTTAATACTAACCAAGAGTGTAGGAATAAACATGGTTTCATAGTGTAAACGACTACAGGTAGAACACCATGGTGTTTTCCCATAACAATTCTCAATTTGATGAAAATCATCATTCCATGAATTCTAACCCCCAACTGAATTTTATCTATGGGTCCAACCTTTTCCTCCCATATACAATACTGAGCTACACATAAAACTCAACAAAATAAAAAACACTCATGATAAACAGGATTTGGTTTAAAAATAAAACAAAATGATCTATAAAAATAAGTGGAATAATAAAATCCCATATAGTTATGAGAATATTATATTGGGGAATCCTTTAAAAAACTCTATCCACTACACCAGAATATCCCACTCCTACTCCCATGTTACCTCTTGTATATTATCATGCTACAAAAAATCAAAACACGATCCACTATCATCCCTCATGGTACCTTCTCACATTGGTTTGTGATCTTTATTGATCATTCCTCAAATGATGAATCTACCATTAAGTCAGCATCACCCCTAGAAATCACATGCATATGGTTGAACTCATAATTTATGAACTGTGACATAAGAAACACATCATTCTTACCAAAATTTCATATAGGGAGATCCAATTTGAAATCACTATCCCAATCTGTTGCACAATCTAAAATGGACCATAAAACTGGGGTATTGTGTATCCTTTCATCCTCTAACACCAGTTCCCAAACTGAGATGATACCCAAAAAAACGTAGGGTATTCTATGGAAATTTTTTAGGGTCATCACATATGACCAACATATAAATATTTACTAATCTAATACGTATCCAACCACTTTCTAATCAACAGATCCAACTCTATATTATATTATACTATGATTAGTTAGATGAATCCACCCCTTGCTCTATCAATCCAATATAGTGGTGAATGAAATGGCCACAATATAGTTACTCAAAAAAATCTACTTAAATTAAATGTTTTAGTTATTATTTCATATGAAATATAAAAAATCTAGATAGTCAACACATGAACAACCAAAATGAATCCCATATTCTATGAGAATATCCACCATGATCATAATCATTCTCTAATACTGTCGATATTTTAGTGGGTCATATTTTATTCATTTTATTATTTGTGTTTTAATTTCCTTTTACTGGATATTCAAGTACATTGATTAAAAATGATCATCCAATATTTCATGATATTCAAATTTACACTATGAAACCACAGTATTTCCCACACATAACGACTAAATTTCTCATCCATAGACTAAGTCCCAAAAATTTAAAATAAATATGTATCTTTCATCAGCCAATCAAACACCATCCCCACAACATCACATATCCTTAGAGTCTTAGATAATCCCATAACAACATCCATCACCACCTCATCCCACGTCTATATATGCTCTAGAAGAGTCTAAATCATCCCACCATGTCCTTAGTGCTGTATATTTACCTTTTCATAGGTAAGGAAACGAGATACAACCGCTAAAATATATTTATTTATATTTATACAACAAAAACAATGTTTGATGTCATGATACATCATGGAAACTCCCATATGTACTACCCTCAAAAAGATGTGGGGCTCCCATATCAAATTCTTCCCCATGGATTATAAAACCCCCAAGATTCCATTTAAATTTATCATGTTGTTCCCATCCAAATACCATCCTCTAATATGATCATCTCCGATAAAAATCTCTCACATGGTCATGAAATGTGAATCATACCCCTAGTACACCTTTACTCAATCCAATAATTATGAAGTAATAATTAATGGAGTATAAGTCTATAATGATTGATCCTCAAATTGAACAATATTCATATATTCTAAAAATCTCATAATCTTACACTCACACTCTTTTGAATTTCAATGTTCTTATTTCTTATGATTTCCCTTTGAGGGAATCAGTGAAAATATCTCTGTATCATGGAGTATATTCCATCTCAAAAATTAATTTATTCTAGTAATAAATGACATATATAAATAATAGATTAATGTATCTCGGATATAATATATATCATAACATTTTTTTTATTTTAGACAATAAATATATCACCGAAGAGTGAGTGATGAAATCACTTAAAATCATGGACCAAAATGTACTACAATAGGTCCTGAGTGGGGTTACTCTACTTTGGGGGAAATAGATGAAGAGACCCATAAGGGACTACCCAATATCCCAACACCAATAAATTGCATAAATTAACTCCTATTGTCTCAAAGTATACAAAATAAAAAATCATTGGGCCTAGAGGAATCATACTTTTTTTAGACATCAACCTTCTACATAATTAATTGATGGCCTCCATAAACTCATTATTCCACTAAAACAAGACCATTTTTAATCCCTTTAAAAGGTTATTACAATTTATAAAAGTCCTAAATAATGTTATTACAGTATTTGGATCCCCTTATAAAAATCAAAACATAAAATAAATTTGTATGTAACAATCCTGAAATAACTATGTCCACCTTATATGTATCAACCGAGATTCCCAACTAAGATATCCTGATCCCAAAGAAAAATAACTATTTAATCCCTAATTAAAACAGAATTAAATTTCCCTAAATCCAATGTTGTTAGAGTTTTATTAGAGTGATCTAATTTTTCTTAGTATATAAATTTATGACCCATAAATACCCCAAAATATAACCAATGAGTACCATGATAAAGGATACTAAGTACATTAAAAAAATATTATAAGAGACATAATACTTTTTGGAACTATTTTCTAAGAACCTATAGTAATGATATACCAATCCAATAATATACATTATCATGAATTCTATCTTTATAATATCATTTTAATTAACCCAAAACTTATGATAGTCTGATCATAGGTTAATCTTAGAGAACCATCGAGCTCCGTTAAAAAGATAAAAAATCATTGATCCTTAGTATTGGTTACATATTTTTCACCACAACATTGTTCATATTCAAATAATACATGAATATTCGAAGGATTTTGTGAATCTTTTAGTTAATAAGATTATAGCACCCTAAGAGGAGGTGATTGGGTTAATGAATCCCCTAACATCATGGTCACTGAGCTACACCATAATTTCTCTAAAATCATATAGTGTCACTCTATATGGTGAAATTTATATAGGTTTCTCATCAAGAATTTGTTCTACCACAAAATGAATCTTTTATTTTATATGTAATAAATAAAAATATTCTTGAAAAACGTCCCAAAAATAATCCACCATAGGTTGAAGAAAGACTATAATATTTACCCAGTCATTAGTAGAAACCGTGAATTCCACCTATTCTATATTGTCCCCAATATAGCAAGGTTATAGTCTTACTCTATTGTCATCTAGATTCTATTATATGATAAGAACATAATCATATAACTTATGAGAGCTAAAATTCACCCACCAGTGATAAAAATCAATGGGATCTTGAAAAAACATATACCAATCCTTGAAAAAATGACATAAAAATCAACAACTCAAAAAGCAATAAACCTCCCACTCTCTTTTCCCTTGGTTGTCCACTAAGAGTTTCTCTTCTACATTGTTTCTTTCTCTAGGATTATGAATCTATTTTTCAAGACATTAAGAATGATCTACGACTTCTCTAACTACCAGATCCATCATATAGGACTCCATTTTGGGTTCTATTTATCATTCCACAAAATGTTTTGGGATGTTATAGTGGTTTATGATCAATGGTCCACTATTGAGGGCCATGTCTGGTTCATTCTCTCTTATTTCAATATCTTTTTTTTGTATTTTTTCATCCTATATGGTAATGAATGTTTTAGGCAATATTTTTATTATTATTGGAATTTGTGTTTTGTTTTTGATGGTTGTATTTATGATTGAAGTATTTTTTTAGTTTGGTTGTGACTTATGTATGTTCAATTATTCAATGTATTCAGTGTGAAACACTACTATCTTAGTCAGTTGAGTGTGATAGTTTATATGTAGGCATTGGGAGGTATTTTTCAATCATCGGATGGTATTACAGGAGGTACTGTGGCATGGGTTTTTTCTATTTCTACTCTTCGTGTAATGTTTCTTTTGATGATGGAAAATACCATTTATATGGGGTGGTTGTTTTATCACCATTAATGATCGGTTTTCTCTTTTATGGAGGTTTATATAGGTTGATTTGGTTCATTGTGATTTTTTGAATGTGGAATGGTTGGGTCTATCCTAATGATTCGATTGAAGGTCACTTCCTTTCGATAAAATCTGCTTGCAGTTCATCGATGTTAGTGTTGCTGTTCTATAGTGTTTAGTTATGTGTTTTTTCAATGAATATGATGGTGATTAATGATGAAGATGATGGAGTCTGGTAGTCATTCTTCACCAGTTATCTAGTATGATTATGGGTTTGATTTGTGTTAGGGTATGCAATATGAGGCGAGATGTATCCAGTGGTGGCGATGATGTTGCAATTTTATATTTTTTAATTTGAAAGTTGTATTTGTCATTACTAATATGGTTTTGAGGTTTATTCATGTAAAGGAATGGTTCGTTAATGTTCTCAATTAACCAAAAAGAGTTTTCTAAAACTTAAAAACTAGATTGATTGAAATCAATAAATCATACTGATGTGTGTACGAGACAACAATCATAGGACACTCTGATAACCACTGAATATGGTTTACTCTTTTCCCGGAGGTGAATCTATTTCCATCAATTCGTTATATAAAACTACTAGAAACTCTATTTTAGTATAAAATCCGAATAAATAAATTATTGAGACTCTCCTATATAAAATTATATTTTTGAGAGTATTGAAAAAATCAATATCAAATTGATAACCATTGAGATTCCACCTCTATCATTTTTCGGAACCTGATCTTGTTTATAAAAACTACCTTCCTCGAAATCTATGTGAATTCCCACATAATCATAAAATTGTTTACATGGCTACTACCTGAGGCATATGAGAAGACTCTTAAACAGAAACATGTATAGACCACCCAATCATATCCTTTTTATCTAATTGGGGTCCAAATAACTTAGCCATAAAGGCATGTTTCGAACTCAAACCTCTTCCCACGACATTATGGGTAAATTCAGAATAAAATAATTATAGATATACCATTGATTAACATGAATGGAACTCTACAAATTAACTACAATACACCCTCTTCTAATTCCTAGGATTCCTATACCAAAAACACATGGGAGGGTTCCCCCTAGAATCAAAATATATGAACCCATATGTTTCCCAAATTTTCCATTACATTCCTAGAACACAACATCATATATCCTACTCCTACCAGCATATAATGTCAACACATCTTCTCTAGGAAGGGATCAACTATTTAATAGAGGAACACCCACTACATATTCCTGTAATAGTCCATTTTGAATATTTAAATCCTTATGGACAATATAAATTAATGTTTCATAGAAAAAGTGTAGACTTATCAAATCATATTTGGATAAATCTCTATCTCAAAATTTCTTGAATTTTGATCTAAATTTATATCCAACAATGTAATGAATGAAAAAATACTTCACATAAGTAACATACATCATAATGTATTGAATATATAAAATCCAATGATCTATTTAACTTTAGATTCTTAATGAATAAATTATAAAAAGAATCGTGAACGATGCTCACAGTAGACCCCCATGTCTATAATCCTAGATCATCAATCTTCATAACCTCTTGGAATTTTCTTGTATGATAAACACTACCAGCTTCCCCCAATAATTAACATGTGTCTCCATATGCTCAAGGAGTCCCGCATGAATCTCTGTTTAGTTTTTGAATCCTGAGGACCACCAAGGTCCAAAATGTTTCGTGGGTGTGGAAGATATAAATATCATTTAAAATGAAATATTATTTTCCCACCTAGATGGAAACATCTACTCCTATCAATGTGATATGAAAAATACCTAGATAAATTAGCATTCATTTTAAGACTATAATTCAACCATCTAGGACATCATCAACCTAACCATCCTAAAATTATATATGTACGATGGGTAAATACCATAATTCAAAAACCTCCTCACCTTAGTCCCTTGATGGAATTTCAGAACATTGATGACGTGAAACTATTTTGAATAACAAGACAGATACATTGAAACACACATAATAACTAAAATTTTAAAAATATTTAACCGATTAACAATTTTATGCACACACACAACTATCCTTAGAAGAACCCTATTTGATTACCCACAATCCCTAGGTGAATCACTTGAGAACATACAGAAGTCCTAATCCCACATCATCGTACATACATTGTGGTCATCACTATATATAAAAAATAAAATATAAGCAGCCTTAGTTTAAATTATATAAATTTCTCCAATGATGTATATGGGAAAATACCATATATGTTATTAAAATTATTTAATTAATATAAAGACATATCAATCAAATTAAATTAACCTCATTGAATATAAAAATACATTATTATCCGTAATGCATAAAATCGAAAACACTTTCCTAGGATGATAAGAAAAATCCTCTGAACATTAACCACACAATAACACTCAAGAACAACATTAAATTATAACAATACATCCCATAAAAAATTCCCCCTTACACAGTAACTTATAGGTCATCTAAATGATTTTTTTAGGATAATGTGTACTCCCCTACCCTTGTTTCATTCATCAAACCACAATTTTACTATCTCCCAAATATCTTGTAATAAAAACGGGGCTCTAAAACAACTTTTTCACTTTGAACTGAATCACTCAATCTGGGTTATAGGTTTACATGATCATATGCATTCCTACCTATATGAAATAGTATGTAGACTAGCGGTTAGGGCCTAAATGAAATACTGGGGAGACATTACCTCGATATTTGATTATAATAATGTTACCAAATAAGGGAAGAATAATAAATATGTTAAACAATTCAATATCACCTAGAATAAGAAATAATAATAAAATCCTGGAATTCTACATCATATGGAATACAATTTCTCATAAAGTACATCAGAAAAGATCCACACATATGGTGGATAAATTTATAAAAACTAAAATGAACAAAATAAATGAAATTTTCTTGAAAGGAAAAGATCCTAGAGGATGTATTGATATCAATTTCATGATTCTCCACTAGAACCTATTCAAACGTATTTCATCAGAACCATTGCATTTTTTAGATCATTAAAATTATTTATGAACATATAGATTCCCATGTTGGGTGTTGGTATAATCCTAGTAAAAAAACATGATTGTTTCTGAAACATAGGTGTAATAGTCATATAAAAGTATTTGATGAATAAAAATAAAAACATAAACAAACATACAATATGTCAATTCATCAGGTTCTAAGAAGGATCAATGAGCCTCATCCCTCATTTATTTAGCATTTTACTTAAAAAGAACCTCAGGATGACATATAACAACTAGAATATTATTTAGTTATATGTTCACAACCTTATCATGCACATTAAACAATCCATATTCACTCAAGGGATGTCACATCAACACATATACTCATCCCCACATGCACTAATAGTCAATAAATGAGCCAACCCTGGTTCCCAAATTCCATATGATCATCCTCAAGATCAATATATTTGGTTTCATAAAATTTTAAACATTGATCAATGATAATAATGGATTATAAGTGTTATATGGAATTATACAAACCAATAGAAGAAAACTGAAATTAAGTACACTTGAACCACCGAAAAGATGAGGATGAGGTAGCCAAAACTTCCCTAGAGTATCTCTGATGTACCTCAATCCGCAGGGAAATTCAATGGAAGTAATGGATAATTAATAATTCTAATTTAATGAAAAATAACCATTTTAACCATCTTTAAAAACATAATTGGTGGTTATTCATAATGTTAATATATTTTTTACTATGTGAATAAATGTAGACATTACCCCCACTGTTCTATCTCAAACCACCCATAGTGTGATGCATGACTAAATTTTTTAGAGCTTTCTGGAAGATTCAATTTAGCTACTAGTCTCGTGAATTACCCTCGAATTCACCTTGGAGCTACCCCAATAGATCAACTAGAAAAACCCCCAAATATAGAAATGATTATGGGAAAAAATAAGTAGTTACACTCAATCAAAACACAAGGAAACTATAGGATTAATAATAAAGTATTGTAAAACTGTAAAGAAATTCATTTTAAAATTCCAATAATGTATTTTGATATTATATATTTTTAAACGAATTTATATTTGTTTTATAGTTATTTTTGGGACAGATTAAATGTTTCTATAATGTGATAAGGGATTTTTTGTTTCATAAAATAATTATTTCATGTTTCTATTAGCGTGTGAATCACCCTTGTTATGTTTTGGTTGATATAAATAAAATTTATGATTATTTTATACTTTGAATGATTATTTATAAAATATTTATGGGTTTATTCTATGATAGAGATAGCGGGTGAATCCACATGATTTTTTTAAAAAAAATTGTCCATATGATTTAAATTATTAATTCATCAAATAATTTTTCATCGGGGTGAAAATTCTATTTGAATTTCTATTTTGGTTCATATTTTTCTCTTACTAATACAATAAGGGTTGGTTTAACTCATAGTAGTGGAACCCCTTGGTTATGATTTCTCTCAGTTTATGTTTGATACCTTGACGAGGTAGATATATGAAAAGTTTTATGTGAATATATAAGATCTCATAAAATATTTATAGATTGTTTTAGGTTGTCCAAAACCGATATTTAACTCTTTGTAGATATTGGTATTCTCTCCTTATGATTGTGTTTAGGATTACTTGGATTCGACCCTCTGAATATTATGTGTTTGTGAATTTAAAATATGTTAATATAGATTGATAAATATTCATCTCTCATATGATTCTAAAAGGTTAATGATAAATTTATTTAATTTATATATAGTGATATTATTCAATAAAATCAAAAGTAATATTCAATGTTTTCAAACAAAAATGTTGGTATTAATTTATAATGTAACTGTATTCAATATTTGGAGGCACCATACAATGCAATATACTCACTCTGTATATATAATCTTATGATGTATATGTAAAATTTATTTCTTCCATTTCATTGAATTATGGGATGATATCCCAATTTCATATAATTAGGACATTATGTTAGATATAATTATATGTTTTGGTGATATAAGATGTAGTTGAGTGTGACATGGTGATAGATTCCTTATTTTACTATTTCATATTGTTGGAATGTATATGTAAAACATGTAAGCTTTGTCATGGAATTTATTTATCCTAAAATTTTATTATGTATTGAATTTCTATGTTTTCATTAAATTGAAATATTTTAACATCATTGGATATTCATTTTTTAATTTAATAATGATTAAATAGGTATTCTAATATGATGTGATAAGTCTAATGTATGGGTGTGTAGTACTGGATTTTTGGATTAAGGTCTCAGATTTTGATTGTTTATTTAAAAACGTTTATTTTTATCATAATTATCAGGAGAACCCCTTGGCACATATAAAAAATTATAGAGATTAGGAAAATTAATTAGTCCTTGTTGAATTTTTATTTGGTTATAATGTCATGACATTAGTGTTGTTACATTACTGTGATGTACAACTGAGAGAAATTTTTATACATAAACTATTGGATGAACAATTAATAAGAATAGAGATAAATAGACTTTAAGATGCACACTTAAGAGGGTATAAATATTTGTATGAGATGTGATAAATATTATTCTATGTTTTTATGGGAAAAATAGGGATTGTTAGAATATCTATTTAAAATAAATTATGATAATTCATAAATCATGTGACTAAGGGGTTTTTTTAATTTATACTCTACTGGTGGTGTTGGATGGATTTCACATTATATTCTTTATTATGATAATTTTTACTTTAATTATTATCTTATATAAATTATATACATATAAAATATTATATTTATAGATTTATTAACTATAGAATAATGGATTGGGTCACGTAGTTTCATTCAATCAAGTCTAGCACACTCACACACCACATATATAATACTCATAGTTTCTACAAGAAATTTTTGGCATCTATGATATTATAATAGGGATGGAATTGTGATCTGGCAATTTATTTCATATTTTGAGGTGGAACTCTCTGATGAGTTTAAGTTTAGTGGGTCAGAGACTATGATTTATTTATCTCAAGTTATATTTTATCGACCCATATGCGATCTTCATTTTATAGTAACATTAAATTGAAAAAATATATATACAGGACTATAAATGATTTATTGGACCTAATTTACATTAAATTTAAATATTAATGATTTGTTATTTTATAATAGATATCTTTATTTCAAGTGTATCACTATATTATGCATTTATGTGTTTTAATCATGACTAATAATTTCTTATTAATTAGTTATTTGTTGGATTTTTTAGGATTTATTTGAGGGTAAATATCCTCCTAGAAAGTCGATTAAAAACCTATATACAAGTTTCCAATGAGTGGTATTTGGGAAGAATAAATGATATTTTTTTTTAAATTTTACGGTAAATATTGTATACCATTGGCTAGGTCATTATAAAATGTTGTCATAGTGGATTTTATTACTAACCGGGCATAAGCATAGTGGTGTAGATAATAAATGATGTGAATTTTTAAGTAATATAAGAATATGTGTTATTAATATAAATATAGAATATACCCTTGTTTTTATGGTTTTATGAATTGATAAAGTACATTGAGGTTTCGGGTTTTATATATTTGGATTTTATATTATTTTTTCTCCCTATAATCAATTAGGGGAGCGTGTTTAGGTATTATTTCATTTACAGAATCTCTATAGATTAAATGGTATATGTGTTCTTGAAATAATATCATAATTTATCAAATGTTACAAATATATATTTTGTCTTCTCGAAATAATTTATTAATGGTGATTTAATTAGTTGGGGATAAGAAAGTGAAAAAATTATATATAATGTTATTTATTCAACTTCTTTATAACTAAAAATTTAAAATGATTAGATCTTATATGATCTTTCTAAATATATTTATTTTTCCATCAATATAATTTAAATATTTAATCATTTTGTTTACGAAACCTATAATGTAAAGTGTCTATTTATTGTTTGAAATAAATTTATTTAAACTTACTTGTGGATATTTTTGGACAAATTTTGTGAATTTTAAGAAAGATTGGATAGATTTTTAAATTGAGATATGATATTCCAAATTTATTCAAAAAAATACATTTTAGTTTTATAAAATTAAATGTTTTATTAATCATGAAAACAAGATGACATTAATTTATTTATTTTTATAACATTAATAATATTTTATGTATTATTTAGGTTATTTTATCATATTTCTAGTATTTGTTTTTCAAATTTCAAATTTTAATCCTTCATTTAAGGCCAATTATGAATTAATTAAAATTTACTCATCAATATTTAACAAAATAATAAAATGATAACTAATAATAAGTAATTTTTCTTTGATTTAATGTGTTGATATTATGATTTTGAACACAACTAATATTATATGAAATTTATAATGTTAAATGAGTTTATGAAGAGGAGAATATGTATTTAGAATAGAAAAACATCATATAAATTATTTATGTGACGCACTAATGATAATGGGGATCATCAGTTTCATTGATGACATAAACTTTATGTGGTTCTTTTTTTTGGGGAGATTTATGTTAATATGAGAATGTTTACCAAGAGAGATAAATATAATTATATGGGAGAAATATGTAATATTTTTATATGGATTAATTAAAATTTATTGGTAAGAGAATTGAATATTTAAGATGTATATTATTTAATTGTGATATATAATCGAATATAAATTAAAAAAATTATTATCGAAATTTTATCTATTTCATTAAATCAAATAAACATTAAATTTAAATGTTATATATATTATTTTATAAAAACATTGAATCTTAATGAACTATAAGAATTTGATAATAATATAAATGAAACAATCAAGACTTAAGGGATGATCCCTGGTTGATTTTATCTCATGTATTGAGAAAAAAAAATATTATTCATTTTTTAATTAAAATAATTTTGTATATTTAATAAAAATTCATATATGATAAAAACTGAGGGTTTTATTAGAAAATATAATTAGGACATTTATGCTAGGAATGTTCATATTGATTTGAATCATATGGATAACTCAGTTTAGTCCATCCAAGTTGTTGAAATTAGTTTTTCTATATGATATTGTACATAGCCCAAGGTACCTAGAAATTTCAAATATAGTATCCATAAAAAATTTTCACTGATGTGGAACAATATATATGTTCAAGAATAGGTGGAATGTATATATCATTTTTTTTTTAAAATTAGTATGATTAATGACTGGAGACTAAATTTAACTATTTCTATTCTACATGGTGTAATTAAATATTTGTGGGATGTATTTTCAAAAATAAAGGATGATAAAGGATTATATTAAAAGTTATTATATACATTTTATAAAGAGTAGTTTTATCATATTGTACTATACATAGAAAATTATTGTGAGCTTATTGTAATTGAATATGAGTATTTGAAAATAAAATAATAAACTATAATAATTTTCACTAACATAGGTGGATGATTCTATGATGTCTTGGAAGTCATAGATTAGTCTTTAAAAATTTAATTAATAACCATTATTATTATAATTGAATCATACTATCTATTATGAGTTAATTCTTATGTAAAATAAAAAAAATAGTATCATTAAAGTATTTATAAGATATTATATCTTCTATCATGAAGCAGATATGGGGAAAATATGAGAAAGGGGAAGCATAAAATAGAAAAGTATCACTCAGACTATGATAGAATAATAATATATAAGTAGATACTGGTATCTACCTATTTTTATAGAAGAAATAAAATAATACACTAAAAATATTCAGATATTGGATAGATAAATAATATTAGTTCAAATAAAAAAATAATAACTTTTCAAATTGGTGTCACATATATTTTTTTATTCCCACACTATTGGGTTGCTGATAGAGGAGTTGACTATAAAAAAGAAAAGTTTTATTATTTTTACCATTTTATTAGAGTTTAATTTTCTTTTTTGTGGATTTATTTTCAAGGGATTTTTATTTTTTAATGATGAAGAATTATAATGGATGTCGAAAGATAATGGTGTAGATGAAATATTGATTATAGATGATATGGAATACAACTGCATTGGATTAGTATATATTATTTGTATAATCTGGATGAAATTTTATAATTATTTTGGAATTATAATAAAGTTATCATTGTTATCCAGGAATATGAGGGGTTCCTAGGTGTTGTAGTAGACTAAGTAAGGGAGGAAAATTATCTAATATGTTTTGATGAATGTATATATATATATATTCATAAAGGGGAGAAAATTAGTTCTGGTGATATAAAAAATGTGTTTTTAAATGTTTCAAATATCATGATACTTGTTACCTATATTCTTTAAATAGGTTCTAGGTGCTGCTAAAAGAAGCCAGAAAGCCAAAATGGGGAGAATATGGTGTTTGGGTTCTTTTTATAATGTGAAAAACAATAAATGTAAATTTTCATACATGATCCATTTAAGGAAATATACACATATAGTTTTTCCCATTGTATGATAATCAATGTACATGAATATTATTCTATATATGTGAACTTATCATGTATTAAAACTAGTCAATAAAGAAATTTATTTATGAACATGAATGGATCAATGTAGGTGAATAGTTCTTGTATATGAATTTACAATGGATAATACTTTTATATTTCTTGGAATGTGTATGAAATGATTTAAAAATGTGAATTGTAATCATATTAAAATTTTATAATTTAATTAAATAGGTTCTATATGTTGTATTAAGTGTAAATTGAAGAAATCTTAAAAGAGAAGATATATTCCTTGATTAGAATATTTCAAATGATGCATAGAATGATGATCTTCTCAATTTTTATATATCATTATTTTAGATATCATGATTTTCAATAAATTATTTGGTTATAAAGTTTGATATAAGAAGAAAATAAGATTATAATTATGTATAAGATGTTCCCCATAGTGAGAAATTATAGATACACATAGGTAGTTGTCCAAATGATTATTGTTGTTCTGTAACTTACTATGATTCATTAAGTTTTACGTAAATATGAATTAAATAAAAATATATAGAATGATAAATATTTTCATATAATAATATTTTTGATAAAGGTGTTGAAATATGTTTTTGTGGGGTAATATAAATATTAATAAAGTAAAGTAGATGAATGTATTTAATGAATTATTAATACTCAATAACGGTGAGTTGTCTGCATTGAAGAAATGTTTCCATGATAAGAACTAATTAATATTTAATATTATGGTGTGAATATAGTATTAATATGATTATTTTTTGGAGTAAAAGATCAGATTTCATTTCTATATATTTTTTAGGGAAAATAATATTAATGAAATGAGTCACTGGGTAATATTTGAATGATATTAATGTGTCAGTGATCATGATTTCATGTCGATTTTGTTGATAAAATTTAATTGAAGATGACATTTTTTTGGTATTCTTAAAATTGAGGGACCTGAAAATTAATGAAAAAATATTTGGGTATTTCGAATCAAAAAAATAATGTTACTTCAAAATGAGGTATTTTTATTATAAAGTAAATACTAAAATGAACTTCGAGGAATACATTTATGGAGGAAGAATATATATTAATGTTTTATCTTTTATATATATTTTAGATAAACGGTGAATAGATAGTAATACGAGAGGGATGTTTGAAACAAGAATCAATAAATATTATTTTTTATTGTAGAAGAAGAATATATTACTCAATTTCAATCTTCATACATTCTATTAGTCATATTCATGAAGGAATAACTAGTACATCTTGTATGCACTTAAGAAGATTATGATGACAAATTATGAATAGGGAAGAGATGTCTTTGTAGGTTGTTTGACTACAATGATGAAAATAAGATTATTAGAAGGTGTTTTTCATATTTTTATATATATGATAAGGAAGATGAATTGGATGATGAATCCAACAAGTTCACAAGAATATGTTTTATTGAATTCCATGTTATACAGATTGAGGAGAGATCATGTAGAATGTGAAAGTAAAGATCAATAAGAGAGGAATAATTATTTTACCTATGAAAGAATAAAATCATTCCAGTGTGAATCTATAAGGAAAAATGATATTGTGTGCATGGTTTTTACATTATGATATGAATATGTGGACTTTGTTCATGATTATTTAAAATTAAGATATGTGGAATAAGGCAATGTATCACTATGGCATTCAATATATTTATCAACTACATGAGGTCTTTCATGGAATTGAAAAAATGGATTTGTTCATAAATTCATTTAAAAAAACATTGAATATCTAGTATATGATTTATACAGAACATGTTATCACCTGTCTTTGTACTCATGATTTTTATACCCCCCCCCCCCATCCTATTGTTTTGGGAACCAAAATTCAGTTCATGATTTATTTAGTAATTCCATGATAAAGTGTACCTCATTATAGTGGAAAATATATATATCAATCATCACCATACATATTAAGTGATATAGATCCATTCTATGTATTTAACGTTGAAAAAATATTGTATCACATAATCTAATTATTTTATCAAGTTTCATGTGATAAGTAATACATAAAAAGAGAATCAATATCTTAATTAGTCAAATAGGTAAACAGATAAAAAGGACGAAATTGATCTAGAAATGTAAACAATCCCCCACCAGCATTGTGCATATCAAATAATGTCCAAAATATAATTATTATAGACATGAATACCTCTGATTGGATTCTCTATATTACATGTTTTCTAATTTTGAATATTTATGTTTTTAATGATTAATAATTAATTTCATTGTTAAAGAAGAACAATATTCTTTATAAAAATTTAGCTTCGACCTAGAATATATTGACTAGTAAATGTTGAGACAAAATGATATTGACTAATATTTCCCTCTACTAGAAAAATGGGTTTTTAGGGATCTCACCTCTATGAAAACAAGAGGAAAATATTAGGTGAAAATGTAACACCCCAAGCTTCCATGGTACACTCCTGTTTGAATAATACAGTAGCGTGTGTTATACGCAACTTCGAGTTCTAACACACACCACAACCAATCAAAGTAGCCGTTATGAATAGTAATACCTAATTTTTGAAATTTTATAAATTTTATTTTTCCAAATGGACTTTGTTTTTGTATTCGTAATATCAAAATTATCCTAAGTTGAATTTTTTGCAACTTTCTGAGAACTTCCAATTTTTTATGAATAGTGAAAAATACATAATACAACTTTTTAAATCAAAATAATTTATTGTGATAAATTAAAATATTTAGTGGTTTAAAAGTATAATTAGAATATATTTTTACCATTTTATCCAATGGTGGCCGTTAGAATTAATTTAACATTGAAATTGGGCATGAACAATTGTCAATATTTTGATATAAATTGTTTCTTAAAAACACGCTATTTGTTGTGAAAGCGGGTATTAATTATAAAATTAATTAATGAAACTTATATTTTTGGAATTTTTTAAAATAGACATCTTTTTTTAAATCAGTATATCATATATATCTTAGGGTGAATTTTTGGGATTTTTCTGAAAAACTTCAATTTTTGATGAATAGTGAAACCACTAAGTGGTACTTATAAAAACTGATTTTTCATTTAAATGAAAATTTACAACTTCTGTGTTTTGAATTTCAAAAATCTGACATACATGGTTTTCATTAAGAAGTAAAATGTGGTGCAATGAGATTAAAATAATTTTTTGGTTAATAGTAACTTTTAAGTTCTTAATCGTGATTAGAGGTAATTAGTGTAGTTTAAGGTAAAAATAATGTTTTAGTAATATGAGATGAGCTTGACACATGTCCTACCCTCATTTTATGTTCCATGGCCAACCAATAAAATCCATGGGTCAACTTGGGGACCCCATGGAGCCACTTTAGTTGGAAAATGACATAAATACATTTTATTTAATGTTAAAGTAAAAAATGACACAAACATGATATGTTTTACTAAAACAATTTTTATATGGTTTATACAAGTCATATTATTGACTATAAATAGTAATTGTAAAGATAAAAAGATTTCCTAAATCATAGTATTTTTTTATAATTTTTGGACATTAAATAAATTAAATTATTTATGACACCATGATGATGAAGTGATTACCTCATTAATTAACGATTTAAATAAAATGAAAAGATAATGTAAAATTCAAGGCATAAACTTGTCAAAAACCTATTGGATGAGTAGATTTCTAACCCTTATCACCTTATCCTCGAATTATATAATTTTGGGACCTTTGTAATCCGAAAATCATTGTATAATAATGTAACATTTCCGTACTTTCCAAGAGTACCCCTGCCCTCCTCTTATAAAAGGCCGCCACCTCTACCACCTTACTCACACTTTCAAAGCCTTTTGTCTCGGACAAAATCTGCCCAAATACTCTCCCAACATCCCTCCCTTACACCTAGAAGCCTCAGTTTGTGCATAATTCTTCCAAAGGAAGCCTTTTTCTCAAATCAATAGAGTTACCCGATTTTAAGGTAATGTCTTCTCTTATGTTATTTTGTTTTATTTTGTTTCTCCATCCCCATAAAATCTTTTTATTAATTTATTTTGTAACAACACCAGTATACTCTATATATTAGTATGTTGTTATAATAAGTATTCGAGATACACTTACACACACCTACATCTAATGGTTAAAGAACATACTGTTTCTGTGGATGGCGAATTTTTGCCTCACGAAACGATGATTGTTCAACACTCATATAACAACTCTAATGGTTTCCATTATGATGAAAATATTTTTATATATGATAGATATTATGTTTTTGTTTTCCTTATGATTTTTTATTTTTCATTTATGGCATACCTTTATGGTTTCCATTATTGGTAAACGCGATATTTTCATTTTAGGAAGTGCGGACTACCGCCCCCTCAAAGTGATTTGAATCTTTAATACCATATGTGGGATGTATAAAGGATGGAGTAAATGGTATTATATGCTATATTATACTGGAATTATATTATACATTTATATCATTATGATTTCATTCCATTAAATACGAAATAGAAATGAAAGTAGCATTCATGCGTACGTACGGCTTACCGTCTCCATGAACGGTGCATTTCATTTCTTACCTCTAAATGTTACGTAATATTTTGAATGAATGTATATAATGGATATATATGATATATATGATATCTACATAATGAATATAATTCCGGATATAATGGATATTTCACCACATGAACAACTTGTAATTATAAGAAGTTTATTGTTGACTCAAGTACCAAAGATCGACAAAACGACCGTTATTAACTTAAATAATTACATAATGTTCATAACATGGTAATAAGAGATATAAAAGGAATAAAAAACTTGAAAAATGTTTTTAAGAAATTAGAAATTAACTCTATTTTATTATTCAGGATGTTAAAGAACGATCGAGTCAAGTCGGACACGAGGTAAGGGAACATCTTAACCAAATTTCCATTCTATGGGTTAATCTCCTACTTTCAAAATATGTCATGATATTATTATGTCCTATCTTGTATTTGTACTTTATTTATGTGTACTTATAGCGAATACACATGATAGATGTACTTTATTTAAAAAAATGATCTTTTTAAGAACTTCATCTCAATCTCCTTTCATTGAGGCATATTTGGTTTTATACACAACTTTCTTTTATACGGTGTATAAACCCCTTTTACTTTTACGTTTATTCAAAAAAAATATTTTTTATATGAAGCGTTTTACTAAACGAAAAAAATGGAATTTTTTTCTTTCCGTACATATGCGGCGACAACGACTTCTCTGCCGCCGTGACCATTATTTGGGTTTCGGCTTCCTCTACAAGCCATCACTTTTTTTTAATGAAAAATAAATACAAAGTTTTAACTTTCTTTTATTTTGGTATTGAAAATGGTTTTGAAAGTGTTTTTATTATATCAATGTGTTGTATTGATATCTTGTGATTGAAATGTGGAAATGTTATGTTTCCTTTATGCATGTTTTATGTGATATGATTATGTTATGGTTTAAGATATGTTTAAACCTATTCATATGAGGAATGCATTGGACTTAATAAGTGATGGGTGGAGCCCGCTATAGGGCCTCGATGCATCGGTAGGTCTCATGAGACAAACTAGTGTCTTGGCATGAGGCCTTGACAAAATATTATTTGTGGTCGTGCCACGAGGCCTTGGCTACGTGGTTATGATAGTCTGGGATTATGCATTCCATCATTATGAAAGTGGTTATTGATATTTCATGTGATTATTCGACTAGTAGAATATCCATGTGTGTAAGTAAATGGAATTATTTAATTTTATTTTTGCCATATTATTCTGAAGTTCAAGTTTAAAAAGGATTTTGTTTTAGTTATACATTGCCTTAAATGTTAATGTTTATTTATGAAAGCTTTCTTTAATTTTGTTATCCTTACTGAGCATCTGAGCTCACCCCTTTCAATGTTTTAATATTTTCCAGGATGTGAAGAAGTATTTTATGAATGACCTACAGGGATAGTCAGAAGAGGATATGAGTGTGGACTATGGAGACTTTGTTATTGTAGTTTTTCACTTTATGTTGTAATGTAACGTTTACGAATGTATCTAGTGTTTCCAAGGCTACTAAACTAATCGGTCTTTCGAGACTTGATCTTTTGTGATCATGTCAATGTTACGAAGTAATTCACCGACTCCGGGTAGCTGGGTTCGGGGCGTTATAGTTGGTATCAGAGGCAGTTTAGTACTAACCTTGGAAACTAGATTTAGATAAACTCTTATTAGAGCACATAGCCCGAAGATAGACTTTGAGGATTAGTATAGAAAAACATCCTATAATTTTGGTATTATAGAGATTTTTTGAGTTTTCCGAGTAATACATCCCTGTCTGGATACGAGCGGGTAGAGGCGGCTCTGGCACAGATGTACCTAGGGGTAAAACCCGAAAACACCGCTTTGAGCTAGACTCGAACGGGAACTGGTGCACGACAATGGGCCATGCTACACTCTTGGTAACGACACTCCCGAGGGATATTCTTAGGATAATTCTCGTTTTCTTTATAAACCATTATGAAGGGTTATGAGTATATAATTCCTCAAAGAAAACATTTTTATGATTATGGATTATGTCCATAAATAGTTCAATTTATGTTAAGTATTTTACAAGTATGGAATTATGTATTTTGATTCATAAACTAATCTAGTTTATGCTATTGTTTAGAAATGGTGCCTAGTGGAAGGAATGGAAACCGTATCAATGCACGCACTCCATGTAGGGATTGGCCTCCTACTCAAGATAATTATTGTGGAGCTGTAGATACCACTGGTGCTGATCAACTTATTACCATACTGGGACAGCTCACTCAGGTTATGAATAATAACCTTATTCGTATAGAGCACCATGATCCGAAATGTGGAGGATCAATGTTAGACCGCTTAATGAGGCAACAACCACCAACATTTAATGGGGGTAGAAATCCATTACTAGGTGAGCAATGGGTAAACTCCTTAGAGAAAATATTTCATGCCTTGGGGAGTAGCGAAAGGGAGAAGGTTTTCATGGCAGTTTACCGCCTCACTTGAGATGTCGATCAATGGTGGTCGCTGATTCAATATACAAAGAAATATGAAGAAGTATCAAGTATGTAATGGAGAGAGTTCAAAGAGCTTTTCTTAGAAAAATATTTTCCTCGTGACCATCGAGCAGATATGGAAAGGCAATTTCTGAGTCTGAGACAAAAGGAGTATGAGAATTTCACAAAGTATGAGGCCAATATTACAAGGTTAGCGAGGTATGCTGCAGATTATATATGTAACCCAAGAAGTAAGATCGATCATTTATTTGATGGGTTAAAACCATTTCTCGGTCGAGCATTAGTATCAAAATCCTTCTCATCGTACGAAGATATTGTCTCGTGTGCTATCAAGACAGAAAAGGAATTCTCTATGTCTTATGACAACAATGTATATTAAGAGAAGAAGAGAACGGTGGAACAAGAGACGGATAAAGGGAAAACAGGAAATAAGGATTTTCCATTATGTGATAATTTTGGGAAGAATCACCCTAGTACTTGCCTAAAAGGAATGAGAGTTTGTTATAAATGTGGAGAAAAAGGTCACCAGGTGCGTGATTGCAAGGGGAAGAAAGAGTCTATCAATGTTGAATGCTACAATTGAAGAGAAATGGGGCATTATGAAAATGAATGTCCTAAGCATCAGGGAAACTTATCTCAGAAAAGGCCAAGGGATCAAGGCCAATCTTATGCTGTGACTGCATTTGATGCGGAATAATTAATGTATTGGTGCTTTTGGACTCATGGATTATATTATGGTTATTAGAATAATGTGATATATATATATATGGATTGTACTGCAGTACATGTTGATTTCATTAAGGTTTAAATATGATGAAGGTAATCATATTTTTTTATTTGACAATAAGGGAAACTTTACCTTGTTTGAGGAATCTGATGATACGATTGATTTTGGAATTTAGAGACCTTTAAGAGAAAGTCTGGACAGAGGTATTTTGGATAACTAATAAGGTTGGAATGGATTAAGTTGAACCATGGATAGTATTGTTTAAGGTTAAAACATTTCTGAAGTTTATTTTTGAAATATTATAATACTATAGTTTTAGGAAAAGGACAACCTACAGGGTGGGGCATAACCCGTCGTGTCGGACAAAGCTGCAGGAATCGAACCCACAACCATAGTGCGACAGGCCTTTATTACCCACCACTAGCCTACAGGAAGTCCCTAGTTATTACAAAATAGTTTTCCTAATCTAAATGGTATGTGTCAATATTTTGAACCTTGTACGATTAGGATAAATATAATATTTTTGAGTTCTATTATCTTTTTGAGTGAAAGATGAGTTTGTGGTAGAAATTAGATGAAAGTTTAAACTCTACTTCTCAAGAATAAATATATATATACCTATTTCTTATTCTATGAATAAATTAATTATTAAACATTATTAAAGGGATATTAAAACAAAAAAATGTGTTATCCTAATACCTTATGTCTTCTTGAACTGATAATATTTTAAATCATCAAATATTGAAGGCTTTGAGGCCCTCAATTTTACAATTGTTTTTGATTGATGACCTCAATCACTCCCTACAAATATTTACGTTTTTCCTCCAATTATATGTCTCTAATTTCCACCAATGTTCTCTTTATCGAGATCATAATTTGGTGGTGACTTTTTCATTTTCCTTTCCCTCTTATTAAGGGTAAATTTTATTAACCTTATTTCCGATGTGGGTTTTCCGCAAAGGTATTTTCTATTTTCGACCTTTTAGTTTCAAAGAAAAATTTCAAATTGCGAGGACGCAATTTATTTAAGGAGGTGAGAATGTAACACCCCAAGCTTCCATGGTACGCTCCTGTTTGAATAATAAAGTAGCCTGTGTTGTACGCAACTTCGAGTTCTAACACACACCACAACCAATCAAAGTAGCCGTTATGAATAGTAATACCTAATTTTTGAAATTTTATAAATTTTATTTTTCCAAATGGACTTCGTTTTTGTATTCTTAATATCAAAATTATCCTAAGTTGAATTTTTTGTAACTTTCTGAGAACTTCCAATTTTTTATGAATAGTGAAAAATACTTAATAAAACTTTTTTAATCAAAATAATTTATTGTGATAAATTATACTATTTAGTGGTTTAAAATTATAATTAGAATATATTTTTACCATTTTATCCAATGGTGGTCATTAGAAATAATCTAACATTGAAATTGGGCTTGAACAATTGTCAATCTTTTGATATAAATTGTTTCTTAAAACACGCTATTTGTTGTGACAGTGGGAATTAATTATAAAATTAATTAATTCAACTTATATGTTTGGAATTTTGTAAAATATACATCTTTTTTGAAATCGGAATATCAAATATAGCTTAAGGTGAACTTTTGGGATTTTTCTGAAAAACTTCATTTTTTGATGAATAGTGAAACCACTAAGTGGTACTTATAAATACTGATTTTCCGTTTAAATGAAATTTTACAACTTCTGTGTTTTGAATTTCAAAAATCCGACATACATGGTTGTCATTAAGAATTAAAATGTGTTTCAATGTGATTAAAATAATTTTTTTTCGTGAATAGTAACTTTTAAGTTCTTAATCGCGATTAGAGGTCATTAGTGTAGTTTAAGGTAAAAATAGTGTTTTAATAATATGAGATGAGCTTGACACATGTACTACCCTCATTGTATGTTCCATGGCCGACCAAGACAATCCATGAGTCAACTTGGGGACCCCATGGAGCCACATTATTTGGAAAATAACATAAATAACTTTTAATTATTGTTAAAGTAAAAAATGACACAAACATGAAATGTTTTACTAAAACAATTTTTACATGGGGTTATACAAGTCATATTTTTGACTATAAATATTAATTGGAAAGATAAAAATATTTCCTACATCATAGTATTTTTTTTATAATTTTTGGACATTAAATAAATTAAATTATTTATGACACCATGATGATGGAGCGATTACCTCATTAATTAATGATTTAAATAAAATGAAAAGATAATGTAAATTCCAAGGAATACACTTGTCAAAAACCTATTGTATGAGTATATTTCGAACCCTTATCACCTTATCCTAGAATTATATAAGTGTGGGACCTTTAGAATCCGAAAAGCATTGTATAATAATGTAACATTTCCTTACTTTCCAAGAGTGCCCCTCCTCTCCTCTTATAAAAGGCCCCCACCTCTACCACCTTACTCACACTTTCAAAGCCTTTTGGCTCGGCCACCCTCTTCCCAAATACTCTCCACACTTCCCTCCCTTACTCCTAGAAGCCTCACTTTGGGAATAATTCTTCCAAAGGAAGCCTTTTGCTCAAATCAAATGAGTTACCCGATTTTAAGGTAATGTCTTCTCTTATGTTATTTTGTGTTATTTTGCTTCTAAAACCCCATAAAATCTTTTTATTAATTTCTTTTGTAACAAAAAAAGTATCCTAAATATATTAAGATGTTTTTATAAGAAGTATTAGAGCTACACTTACACACACCTACATCTAATGGTTAAAGAACATACTGTTTCTGTGGATGGCGAATTTTTGCCTCACGAAACGATGATTGTTCAACACTCATAAAACACCTCTAATGGTGGCCATTATGATGACACTATTTTTATATATGATATATATTATGATTTTGTTTTCCATATGAATTTGTATTTTTCATTTAAGGCATACCTTTATTGTTTCCATTATGGGTAAATGCGATATTTTCATTTTAGGAAATGCGGACTACCGCCCCCTCAAAGTGATTTGAATCGTTAATACCATATGTGGGATGTATAAAGGATGGAGTAAATGGTATTATATGATATATTATACTGGAATTATATTATTCATTTATATCATTATGATTTAATTTCATTAAATACGAAATAGAAATGAAAGTAGCGTACATGCGTACGTACGGCTTACCGTCTCCATGAACGGTGCATTTCATTTCATAACTCTAAATGTTACGTAATATTATGAATGAATGTATATACAGGATATATATGATATATATGATATCTAAATAATGAATATAATTCCGGATATAATGGATATTTCACCACATGGACAACTTGTAATTATAAGAAGTTTATTGTTGACTCAACTACCAAAGATCGACACAACGAACGTTTTTAACTTAAATAATTAAATAATGTTCATAACATTGTAATAAGAGATATAAAAGGAATAAAAAACTTGAAAAATGTTCTTATGCAATTAGAAATTAACTCTAGTTTATTATTCAAGAGGGTAAATAATGATCAAGTCATGTCAGACACGAGGTAAGGGAACATCTTATCCCAATTTCCATTCATTGGGTTAATCTCCTACTTTCAAATTATGTCATGATATTATTATCTCCTATCTTGTATTTGTACTTTATTTATGTGTACATATAGTGAATACACATGATAGATGTACTTTATTTAAAAAAATGATCTTTTTAGGAACTTCATCTCAATCTCCTTTCATTGAGGCATATTTGGTTTTATACACAACTTTCTTTTATACAGTGTATAAACCCCTTTGAATTTTACGTTTATTAAAAAGGAATATTTTTTATAAGAAGCGTTTTACTAAACGGCAAAAAAGGGAATGTTTTTCTTTCCATACATATGCGACGACAACGACTTCTCCGCCACTATGACCATTATTTGAGTTTCAGCTTCCTCTACAAGCCATCACTTTTTTTAATGAAAAATAAATACAAAGTTTTAAATTTCTTTTATTTTGGTATTGAAAATGGTTTTGAAAGTGTTTTTATTATATCAATGTGTTGTATTGATATATTGTGATTGAAATGTGGAAATGTTATGTTTCCTTTATGCATGTTTTATGTGATATGATTATGTTATAGTTTATGATATGTTTATACCTACTCATACAAGGAATGAATTGGACTTAATAAGTGACGGGTGGAGCCCGCTATAGCTCCTCGATGCATCGGTAGGTCTCATGAGACAAAATAGTGTCTTGGAACGAGGCCTTGACAAAATATTATTTGTGGTCTTGGCACGAGGCCTTGGCTACGTGGTTATGATAGTCTGGGATTATGCATTCCATCATTATGAAAGTGGTTATTGATATTTCATGTGATTATTCGACTAGTAGAATATCCATGTGAGTAAGTAAATGGAATTATTTAATTTTATTTTTGCCATATTATGCTGAAGTTAAAGTTTAAAAAGGCTTTTGTTTTAGTTATACATTGCCTTAAATGTTAATGTTTATTTATGAAAGCTTCCGCAATATTGTTATCCTTACTGAGCATCTGAGCTCACCCCTTTCAATGTTTTAATATTTTCCAGGATGTGAAGAAGTATTTTATGAATGACCTACAGGGATAGTCAGAAGAGGATATGAGTGTGGACTATGGAGACTTTGTTATTGTAGTTTTTCACTTTATGATGTAATGTAACTTTTACGAATGTATCTAGTGTTTCCAAGGCTACTAAACTAATCGGTCTTTCGAGACTTGATCTTTTGTGATTATGTCAATGTTACGAAGTAATGCACCGACTCTGGGTAGCTGGTGTCAGGGCGTTACAGAAAATATTATGAGTTTGTGGTTTGGAATTCCACCAATGAGATGTAAAATATTTCTACCTCAAAGGATATATATAATCATTATTATATGAAAATTCATGCGCAAACTAGCATATAGATGAATACCCAATAATAATTAGTGATAATGATCTATCTTTAATTTCTGAAGATATTTTATTTTTTTGATTGAATCTTATTATTAATTACACTCCCAAATAACTAATATTGTTGTTTCTAGATTTTACTAAAGATATAAGGAATATATCACCCATCTTGAAGAAAAAATAGATAATATTTAGAAAAAATTATAATGAAATGATTTAAAATTCGTAAAGCTCTTCAATAAGGTTCGATACATTAGAACAAATAACAAACACTATAATATATATTCATCAAAATTTTAATATTAATTGTTCAATGATGTTAAATTTAAGGAAGAGATAAAGAATACCCTCTATGTGATGATACATGGAGTTTAATAAAAACTAAAAAAATATCATTGATTTCAAATATTATCGAGTAGATATAAAATCAACTAATATTATATATTTTTACACCCTGATACAAGAAAAGATCAGAATTATTAAAGAAGATATTTAAAAGATTAATAATGGTTGTAAATAGAGAACGTTATTGATTGTATATAAAACTAATAATATGAGTGTGAAATTTATAGAAGTGGAAATAAAATTGACTGATCTAGAAAAGACACATAATGAGTTTCCCCAACCAAATGAAGGTGAAGGAGATACTATCACCAAAATTATATTTAGAGAAATATATTTATAATTGGTCTACAATGGATTATTAAAATATTATGACATGATTTTATGATCTCTCACATATAATATATGGTGAAAAAGTTACAATTCATATATTATTTTTATAATTTTATTAAATCTGTATTCATTGAAAATAAAATATAGATAGAAAAATATGTTTAATTATAGACGAAATAAATTGAGGGAAAACCTTCAACCATGAACATGGAATATTGTATGAGTATAAAATTTTTATTCTATAAATAATCTCAAAAACATCATGGCCAAAAATCTAGGCTACATGAAAATAACCTGAAATGAGAAATAATTTTAGGTCACTGTTGTTGTTATACTAAATTTAGTCACAATGACCAGGTTTTTTGGTAAAATACTTTGAATTTTTGAGTTTAAAGTGATCCCACTTCAAGGGATATGAATCCTAATATAATGAATAAATATCCCTATTATAATAAAAAAATTATATACATTAATTATGTTTTTAATGATTGAAGACATATGTATTTTTTGTAAATAGTGGTGGTTATATTATTGGGGTGTTATTATCCTAGAATCTATCAAAATAAAATGATATGAAAATACAATAGAATTTGGTTATGAAATAATATGATTCCTTGGGAAATGAACCAAAAAAATAATATGATTGGAATCATAATACACCCATTAATATATAAAAAATGACATGTGAGAGATCCTTGGACAAGATGTTTAATGAATGTTCAATTCAAAATTATTCCATGAATACAAGGAGGAGTTTCAAATATAAGAGGATTAATTGGAATAATAAATCACACATTATTACATTCGTAGACCCTGTGTATTTTTCCAATTCTCATAATGATTTTATGGTAACCAAGACAGTATATTTCAATAAATCAGTGTTATTGGATGATGCATAAGAGTAATCTAGTGATAAAATGAAATTGAATAATCATCATGAAAATTCCAAATATTATGAGAGGATATCATAGGAAGATAACTCATATGATAAATAAGTATTATGTTTGATGTAAAAATTATATGGTAACACTCTTCTAAATTTATCTATAATAATTACATAATAAGAAGAATTTATAATGAATATAAAAGTTTCACCATGTGATAAAATTTTAACAAAAAACTCTTGAAAAGTGAAATTTTAAAAAAAATTAATGAAGCATTGAGATAAATGATACCAATAGTTAAATTATAATTTAAAAATGAATATACTGTCACAAAGAGTCGATCATCTTGTTGGAGAAAATATTTTCCACCATTCTTTTCACATTAATTAATTTGAAGATAAATCTTATTCCCTAGTCTGTATTCATACAATACATGTAATTGAAGGTGAAAAAGGACTATGGGTGATAACCTATGAAATAGTTAATATGCTATCAATACTGAAAAACTATAATGATGTCGCCATCATAGGTTGAATCCTCAACTCGTATTCATAAAAAAACAATGAATAATATCTTTCTTAACGATGATGTGGAGATTTTGAAATCTATATATCCACATAAATAATTCAATATTGGTGTTTTATTAACATTAAATATTATATAATATCAATTTAATAGATTCATCCGTATTAATATCCAGAGTATTTACCCATTTACGAGGAGAGATAAGTGGTTAAAAAAGAAGAAACTTCTAGAATTTCAGTGCATTTGAATATAAATTAATCTTGAATTTTCATGATGGAGTTCAATTGAAAAGGTATGTAATTTTAAAGATAATATCCACGGTAAAATAGAATAATGTCATTACAAAAAGGGGAAAAATTTATTCCATGTAAAATAAACATAATGATATTTTTGAACTAAATACTCTGTGGTTTCCATGACCTTTAATCCATTTTTGAAATTGAAATCATTTTACATATTTGATGAAGTAACTGTAGAAATTTATGGTTAAATTGTTCTATAAAGTAATCATATCAAAGTTATTATCATTTAGGATAATAGTTGTATATATATTATTAAAATAATAGAGTTCTGAATTCATCTAGTATCAAGATCAATTAAAAGTGGAAAAAAATTTGAAATAAAATCCTCTTATTTTATACACAAAGAATTAATCATGGATAATTAGTATGATATGACTGATTACATATTGATTGTCAATAAATTTAAACCCTTTTCCAAAGTAATATATTTTTATATTAATAAATGTCATAGTAACTGAAATGAAATATTGATGAGAAATGTGGAGATTACGAATGATGAATACATATATTGAAATAGAGATTAAAAGGAATTCCACAAATTAAAAGGTTGAAGATTATTGAGATGGATTAGTGTGAGAGGTATTTTTTATCAAATTTTTTTAATGAATTCATATCAGTTTGTTGATGAGGAAAAAATATCTTTGCTGTTGAATGAAGTTAATGATGATGAAGTATTAACTACGGATGATTAAGAGTTCAAGTGAGATCAAGCATTCAATGTTTCATCTAAACTTAATGGATGAAGAATAATGAAAATTGGAATTAGAAGGAACTACTAATGATAATCATGATAGATTTGGGGAACAATTGTATAATACCTTAGATTTTATGATATAGTTATCCATAAATTAATATAATTTCATTGATATATTTCTTCACACACAACTATAAGTGTAAACACACCTTGTTACACAATTGAAATATTATTATTTAGTGTGATAGTTATCACCAAAAAATTGTATTATTTAGTATGAATATGGATGACTAAATTATTAATTTGTTTACATATATATAAAATAAATTCATTGATTATAAAATGGTTATAATTAAAATAAAATCATTAGATAGTAAAAAGAGATATTTCTATGAAATCATAATGTCTCTTTGTTTACATAAATTAGATTAATATATATTGACTAATTATATTAATTATTTTAAATGTTAATATATACAATAAAATTATTAATATACTTCCTATGGGTTTTATAAGACTTGGAATAGGAATAAATCATGTTTTATGTTCAAATATGCATTTTTAATAATGGGTTTGTTGTGTATTGTTCATTGATAATAAAATGAATTTACACATATTCATTGAATGTTTAAATGAATAATTGATCCCATATTTTTAATCAAGTGGTATATATTTGATAAATAATTCCCTTTTAATTTTTGGCCATTATAAAATAATAAATCTGATAAATATTTGAAACCCCAGTAAGGGATGAATGTGTAAATTAGTGTTACAACCATGAGATAAGGACTTAATATCATCCCAAAACAAGATTTTATTTCATTTTATTGGATTATATGACCATATCATTCAAAAAATTTAATATATGACACTTTCCACTATTTTTCTAGGATAATGACACTTATATTAGTTTATGTAAATAAAATTACTAAATTTCCACCCTTGAAATAATATCTATAAACATAATTACATTAGGATTAGAATATGATAAATTAGGATTTAAATTATTATTTTAAAATGAATTGATTTTTTATCATATTAATATATTTTTTGTTTTCACTTATAAAATATTTACCTTAAAGTCTTATATAATTCAAACCTTGTGCTTGTACCTATAGTAATGTAAATGATTTGGAAATTTCTAGAAGTAATATTTTTTGTGTGATTTAAAATTCATCATGAATTTTATGTGTGGATAAATAAAATATGGTTGGTTATAAATGTTTATATTTTAGTGAACTTCTTATCTTGAGGGCTTTAATGTCAAATTAAATGAATAGTGTAAAAAAGGAATTAGTTATATTTTAAAAAATATATTATTTTATTAAATTACATAAAAATATTAACAATCATGAGAGATGAAAATAATGAAGATACATGGTTTAAAATACAATTTCCTATCCATTTAGGTTCCAATTTTTTCCATATATGTATAATTATAATCATTCCGGATTGTATAAGACATTGCCACAATTAATGAAAAAATGGTTAAAAGGGGGGTTAAACCAAAATATGTGGTCATAAATGGAACAAAAAATTATCTAATTTTCATTATATGATTACATTTATAAAAAAAGCTTTTTATATAAATTTATCACTATTTGGATACATTATACATGATACTATATTTAATTATATTAAAATTATTTATGTAATTCCTAGCGTGTCCTTCCCCTCCCTTATATAGAGACATATATTTTCTCCATTATTGACACCACATTGAGAAATATATCTAACCCCCCCCCCCACCATTTCTATTATAGAATTTAATATAAATGTATTGGAGGTGTTTTCCTTCTTAAAATAAGATATAAGTTTCCTTAATGTGGTGCCTAAATAAGACAAGCCAAAGAAAAGGTTATCTTCCGACCCAAACATTTTCAATTTATTTATTCTCATAAATCACATAAATATTTTGTATCAGTCATAAAATAATGAAATAAATATTTTGAATATAAATAATTTTATCATGAATTTTTAACTAACATTATACAAAATCTATTCCATCAAATGGGATGTGAAATTAATACTTGTGTGTATGTGTAAACTTCCCACTATATGTAGAGACACAATTAATATTCTATCTAAATATATAATGGATGGTTATTATTATATTTTTAATCAATTTATATGATATTTATGATATATATATTTCTATTTAATTGAAATATCATATCTAAGTACTTAAATACCCATACGTTGGAAAATAATGATGTTGATCTTGCATATGAGTGGACTACCACATCCATGAAGCGATGTGATTCATTCCCAATTTCATATTTTCGTTGATGATAAAACAGATATATTTATTTAATATTTATGATATTATTATTATTTAAAATTTCATTTTTATATAACAATATTCTGATACATCTATAGAAAAGTGAAAACAACACATGTTAACGTACAACCTACCATATACAAGAATATTGTAATTATTTAATCAATATATAACTTTTATGTATGAATATAAATATATTTATATATATATATATATAATGAATATATATTAATTTTATATAACTAATACCATTATCACTATGACTTCATAGTGGTCAAAGTATAAGAACTTGAAATATTTAACCGAAACATGCATGATAAATAAAGAAGTTTAACATGGGAGAATGCTTTTAATAAAAATTTTAAAATATGGGTGGTAAAATATTATAAATAAATAATATGTAGTGTGAAAATATTAGGTATCCTTATTTAGGGTTAAAGTATGGTTTATTTACCTTTGGAAATATGGATGAGAAAACATTAGTGAGAATCCTAGGGATTATCATAAGTAATGGATAACATCCTATTGTTTTGGTAAGGTATTGATTATGTGGTTTTCTGAATTTGATCATTGTTCATCAAACTATGACTTTTGTATTTTTTTCTATTGAAGAACCCCAAAAAACTATGTTAAAACAATATGTGATGTGAATTAAAATTATTTTCCTCCTGATCAATTAAATATAATGGGATCTAATATGTAAATCCTTGTTTCTATGCTTACACAACATTCTCAGGATATGAATCATACTAGGATATAGAATGGAAAAAAAGGAATGGTGGTCCGTTTAATCCTTAATGAGGAAACAAGCCCCTTATTTTAGAGGGTATATTGATCCATAAGATACAATTAAGTGGATTAGTACCATGTAAGAGATATATTCCAATCACTAGTGTAATGATCATGTAAAAGATATCTTGTATTCTTACCATTTGGAATGATATGAAGATCAATAGTGGACTCTTATCAAACAACCAAGACAACAATAATAAATATTCTACATGGAGTGAAATATGTTTAATATATAATCTTATAATAATAACATACCTTGTAATCTACATAAGAAAATGGTGAAATTGTTCATTAATCAAAAGAATAAATATATTGAATCTATATTTTCCTATTTGAAAAATTATACCCTACCATCAAGGTATGCTTCTAGAATTATCATTTAACCTAGGAGTTATATTTATTTATCCGTTTGAGGAATAAAATAAAGTCTTTAATAGTTGTTATCCCTAATGGGGATTATTACTTATAAACAAGATAGTATATGTAACATCAAGGTGGAAATGGATTTTGGTTTTACTCTTCAACATTAGGGCTCTGAAAAAAAAATAATGATGTAATTCAATGAAAAATATGAAAAACCTAAAGATAATCATAATATCCCATGTTATTTTTGAGTGGGCCAAAATCCTCAACATTTTTAATTTTTGGAGTTTGGGGGGTAGACCAACTTATTTTTGATGATCAAAACTAAATTCTATGTTTTAATTTGAATTATGACCCTATTTTTTATCATGGATAAAAGCTTGAAATATTTCATGGGTGTTCGTTTGGGTTTTGGGTGCATCAAAAGCCTAAAGGCCCTATTTTATAGAATTTTAAGATGAGTTACATAGTTATATTTAACCATGGGACCACATAGAAAAAATCATGTGGTCCCATTTTTTCATTGAGCATGGTTTCAGAAACCATGTGGAAGGGGGCTCCATTTTTGCAATACCTCTGTAGTTTTTAGTAATGGGTATTCATATGGATTCCTCGTGGTTTAGAAAACTATGTAAAAAAAGAATGCTTTTTGAAAAATTCTATATAACCTGACCCTATAGCACACATTGTTTGTCCATAGTTAGGCCTAACTGTGAGGGATAATTGTGCATGTATTATCCCATATGTAGTATGATCCGAAAGTTTTCAGCACGGTTTAGTAAACCCTTCTAGCTAACTATGGGATTCTACAAAGAGACAAAATGAATATTTTTCCCTCCATTTTATTTACCTCATTTCTTCCTTCTCCATTCATTGTGGGTCACCCATATAATCAAAGACAATCTCCTCCTCATCTCCTGTAGGGATTGATCCTTCTTCCTCGTATGAGTTTTGTTCTTCGATCTATTGGTTACGTTGGATCTCTATTAGTAAAACTCTCCTTCTACTTCCCAGTTTTCTTTTTTTCATCCACCTCATTGAATGATGAAATTTTCGAGGTCTTTTTACCTGGTTTTATGTAATTGTTTTAAAATGATGATTTATTTGAAATTGGTTATAGTTAGATGGTATGATTGGGCTTTCCTATGTCTATGAATACAAGGTATGTGGTCCATAATTTTCTTCATGGCTTCGCGAGGGTTTTGGTGGCGTGGGATTTATAGCATCCTTTTGTTGACCAATAATGACCCCATTATATATATGAATTCCTTTAGTTAGCTAATTGATCCCTTGTGAGATTCCTATGGGAATTATCACCAATTACATAAATGGTTAGAGATGTGTGAGGGGTTTGGACCTTAGGCACTAAGGCTATGAGTGTTTATTTAATTAAATTGAGTTGTTCTGAATACATGATTTCTTATTATTAAAAGGAATTGTTATGTTTATATGAAATGAATTAGATGATATCCATGGTATCATTATGGGACCTACCTTAGGATTGAGGTGGAATTGGATATTTTAATTGAGTCTATTTAATCATCATGTTTGGAGAGGCCCAGTTTGTATGAGTGACGGGGATCACAGATTGGGTGACTCAGTGATTGAATTTTGATGGAATTTCCATTAGGTTACAGTAAAGGCTCATGTGATTTTGATGGTGTTAACCATTGGACATATGAGACATGTTTATAGGGAAATATGGTTTTGGTTTATGTGGAAAAGGTTTTATTTGTTTATTTTCTCTCACATATGTTGTCCAATGCACCATTGGAGTTGTGTGCACACTGGTTGGGTTAGAGGATGAGTTTGTATTGACCAATCATATTGGTAGAGGTCCCTGGTAGTTGAATATTACATAAAAGTATGGAGTTTCATTCCATAGTAAGACATAGGGATGTTGATGAGTCACTAGGTGATAGCGATGAGGATGTGGGTTGGGAAAAGATGCCCCTCGTGCTTGAAAATGTTAGGAAATGAATTATATTGGATGATGTACATATTCATTCCTCACAATTTCATTTGTGAGAAAACCATGTTTTTATTTGAGAACATATATCATTTTACCTCTAAACTTTAGGCATTGAGATGATGAGATCCTTTAAAATGGGGTTTGCGTGACCAGGTTCATTTTTCATTGGTCTGCATTCAAGATGTTGTTGACATGTTTTGGACATGAAATTTCACTTGGAACATATTGTTGTGTGAATAAACTAGAGTTAGGTTATGTGGATTCACCTAGGCTATTTAATATTAGGGGTGGCTAGATCAATAATTGAACAATAATATCCACTTCAGATATACAGGAATTGGTAGAAGTATGCGATTGCTCCCTAGTGTTTATTTAGAACTATGGAAACTTGTTTGTTTTCATATTCATGTATTGTTTTTCTTCATTTTCATTTCACACATAACAAATCACAAAGTCAAGGTAGGTACACTTTTCTGGTGGCCTAATGAGACTCATTCTCACACCCTACACTGGACCTTCGGGACACATGTAGACCTCATTCATTTTCATTTAGGTAATGGGCCAGAATCGGGAGATGGTTCACAGTGGTTATTTGACATGGGATGGAAGTAATGTGACCCTTGGTTATTACCATAGATATAACTATGTATTTTTTTATGGTATCATACTAGTATATACATATACCCACATTGAGGTCATCCATGAGTGACCATTTTCTACTTATTGATATGTATGACCTATTTGATTGGAATCATTTTCTTATAATCTATGAAGTGATTATTTGGTTTTTTTTATTTATTCCACTTTAGTTGTTTATATATACTTCCACATTTTTCTTTTTGTTTCTACGTTTCTTCTAAGTTAAGGTTAAAAGGTCATGTATTTCATTATTTTTATTATAATTCATATTATATATTTATATAGACCATTATTTTATCATAACAATAGGGTATATTCTACCCAGTATCCCAGATTTACACCCCCCTTGCCAGTTGGAATCCCTTTAGTGTATGGGGATGTGCGACTAAGGCCAGTGAAACATGGCATAAAAGAACTGTTTGAGTCAATAATTGGGTCGGGGAACTAAAAATGTTTTCATATTGGTTTTCGAATGGTAATTAGTAACGACATTCAGCTAGATACTATTGGTGCAAAGTGCTTCTCTTTTTTAGTAGTCTTAGTGTTTTTGTTAGGGTAGACCAGAGATTAGGATGTTGTTGAAACTATGTATAGATCTCATGTTTGAGTTTTTATAGCCCCATACATGGGGAATCGACCAAGATTCAATGTGTGTAAATTTGTGTTCTATTTTTCTTATTATATAGTTGATTTTATTTATCCCTCAAGTGGTACACTAAGATGTAATTTTTTATCTTTTTTTTATATGACCCTTGAAATGGTATAGAATGGGAGCCATTATTTGGACCTGTGGACCAGTATAAGAAGGGGTTCTTTCTTGTTATGATTTTTTATGTGGGGTGATATTGATCACCCGGTTGGTAAAAACTATCATTGGGTTGAGGATACATGGTTCTCTAGGATGGATGTGGCCCGAGGCATATGTGATACCTAGATCTCTTATCGATGTGTATGGAGGTCATGAGGTTGGGTTGTCTTGTGACATGGTTGTGATGGGTATGGATAAGGTAAGTGAGGTTGCATGGCCAGTTACTGAATTCTCTATCTATGATATATGTATATATTAGAAGGGAATTCTTTCCATGTAATGGAATTAATGGGGTTTACACTTTGATGATCTCTTATGGAGGGTCATGTGGGGGATCTTGTGGTTTTATAGGATCTTAGACATGTTGAGACCATAGAAGGTCTGTTATATCCTGAATATCTAGCACATGATCAGGTACATGTTCTAATGAAAGTGCATCATCTACCATATATTACATCTTTTGTGTTGTGGTTTGATAAGATTCTCAGAGAGAGCATAGTACATGTTATATCGGGGACTAAAAGGGGAGCCCATGAAGAAGAGCCTTTGACGATGTATCTGACATGGGAGTCCCATTCATAGCACCCATAATTGTTTTCCAGTGACAGTGGACCACTTGCAGCTAATAAATAAATCAAGTCAATGAAGATCATCTTTAAGCAACTAGAGATGCATATAGAGAGGAGGTTGAAGCTGTTTTGGTACATGATCATCGGTTCAGTAATGTTATATTTGGAGATGCAGTTCCATGTAAGAATACATGAGGGACTGGCCTTGAAGGAATTTGCGATCAGCTTCTATGTGGAATTATTCTCAGACACACTGATAGAAGAGAGATCTCATGAGTTCTTGAGACATCAACAGTGTGACATTTCCGTCACAATCTATGCATCGATATCCACCTTGATTACGTGCTACTACACACCCTACATGTTGGGAGATGACACCTTGAGGGCGAGGAATTTTGACAATTGTTTATGGAATTCGATTTAGGTGAAGGTAAACATATTTTGGTTAGACTCATTATTAGATGTCATGAACAAGACACTCATCACTGTGAAAAAAATGATGGACCGATATTCCAAGATTTTGGTGGGGGATTCAGTTGATTTTAGTGATGATGCTCAAAATAATAGTAAGTAAGGTTGAGATGAGTTCTATTAGAGTAATAAAAAACTGGATGAGGAATACTACAATGGATTGGGTCTTCAATGGTATTCTTTCAGTGTGGGAATCTAGGACTTGACTAAAAATATTGGGATCATTTTACAATGGAGTTTCATGGATGTGGAAAGGCTAGGAATACTGAAAGGTTTAACAAGAATCCTTCTCAGTTTGTTGATAATCTGTGACTATAGAGGACTCATGGTTTTGATAATAAACATAGGGATGTACTAGGTGAGGGTAGTTTAGCTTCAATTTCACATTGAGTCCATAGACTAGGAAGTGAGACATAGAAATGGATTTAGTGAATAGTGGTTGGTGCAGCACCACAGAGAGTTCAGGCTTGAGGAAGTCAGGCTCCAGTCTTGGTGCTTGTGGAGGAGATTCCAGAGTTAGTGAAAATATTTTACGCCAATGATGGTCATATGTACGTCATGGGAATGATCATTCTTCTCTTTTTGATTTTGTAAGGACCTTTTTAGGAAATTATTTTTTTGGTGTATGTGGTGATTAGGAAGTAATCATGTACTAACGAGAAAATTTTTAGTGTGTTTGAACCAGTTCGGGTGTGTTATGTGTTTTTTTCTTTGAGAGGTGTGTGACCATAGTATTATTGAGGTGCATTAGAATTGGGTCAGATAGGGGATGTGGGTTTAGTGAGGTGTTTTGGAAACTGTGAATCATTATGATATGGTACTTGATAAAGATGTAAGGAAACATGACTGATTTGAACATCATATGAGATACATGACCTCATAGGTGTCATGTGCGACATGGAAATGAGGTAAGAACCAATAATAAAGGATTAGTATGGGTGTTATATTTGAGAAAGCGTCAAAAGATGAGTTTTAAGAGTGATGATGAATCATAGGACGAACTTGAGTCTTGGGATGGATGATAGACCATCAGTTTGATTTTAGTTTGGGTCGGGGTGCGACTAGGGTAGGTAACTCCTAAGGCGGGGAATCCCCATTATACAGTTGACATGTTCCCGTTTGACTTGGGTATTCTAGGATACTTTTAGGGAGATGGGTATGTGTGGTACTATCTATGTGTTCTATTTGATAGTTCATGGATGTGAAATGTTATGGTGGGGAGATTGTAATGTGTATGGTTTTTGGAGGAGATCTAAATCATCAATCATTTTGAATTTTTTGAGTTTGGTTTGTAAACCAACTTCTTTTCAATCATCAGACCTCAATTTTGTGATTATCATTGACCCAAGATCTTGTTTTTAGATATGTTTTAAGGCTTCATAAGTTCCATTATTTTTTATATGGTTTTTCAGTGTGTCGGAGGCCCTACTTCAAAGAATTGGTAGTTGAGGCACATGACTAGATTTAACTGTGTGGCCTTTTGGTGAAAATTGTGTTTTCCCATTTTTTATTCAGAATAGTTTGAAAAATTATGTTCGATGGGGTTAATTTCTTTTTGAGACATATATATATTTTCAAAGAGTGTATTCACATGGTTTTGACATTATTTGTAAAACTATACACAAGCTACACGCTTTGTGAAAAATTGTTAGTACCCTTGAACTGCATCACTCACAGTTTACACATGGTTAGACTTAACCATGTGGGATAACAATGAAAGGATGGGATCCTATTTAGAAGAAGCCTCATGGTTGTCACACAGTTTGGAAAACCACGAGAACTAACCATGAGGCTCATTAAAGAGGAAAATAGAAATTTTAACCTCCCTTCTGTTTACCTCTTTTCATCCTTCTTCCTCTATTGGTCACTCATGTTAGAGGATAAAATATCTTCCCACTATCCTATAAGGCATTGATCTATCTTCCACATTCATGTTACATTCATCAACTAGTTGGTTTCATTATATTCAAACTTGTAATACCCTCCTTCATGTTGCCTATTTTCATCATTCCTCTTGCCTCAAAGATTACTAGACACTTGAGGGTAATTATTACTAATTTTCAGGCCATTCATTTAAAACAATGATTTCTTAAAATCAGCTGGGTTTATATGACAAGATCAGACGTTCCTACGTCTATAAATACAAGGTATGTGGAGAAAAATCATCATTACAGTTTCATGATTGTTTTTAGGGAAGGAATTTTACAATTAAATTTTGATGATTGAGAGAGGCCCCATAATTTTTATGGTTTTCATAATTAGATAATATATCCCTGATGAGTTGCCTATAGGAATGCTCACCCAATTCCATAAATGGCTCTACCTGTGAGAGGGGATTCAAACCGTAGTCACCTAGGTTATGGGTGTTTGTTTAATTGAATCAAGATGTTTAAATTAATTAAAATGTTTTTTATAAAATTGAATTAATGTGAATATATGAATTTCATGAGATAATATACAAGGGATAATGATGGGATCATCCAAAGGATTGAGGTGATATTTTCTGTCTGATTTGAGGTGATGTAATTGACATGTGTGGAGAGGCGCAACATGTTTGAGTGATGTGGATCACAGGTTGGGTGACTCAGTCATTGAATAATGATAGTGAGGTTATCTATATATAATGAAGGACCATGTGATTTGGATGATGTTAACTATCTCAATGGAGTGACATGGTATCATGGGAATAATGTTTTAGTTTATGTGGCTTTGGTTATATTTTATTTTTATCACTCACCTTTGTTGGCCAATGAAGCATTGGAGTCGTGTTCACATAGGTTAACTCATGGCCTGAGGTTTTATTGACCACCCATGGGGGTAGAGAACACTGGTAGATGTGGAATAGTTAAAAGTCGTGGTTCTTTGGTCTTATAAATCCAAGAGGATGGTGAGGAGCCTTCAGATGATAGTGATAAGGCTATTGGTAGGGGGTAGAGGCCTATCATGCTTTAGGATTTTCAATAATGAGATGAATTTGAGTACATATATCTTAGTTTATTAGGATGTTGGAAATGACCCAACAATGTCATTATTTGAGGAAAGATATCGATGTACCTATGGACTTATATATTATCGTCGACTACTGATTTTCAGAAGGGTTCCAAGTGTCTACATTATATTTTCTTGGTAGCTCCTTCGGGATGTTAGTGAAATGTTTTGGACATGCAGAATCTTTTCGTATATGGTACTGAGATACCTAACTAGAGGTGTAACCTAAGGGTTCACCTGTACTATTTTATATCAGGGGATTCCTTGGGATATGACAAAAGGATCCCCTCCTCTTTATTTATTTTGACATTTTCTAAAGCATGTGATAGCTTCTTGGTGACAATTGATTATTAAGGAATCTTGTTTTTATTCATATACATGCACTACCATTAATAATTTTTATTTCACACATTCTTAACAACAAATTGAAGGTAAGAAATTGTTGATCATTTCCTACTGATACGGATTCTCCCACCCTACAGGGTCACTTCCATACACATGTTGACTAATTGCTAATAAGTTCAAGTAATGTCCCAAGATTAGGTGTTGGATCTCAGTGCCTATTAGACATGGGATGGAAGGAAAGTGAACTATGGTTCTTTCCTTAGCTATAGTTTTTTTCTTCTTTGAATAAGCCTAATATATATATATATATATATCTGTGTGTGTGTGTGTGTGGGTACATTGAGGTCATCCATGGAAGACCCTTTTCAAATTAATGGTATGTATGACCTGTTTGGTATGCATGTTCTGCATAGTTTCTAAAAATGGTGTGTTTGGATTTTTTATTTATCATGGTGACGTCATTTAATTATTCATTCATTTTTCTTGATATTTGTGTTCTTCTTCCATGGGCTGGTTACTAGTTTGAGTCTATATTTATTTTCCTTCCACTATGTACTATATATTTACGTGAACTATTATTTTATCATAACTAAATGGTATCGACACTCCTCTATCACTCATTTACACCCTCACTGCTAGTCCGCATCCACTGGTGTAAGGGGAGGCACTCCTATGTCTAGTAGCACTCGTCCTGAAATCATTATTTTGGTGGATAATCAGTTCACAGAGATGAAAAAAAGAAAATATTTCTATAATGATTGATGCGTTAATGGAATATTGATGAAAAATTATCATTAGGGGATTGATACATGTATTAATTCTAGAAAGGAGGTTTTTTGGAAATATAATTCTGAAGTGTTTGGAAGAATAATTTTGATAACAATGGAGAGAAAGAACCCCAAAATCCCATGTCCAGATTCTAGTGTTTCAAATTCAAGAATTGTGGGCATTATGACAACCACTTCTCAAATACAGTGGCTAATGATGACGATCGATTCCAGATATCTCATAATCGCAAAAGAGAAATGAAAATTTAACCTAATCATGAATTCTATAATGGGTTATGATAATGACATAGGGAATGGTAGACTTATATTCCACTCTAAAATGGAAAATGACTTATTTGACACTAGATCTACCTACTCCTTAATGTCTATGGAATTTTATAATGGCATTTTATTACCAACTAAATGATTATAATTTACGTTAGTGGTAAAAAAATATTAATGTTATTAGGGTCAAATCTGATGTCTATAGTTTACCACCAATTGAATTTTATGGGAATGTTATTTTGGGAAATCTTGTTATACTCTATTTATTTATATTTGTTGTGATTCTTAAAATTGATTTTATTTCTCTATAAATGAAAAATATTAATTACTAAGGAAGGGATGAAATGTTTTTTTTAAAAAAACTGATGATCTTCAATCTTTTTGATGATAGATATGAATATCCAATGGAATTTACATCTATTATATGTGTCTTGATTCCAATTCAAAATGGGTGTTTATCTCATGTGGTTTAGGATAAAATCAATCTCTAGATATTCATATTAAAACATATTTTTTTATATCATTATATAAGAGTTTCTTATACTTCCTCAAAATATAGATGATGAGTATTCTATAGAACACATACATGATTCTACCCATATTTCAATTACTTATTCTAAAATGGACCCAAATGAGTTTATGGAATTAAGGAATAAAATCTTTATGAATATTGATAAAGGATTTATATAACTTAGTGCATCACGATAAGTTGTATATTTTCATTTTATTACAAATAAATACAACACAATATACGCTAACACGGATTATTAGGGAACAACCGTGATCTATATCAAGAAAAAGAATCCTAAACCACATATAGAGGATTTTTTTTAAACAATAATGGGTATGTTAATACATTTAAATGATTTTCATTTTTTATTGATATCATAAATTGGGATTTAAGAAACAATAAATAAAAAATACATCCTTCCATATGAGTTATAAGCATTACAAAATTACAGTAATTCAATTTGAACATTTTAATTCCCCTATTAGCTTAATGTATTTAATGAATATAGTTTTTATATATAATATAGATATGTTTATAGTAGTACTTATAGATGATATTAATATATATTAATGGATTAATGATGATAATTAGGATCACTTGATAATAGTACTGAATACCCCATGGAAATATAATATATATGAAAATTTTACTACATTTATATTTTTACTATAAAATTCTTTATTATTAGTTCTTATAATCTCATGTGAGGGTATATTGATGGATCCTTAAATGATAGAGGTTAATGATAAATATCATAGACCAACCATGAAAATCAATACATAGACTTTTATTAGGGTAGTTTGATACTACTAATGTGTTATGAGATATTTCTCATGGATATCTAATCTTTGTACCATGTTGTCTTGGAATGTGGTTATTTTCATGTAGAAAGATGAATTTGAAGAGAATTTCAAGGAGTAGAGGAGAAGGTTGGTCAGTAAACATGTTCACGCACTTCCCTGTAGTGGAGAAGGGGCTTTGACCGATAATGATTCATCAAATAAGGAAATAGGATTTTTCCTAATGTACAACGATATGGTGATAACATAATTTCAATGAAAATTAGAAATACATGAGAAAATTACCATAACCATGATTTATAGGTGGGATTTATAATTTTTATGTTGATATATGGAGGAATTATCATTAGGTTTAATGGTGTGACATATATATGAATCATATAAGTGTGATGTATAAATATTCATAGAAATAGTAGAATGAGTGATAATTGAGAAAGTCTGAATTGATTAAATAAAATAACCACTCAATACATTACTACCTAAGGAAGGTGAACAAGGGGGATGATACTCTGAATTGAATGGACCATTATTGTTTTCATATGATGTGGATTGTAACTGATAAATTAATTATGGATTTATAGAACATGGAACATTAGATCTTATTTAATGGGGATGAATCATATGTTTTTCAAATGAATTCCCAACCACCATTCAATGTGAGGATTAATGATTCATAGAAGGAAGATGTGGAACTACAGAAGAAAATATGAAATTTTAAAGAGTTGAATAATCATATTTATGGAATGATATGTTTTAGGAACCAACAATATGTCACATCAATACAAGAATTAAACAAGAAACTATTATATGAATCTCCCAGATATTAATTCTCTCTTCATCTCAGAAGCATGAAGATTTATAAATACATAAATAAACTCTATTGTGAGAAAATAAAAAGTGATATCACAAAGTATGTATCTTGATTATTGGTAGGTTAGCTTGTAAATCCTGGGAGAATAAAATATAGATGGATATTACAACTAATACAAATACAAATTGTTTTCGGAATAAACTATGTATTTCATTGTGAGACTCCCCAAAACATGGATATGGAAAAATATTATTTAGGTTTTAGTTGATCACCCTAAAAATTCATTAAAATTCATTTTTATTAGACAATATTTTACAATTGATTGGATTTTAGAGATATTCATTAATTATTTTGTGATGTTTCATAGAGTACCCATCTCAATGGTATTTGATCAGGTTATATGGATTACCTCAATGTTCTAGAGACGTATTCAATGAGTTATGGATACAATATAGATTTTTAGTACTATATATCATCTATATATATATGTTTAGTCTAAATGGACCACTAAATCACTACATGATATTTTTATTTAATTTTCTATGTAATTTATGTATCGTTAGGATTAATACCTTCCGATGATCAAATTTTTATAAAACAATAGCTTGAACTCAAGCATTTTGATGGATTATTTTAATTACTTCAATGATAGGATGTGTATAACTCAAATGTGAAGGGATGAAAATGGGGAAAAATTTTATTGGGACCAAGGGAAAAAATGAGATATTAAATATGGTTATATCCCTTCAACACAACATTGGGGTATCTCAGAGTCAATTAAAAAAATGTTGTGCTGACAATAGTTGCCGAGATATAGAGTTCGTAGTTGATCGTAAGGTATTGCAATGAATAAATCATTGGAAAAAGGTTATGAGATTTATAAATAATGGTATGTTGAGAAATAGATATATGGTTCCCTTGAGAGTATTCATCACATCGGTATGTTAACATATTATTTGAAACTTCTGTAAAAATTTTCTTAAGTTCATGGTGTGTACTATATAACAATCTGGAAGAAGTACATACATAATCGACTAAATGTAAAGAACTCAAGGGTTAAACCACTATAACATGATCATTCTAATGAGGAAAACCAAATAAAATTAGTTTATTAAAGATTCATTTTTCTATCGAACTATAATACTTACCCGGTTAATGTTTTTTAGAGGAATTTGAAATTATAAGAATCTACATGGGATCCTGAGGATGTGATGAAACAGAGACATCCATTATTTTTTTTGTATTTGAGTGATGGAATTTAAACTTATAAATTCATTCTAATTGGTGCTAATTTTATAAACCCTATATATTATTATGTATATTTTGATAAATAAATTTACTTTCATTAATAGCATTATTTACATGTAACACCAAGTCTTCTAGAACCTCATTATACTATTGAAATATTATTATATACTCTATAAATTATCGGATAACTATTGGATTTGAAAGTATTAATAAAGACAACTAAATTATGAAAAAAAAATTCACATATATATATATATTCTAAATACATTGGTTATATAATGGATAGGAATGAAAATAAAATTGTTTAAAGGTAAATTGAGATGTTTTTATTAAAATATTAATTTTAAGAGATATGGGTTTTTTTAATTAAATTTCATTAATATCTATTAATAAAAAAATTTAATTAAATTAAAATATAATATATTTAATAAATTATTTACATTTTATCAAGTAATTTTTTCGAGGTAAGGAATAAGAAAAAATCTATTCTTATATTCGAATAATATATTAAAAAAACTGTTTCTTCATTTTACCCAATCAATGAAAAATAAATTTCTCCCACTTCTTGGAATGTCATAATGAAAATGTGTCCCATATAATGTATTAGGAGGTTCAAATTTGGAAAATGGGTCCCTTTTATTTTTTTCATTATAAATAGTTACCATGATAATTATTTTTCCAATATAAAAGACTAAAATGGGAGAAAGAGAGTTGAAACATGGGATAAGGACTCAAAATAAAAAAACACTTGATAAAATTTATTTTAATGTGTCGAATATGAAAATGAGATGATAATATTTTAATATATGGAGATTTGGTTCAATATTTCCTTAAAAATAAAATTTAAAATATTTTTTATAATGAAAATTCTAAAATGTCACATCACTGAGTTTAATATCTCAAAACAAATTACATAAGGATAAAAAGAGATTTTGTTCTTATATAAGTGTTTATTTTAAATATTTATTAAAATTATTACTATAGTTATATATTTTTTATTTTTAGTGGTAAAATATTTACCATGATTTTATACACAATAGTGACACTATACCAATGAAAACAAAAGAAAAATCAAGTATATGATTAGAAAAACTCTAAATGTAATCTGTTTTGGTGATTTATATATACACACACAAATTTTCAGATAAATAAAAAAAATTTGAGATGTAAGAAATTGTTATATTTGAATTACATCACTATATTTATATATATAGTGTAAAAATTGAATAGTGTCAAAATGAAATTAATAAATTTTTTGAAATGTTATATTTTATTAAATTCTGAAAATTATTTAAAATCTTGTAAAATGATAAATATGATTATAAATTGTTGAAAATTTTATCTATTGAATATTCTTTATCAATTTTTAGCCATATTGGTAAAATTATAACCCTTTATCATTGAAAATATTTTTATCATAATTAAGGATAAAATTGGTCCATAAAGGGGTTAGAACAAAACATTAGGTAAAAAATGATGCCAAAACATTTAAATATTTCATTAGATGATGATATTAATACCGTATAATTTTTTTATTTGAATTAATTAAGATTTTATAAAAGTGAAAATGATAAATTATTTAATTTTATTTAATTTTTTAAGTATTTCCAAGTGTATCCTTTCAAACCCATATGAAATGACACCCCTTGTCGACATATTTTGAACCACTATTAGCCATATAGTTTAACCAAAAACTACACATTTACCTTTCATACATACGTAGACAAGAATTACAGGTTATTTATTCCAAAAAACACAATTCAACGGGCCCTTAAGAAGGGATCTAAAGGATTACTACTAAAAAAGAGGTAATCATCCAACCCAACCCCTTTTAATTTATAACATTTTCTACCACCCAACAATTTATGGTATTAATAATAAAAATAAAAATTATGTATAACCAATTTACATAAATATCATTATGAATATTTAATTTTCACTATACACCATCTTTTCCATCAAATGGGAAGTGAAAGTATATCATTGTGTACAAGTGGTCTTTCACATCCATATAGAGATATAATTATTTTCCCAACACCATATTTCATTTATGGTTATGATGACATTTTGAGGTTTTATATACTATATTTATAAAATAATTTTTATTTTGTAATTATAATACTATATCAACCTTCTTACCTTTCCATCTGTTGAAATAAGATAACATTCCTCGTGTATTTGTGTGGACTAACACCTACCTGAAGTGATGTGATTTGTTTTTAATTCCATATTTAAATGGATGATAAAAAGGATATATTTAATGAATATATATGATATAATAATTATTCTTTAATGGTGTATTTTAATTTAACATTCTAATTTCTATCTATCAAAAGGTGAGAATAATATTCATGTGTTCCTACGGTCTACTGTCCTTATAAACTGTGAAATTCATTTTCATTCTAAATCTAGTATAGATGAATATATATATATATATTGAATTTATATTATTTTCAAATAATTATAAAAATTCTTGAGGTGACTTAACGATGATAAATGTAAAATAACTAGGACTTCAAAACAGAATCAAACATCAGAAACGAAGTAGTTATAACCTTAAGAATGAATTTTACTATAAACTAGATAATAAAATAATGATAATGTGATATAATTAAATCAGATATGGTTTGATATGTATGTTTGAGGATCTAAAATTAATTTTTAATCAATATATATTTATTATACGAGTGGTTTCAATGCATATGAAAAATTAAGATACATGAGATAAGACATTTATAATTCGATCCCATTTTAAATTAATCTTTTAGGCATTGAATTTCCTAGTGGAAAAATTCTGATCTTTAACTAAAAAATCAATTTAATTGTATTATTATATGATTATTTATGAAATTTTTATGTAATATTACCATTTTCTATTCACAATTACTTAAAATTATGATATTTTATTTGGGAAAAATAGATTTTATTTCCACTTTTGTCAAGAATCATTTTCTTTCTTGTCCATGTTTTCTTAAAAATGTTATAATTTTTTTCCTATTATCAAATGAATGTTTAAAACTACTATTAACCTTTTTTTTATTTTCTTAGAATTATTAGATAGTGTAATATGCATATCTTCTTCCAATAGAGGATTTTTTTGACTTTTGATCGAAAATATTAAATGAATCATTGTTTTAAAGTATAAAAAATGAATGGAATTTCCCATCATCATAAAAAATCAATACATTGACTCTTAGTTTAATTTTTTAAAAGGTTATTTTCAAGTAATATGTTTTCCATAATATTTTGGTTGTTTTTATATTATAAATAAGAGATTTAAAAATACAAAGGGTATTTTCCACATGAAATATTACAAGTAATCTTAATTAAATTTTTCATTAATGATAACACCATTTGATATTACAAATATTTACTTGGGTATATGATTCAATGATACTATCATTATTTTTTGTCTTGATGGTTTATTATGAAGTGGTGTTTTATAAACTTCTTTTCGTACCATGGGTTATGATATGATGATATAATTAATGTTTTATGTTCTTGTGGACCACATATGTATGGTTTTAATTATGTGACTATTTGGATTCAAATCATATATCCAAAAAATGAACTACGAAATGTGTCATAAATAATGATATAATTATGGAATATATATTTATTTTTTTGATACAATATGAAAAATGGATTGGGATGTATAATCAATTATGGGAAACATGTGACGATTCTTAATCAATTTCAATATTGGGAACATGTGTTAATGCATGATTAAATATGATTTGATCGTATCAACATGTAACCTTGATTTATTAAATGGTTCCTATACCTATGATGGTGCTATACTTTTATGAATTTTTTATAAATTTGAATTGAAATAATTGATTAGGATTTGTTGATGATTATTTCTCACTGATATGATTCATGTCTTTCTAGTGAAAAATATAGAATACATGATTCATGAATATTATCCAAGATAAATTTTGTATATACTATATAAGTTATATTCATAATATAATTCCCTTATTATTATATTATTCTTTTATATAATCATAAAATTAAGCATCACTAGTTTATCTTTTCTGATAATATGATCCCACTATTTATTATTAATATTTTTCCTATATAATGATGAATTTTGTTAAGTAGGGATGTCAGGAAAGGTAAAAAGTGGGAAAAAATTTATGATAAATGATAATGAATTTACCTAAATAATATTTTTTTATGTATCTTGTCTCTAAATATGCTAAAATATTTTAATTATGGTGTGGACCCTAATATTATGTGAAGACCCATAAATTTCAAGTGAAATTTTTTCTTAATTTTTTTTTGGATTTTACAAGAACGCGGTTGCTGAAGACACTTGATTCTGAGGTCCGTTGTGCCCGGAATTTCTATCCGAAGTTTAGCTCGGGTACGTTCAGTGAACGAACGCGTGGGTTTTTATAACTTTTTACCCAGTGCTCGGAATCGAATTTCGAGGGCACCGATGAATTCGCAGTGCCGGTATTTTCTTAGGAAAACATTTTCTGGAGTTTTGTTTTCACGGGAGGAGTTGTTAAAAATTTGTGGAAGTTAAAATAAAATTTGAGTTACATTTTTTATTTCTTTGAAGTGGTTTATCCATTGAGTGGATGGTGGGGTAACCACCCAACTTCCCATTGGAGGTTATGAGAGTGGTGGGGCCCACACGAACCCCACCCCTTCATCTTCCCTAACCTCCCATAACCCTCATTTTAATAAGTCAAGTTGAGTTAATTAATTGAGTGGATTAATTCAACTTTTGAATTTCAAATGATTAAGTTATGTTAATAAAATAAGTAAAGGACTTATTTTATTTTGGTTTGAGGTTGTTGCATTTGGAAGATTTGGAGAAACGTTGAGGAGCTTGAAGAACTTCTTCTTCTTCGATGAAGAAAGCGAAGAACACGAAGAACACCGGATTCCTCGGAGATCGATGACGCGACGCCGACGAATCATTTCCCCGCGATGCACCTCTCTCCTTCCGCGACGTCTTCTTCCGTGACGGTTATTTCCGCGATGAAGAGTTTCTCAATGAATTCGACAAGGTAGGGGATTCATGCGTTTCTTTTCGTGAATTTCTTCCATCATCTTTCCTCGAACTATTGGACCGCTTGTTACCAGTTAATGGGAGGGGGCCGGACCGCACAAACACGGCCGACCCTCCTCCACTTTTTATCTTGTCTACCTTGTGGTGGAAAGGAACGAGGATGGTGTGGTGTCGTCGCACCGCGCGGGGTCATGCGGCAAGTTATGCGCGGCGCCGTCACGCCGCGCCCGAGAATCCCGAAGGCACCACGACCGGAGAGGGGCTGCGGCGGAGCAGGGGAATCGGCGGCCTGTTCTGGTTCACCAGCATCAGAGAAGGGGGACCGGCCCATGCCGGTCCAGTGGCGGCAATAGCCGGCCGGCCGGAGTGGGCCGCCCGGCCAGAGGAAGAGTCGGGGGTTCGTAACCCCCGGCTGGCCGGACATGAGCAGCCCCCCACATGCGGGCCGCAGATTACAAACGGGATGGGGGCAGCGTTCCCCCCCGCACCCCTGTCCGCTCGGCCGAAATGGTCGAGCCACCTGGCTGGTGCCAGCGCGCCAGCGCGCCGGGCCGGCTACCCAGGCCGGTCCGCCAGGCCGGGCCGCGCCCGCCGGGTCAGGCCATGCCCAAGCGGGCTGGACCCGGACCCGAGATGGGCCGACCTAGTTCGGTCCGACCCAGAGGGTATCGGGGCGGGTCAGACCGGACCTGAACCCCTATTACCGGACTGTTTCGATCTGTTGCTCATAACATGGGCTGCGGACCTCCAATCGATGCACCGTCAGTGGTGATGCGATCCTTGGAACGAGACGGTCATTTTGATATATACACTCAAGGTTCTAGAGTACTTTGGGTTCGGCCGAGATGGATCGTACACGAAATAAACCGGGCCCTCGGAGCGGAAACACTTAAAACTTGACTTCCAAACATCCGATTGATCTGCCATCGACTATGTTGGATTCCTATAAGTGAGAAGGACCATTTGTCTTACTCTGTATGAGGCTTGGATGCAGATGGGGTATAGTCAGGTTGGTTTTGACTTAAAAACCAACCGGGCCCCTAGGACGAAAAAGCCAATAACTCTCAGACCACGCGTCTGATTGACGTGTCGTCTGTGACGTTGAGTTCCTGTTGACGATACGGAACTTTTGGATACATCAAATCCAGACTATGTGTCAGTTGATATATTAGACCTTCAGCTCATGGAGCGGACCCTCTCGAACGAGCTTGTTGTGTGCGGGAACCATAGAGCAAGCTTCGACTGCGACGGCGATGACAACTGTAGAGAAATCCTCCGTGGATTCGACGGTGGGGACTATAGCACTCAGCGATCCTATGTGGATCAGTGCTACCGATCCTGTATCGGTTAGATCCTGTGTGTGTCAGCTCTCAGCGGTCCTATGTGGGCCAGAAACTATAGATCCTGTGTGGGTCCGATCCTGTGTGGGTCATTGTGGGGGTTATTTATCTATCGATCCTTTGTGGGTCATTGCGGGGGTTAGTTACCTATCAATCCTATGTGGGTCATTGAGGGGGTTAGTTATCTATCGATCATGTGTGGGTCTGACGGCATAGATGAATCAGTGACTACATCTAATCATCTATATCATATTACGAAGAAGTATACATGTGTGTGCTGAATCTTGACTTTCAATCTTTATCTTCGATAAATTTTACTTGATATCCTGTGTGGATTACGTTATGATTTCCTGTGTGGATTGGGTTGTGATTTCCTATGTGGAACGGGTTATGTTTTCCTGTGTGGACTGGGTTGGACTTGGGCTCGGATGTTAGAGCTGAACTGGAATTGATGACTTAGGTATATGTATGGGCATATACATAAGCAGTGTCGGATGTTACTTCGTGATTGTGTCTTTCCTTTGTGGATTATCCTTTGTGGATTCTGGGAGACATTTAGGGGTCTCGGGGTCCCTACTGAGTAGATTATACTCACCCCTGCACGGGCTATGCCCGTACTACATTGTGTTGGTTGCAGACAACGAACAACGCTAATCGTGGTAGCGGCTCGAGGAGCAGGTCTGTACCCGGAGGTGCACCATTGGGCGAGGTGTACTCGGAGTGGACAGCTGAACCCAAGGAGTTGTGGAGGCTATCTGTACCCACCCTTCAGGTGGTACTTCCAGTGGAAGGTTCGAGGTTGCGGCTTTACTTTTCAGTTTCTGTACTCTCTTTTCAGTTGTACATTACATTCAGTTTGGGTTTGTATTCTGACCCACTTACTTTTCCACACTTACTATTGTACCCAGTTTTACATAGTGTTTACTTCTTCTTCTTGATTTCTCTGTGGTGTTTGTTTACTTTGCAAAGGCAATGCCTCCCCTTTTTATCGGGAATTACGCCTTGGTGGTAGTCGCCAGCCCCTAGCCTATGGAAGGTGGGCTTGGGGTAGTCCCAGCACGGGCCATGAGGACGGGTCGTGACAAATTGGTATCAGAGGAGTTCGGTTCTACCGTAGAACCCAACACACTGATCTTTTTCTATGTGAAGCAATAGTGTAAAGAGTATTGAGTGTGGTTATAAGTCCAGGGAGTCCAGTGTTCGTGCGGCGGCCGACGTATCGATACACCAGGACCCTAACTTCTTGATTTCAGACTTAATGCACGAAAACATTGATTTCATGTGTGTTTCAGGTTTTCATCGTGATTACTTTGTGTTTGCTCACCAGGTATACTGTTTGACCATGGCGCACCTGTTTCTTTATAGGATGGCCCCATGAAGGCATCCAGCTAGGGTTCCGAGTGTTGTGCGTGACGACAGCCCACTGAGCGACCAGGCCTCATTACAGGTACCTTTGATAGCAGAGGCACTAGTGGTACCTTTACCCACTGAGCCACCAATGCTACCAGCCCCAGCCGCTGACGATGCACGTCACCTTAGGGCACTACACGAGTTTTTGTGTCAGCGACCACCTGGGTTTCGCAGGGAGACGGACCCTCAGGCAGCCGAGGATTGGCTGGAGGCAGTTGTTCCGGTTTTCAGGTTAGTGAGGACACCAACATACCTCATGGTGATCCTCACAGCGAGCCTACTGCACGCGACAACAGGCTGATGGTGGAGCATAATGCTCCAGGTACACGACGAGGCATCTTTTCTCTGGACGGACTTTGAGAACCTCTTCCGCTCGGAGTTCGTCCCAGCCACCCTCCATGTGGTGCGCATCCAGGAGCTTCTTCAGCTGCGGCAGGATAGCTTGACGGTCTCCCAGTACACGGCGAGATTTACAGACCTCTCGCGCTATTCGTCCGACTTGGTACGGGACCCATTCTTCTGGGCCCGGACCGTTGAGCATGGATTGAGTCATGAGATCAGCGTATCACTGATCTCCCTCAGCATTCCAACACAGGAAGGGGTACTTGAGCGAGCCCTTCTCATTGAGAGCTTTTTTGATGATCCTGCACCAACAGCGAGACCTACCGCAAGGCGGTATGTAGAGGAGTCTTCTGCAGCTGGAAGTAGATAGATATCGCAGAGGTCCAAGCGGACCAGGCCATCTGGCGGATGACCATAGGATACTGGCTTAGAGGTGCGGGGCACACACAGCAGATCCAGTCTTACGACTGGAAGACAGTGCGATGCATGCGGTGGGCAGGGCCACTTGGCTCTTGACTGCCCGACCCGCTATACAGAGGGGCAGCAGACGGTTGAGGAACCACCCAAGCAGAGGCAGATGTTCGACCGTAGTGGTCCACAGAGAGCAGGCAGACGAGGTCGAGGATCAGGTCGAGCGGCAAGTGGTGGACGACGTTTTGAGGCTCTACCACCACCACCACCAGGAGGTCCACCCTGACCACAGGGGAGAGCACAACTTTAGGCAGCTTAAGATTACGATCATGGAGCTCCGGATGTGGGTGGAAAAGTGCGGGACTAGCTCCAGGCATAGAGGCCCTTAACCATATTGCCTCTAGCTTATTTGTTTGTGTTTCCTTTTGTCCTTGTACATTGAGTTGAAGTTATAAAAGACACTTGAATTGGTGACGTTTTCTTTCATGTCCTTTGTATGTTAATATTAAGGGATACTGGTTAAAAATTGTTGACTTGACCCTCACTTACGAGATTCATACTGGATGAGACCCAGTGACCACACACCGATGCCGACAGTGTGACTCAACCCTTGGAGGTGAGAGTAATGGTTGGATCTCTTGGTAGCAGCGTCGAGGCCTTACGACATCATCCATGGCATGAATTAACAAATCATGACGGGACTGACTATATTAAGAAAGGAACGTGGTTCATCCGGGGGATGAGACTGAATTTCCCTTTCCGACAAAGGAGAAATCATTGTATATTTGTAGAAAATTATGGAGGAAGGGGAAACCCATCGTGTGGTTATATAGATGTCAGCAGAGCTTCCAGGAGCTGGGACAGAGGTTGACCAGTGCGCCTATCTTGAGGTTTCCGGAGGAGGGAGTTGGATACGTAGTTTACTGCGATGCATCAGGGACCGGACTCGGATGTGTCCTGATTCAAGAGCGAGCCGTGATCGCCTTTGGATCACATCAGTTGAGGAAGCATGAGCAGAACTATACTACCCATGACCTGGAGGGCGACATTATCTGATGGGCGAGCGCTTTGCAGTCTATTCCTATAGAAGAGTTCATTTCTCGATGCCTCACCTGCCAGTAGGTGAAAGCGGAGCACCAGGTACCAGAAAGCTTGGTACAACCCTTGGAGGTCCCAGAGTAGATATTAGATGGATTGCCTACGGACTTCGTGATTGGACATCCATGCACATCCAAAGGTCATGACACCATTTGGGTGATTGTCGACCGACACACCATGTCGGCTCACTTTTTACCCATCAGAGAGCAGGGCTCAGTGGAGAGCTTGGGACGTCTCTATGTTCAGGAGATTGTACGGCTTCATGGTGTGCCAACACCCATCGTCTCTGATCGAGATGCTCGCTTTACTTCCCGGCTTTAGAAGGGGTTGCAGGAGGCATTCGGGACGCATCAACGCCTGAGCACCGCCTTTCACCCTCAGACAGAAGGTCATATGGAGAGGACTATTTAGACTCTCAAGGACATGCTTCGCGCATGTGTCCTCGACTTTGGTCGTAGTCGGGAGGACCACCCACCCTTGGTGGAGTTCGCGTACAACAACAGCTACCACCCCACCATCAGGATGGCATCTTACGAGGTGTTGTACGACCGACCTTGCAGGTCATCTCTGTGCTGGACAGACCCTAGAGGGTCAGCACTTGTGGGACCAGAGATGGTCCAGGACACGACAGAGAAGGTCCAGGTCATCCAGGAGCTGATGAGGATATCTCAGAACCGGCAGAAGTCTTATGCTGACAGGAGGCGAAGGCCACTGGAGTTCGAGGATGGCGACCACATATTCTTGTGAGTCTCACCTCAACATGGAATAAGGAGATTTTTCCGAGGCGGCAAGTTGTCTCCATGCTTCATCGTACCATTCTAGGTCCTCAGCAGGATTGGCGAGGTGTCTTATCTCTTAGCTCTACCGCCTCAGTTGCACCGGGTACATGACGTTTTTCACGTATCCTAGTTGAGGAGATATGTGCACGACCCGACGCATATCATTGACAATGGAGTGCTGGAAATTGATAATGGGAGACTTTTGCGGAGGTCCCAGTGGAGATCGAGGATCGAAAGGAGTGAGTCCTTCATGGATGGTTGATTCTTCTAGTGTGCATCAAATGGAAGCACAGGAACCTCCAGGAGAGCACTTGGAGGCGGGAGGCTCAGATGCGTTCATAGTACCCACATTTGTTCCCCTGGTTTTTGATGTATCTTTACGAGGACGTAAATCCCTAAGGTGGGAGTAATGTAAAGACCCGTAAAATTCAAGGGAATGTTTTTCTTAATTTTCTTTGGGATTTTACAAGAACGCCGTTTCTGACAGCACTTGATTCCGAGGCCCGGTGTGCCCGGAATTTCTATCTGACATTTAGCTCGGATACGTTCAGTGAACGATCGAGGGGGCTTTTCTAACTTTTGAACCGGTGCTCGGAATCGAATTCTGTGGGCACCGATGAATTCGCAGCACTGATATTTTCTTAGGAACACCTTTTCTGGAGTTGCGTTTTCACGGGAGGAGTTGTTAAAAATTTGTGGAAGTTAAAATAAAAATTGAGTTACAATTTTTATTTCTTTTAAGTGGTTTATCCATTGAGTGGAAGTTGGGGTGACCACCCAACTTCCCATGGGAGGTTATGAGAGTGGTGGGCCCACACGAACCCACCCCTTCATCTTCCCTAAACTTCCATAACCCTCCATTTAATAAGTCAAGTTGAGTTAATTAATTGAGTTGATTAATTCAACTTTTGAATTTCAAATGCTTATGTTATGTTAATAAAATAAGTAAAGGACTTATTTTATTTTGGTTGGAGTTTGTTGAATTGAGAGGATTTGGAAAAAAGTTGAGGATCTTGAAGAACTTCTTCTTCTTTGACGAAGAATGCGAAGAATGCAAAGAACACGAAGAATGCCGGATTCCTCGGAGATCGACGGCGTGACGCCGACGAATCATTTCCCTGCGACGTGTCTCTCTCCTTCCGCGACATCTTCTTCCACGATGGTTATTTCCTCGACGAACCCTCACTCAACGAATTCGTTGAGGTAGGGGATTCATGCGTTTATTTTTGTGAATTTTTTCCATCATCTTTCCTTGAACTATTGGACCGCTTGTTACTAGTTAATGGGAGGTGGCCGGACCGCACAAACACGGCCGACCCTCCTCCCCTTTTTATCTTGTCTACCTTGTGTTGGAATGGAACGAGGATGGCGCGGTGCCATTACACCGTGAGAGGTCATGCGGCAAGGTATGTGCGGCGCTGTCGCGCCGCGCCGGAGAACCCTGAAGGCATCGTGGCCAGAGCGGGGCCACAGCGGAGGGGCACGACTCCGTCGCGCCGTGCCAGACGGTCCAAGGTCGCGTGGACCGGCCAACCAGAGGAAGAGCCGGGGGTTCGTAACCCCCGGCTGGCCGGACATGAGCAGCCCCCCACATGGGGGTTGCAGATTACAAACGGGCAGGGGGCAGGGTGCCCCCCCGTACCCCTGTCCGCTCGACCGAAATGGTCGAGCCACCTGTCTTGTGCCAGCGTGCCAGCGCGCCGGGCCGACTGCCCAGGCCGGTCCGCCAGGTCGGGTCGTGCCCAGGCCAGACTGGGCCGCGCCAGCCAGGTTGGGCCATGCCCAAGAGGGCCGGACCCAGACCCGGGATGGGTCGACCTGGTTAGGGCCGACCCAGAGGGTATCGTGCCGGGTCGGACCGGACACGAACCCCCCTATTACCGGACTGTTTTGGTCTGTTGCTCATAACCTGGGCTGTAGACCTCCGATCGACACACCGTCAGCGGCGATGCAATCCTTGGAACGAGAAGGTCATTTGGATATATTACAATCAAGGTTTAGAAGTACATTAGGTTTGGACGTGATTGTTTGTACACGAAACTAACCGGGCTCTCGGAGAGGAAACGCTTATAACATGAGTTTCGGACGTCCGATTGAAGTTTCGTCGACTTTTTTGGTTTCATCTAAGTGAGACGAACCTTTTTGCTTACTCCGCAAGAGGTTTGGATGCAGATGGAGTACGGTCGGGTTGGTTTTGAAATACAAATCAACCGGTCCCCTGGGATGAAAAAGCCAATAACTCTTAGATCGGGCGTCCGATTGATGCGTCGTCTGTGACGTTGAGTTCCTGTTGAAGATACAGAACTTTTGGATACATCAAATCCAGACTATGTGTCAGTTGATGTATTAGCCCTTCGTCTCATGGAGCGGACCCTCCCGAACGAGCTTGCTATGTGTGGGAACCCTAGAGCTGGCTGCGACTACGACGACGATGACGACTATACAGAAATCCTCTGTGAATTCAACGGAGACGACTACAGCACTTAGAGATCCTACGTGGATCAGTGCTACCGATCCTGTGTGGGTCAGATCCTGTGTGGGTCAGCGCTCAGCGGTTCTGTGTGGGCCAGCTCCCACATATCCTATGTGGGTCCAATCCTGTGTGGGTCATTGCGGGGGTTAGTTACCTATCGATCCTTTGTGGGTCATTGCAGGGTTTATTTACCTACTGATCATGTGTGGGTAATTGTGGGGGTTAGTTACCTATCGATCCTGTGTGGGTCCGACGACTTAGATGAATTAGTGACTACATCTGATCATCTCTATCGTCTTACGAAGAAGTATACCTGTGTGAGATGAATCTTGACTTTCAATCTTTATCTTCGATAAGATTGACTTGATATCCTGTGTGGATTACGTTATGCTTTCCTATGTGGATTGGGTTGTGATTTCCTATGTGGAACGGGTTACGTTTTCCTGTGTGGACTGGGTTATACTTGGGCTAGGATTTTGGAGCTGAACTGGAATTTATGACTTAGGTATATGAATGGGAATATACCTAAGAATTGTCCGATTTTACTTCATGATTGTATATTTCCATTGTGGATTATCTTTTGTAGATTCTGGGAGACCTTCAGGGGTCTCGGGGTCCCTACTGAGTAGCTTATACTCACCCCTGAATGGGCTATGCCCGCACTATGTTGTGTTAGTTGCAGACGACAAATAGCACTGATCGTGGTAGAGGATCGAGGAGCAGGTCAGTAACCAGAGGTGGACCACAGGGCGGGGCGTACTCGGAACGGATGGCTGGACCCGAGGAGCTGTGAAGGATATCTGTACCCACCCTTCAGGTGGGACTTCCAATGGACAGTTCTAGGCTGCGGCTTTACTTTTCAGTTGTTGTACTCTCTTTTCAGTTGTACATTACTTTCAGTCTGAGTTTGTATTCTGACCCACTTACATTTCTGAACATACTGTTGTACCCAGTTTTACTTAGTCTTTACTTCTTCTGATTTCTTGCTCTGTGGTGTTTGTTTACTTTGCAAAGGCAATGCCTTACCTTTTTATCAGAAATTACGCCTTGGTGCTAGTCGCCAGCCCCTGGGATATGGAAGGCGGGCTTGGGGTAGTCACGGCACGGACCCCGAGGACAGGTCATGAAATATTATATATTGAATAGTTTTCAATAATAAAGCATTATTTATTAATGAAAAGATCAAGTCACCTTGGTAGATATTTAGGTTGAACAAGTGGATGAAAAAAATGATATATTATATCTTGAATCTTATATGAATATGATGAAATATAAGACAATATTAATTCATTAGATATAATGTAAATTTCCTTTCTACGGTTCAAATATCATGAAAATTGTTATCATGATTCTTACAATAGTATTTTTGATAAAATTTGAAATAAAGTTGAATCCCAAAAAAGTGATAAAATAATATTTCGTTTCTAAATGAAAAATTTATAGAACCAGAAATATGAATTTGAATATTTGATATAAGTAATGGATTTTATTGATATGGGTTTTCCTCCACAGAAAAATTTATAGAACCAAATTTACTAATTTTTATAAGAGTTGGTCACATAAGAAAATTTTCCAGATACGCGAATTTGATACATACATGAATGGGTACACATTGGGGAATGGTCCAAATAAATGAAATTTTAATGGATAATATTTGTCTAAATCATGAAATATGTATGAAAATCACAACATATAGGAATTATTCATGTAAAAAAACCATTTTGAATGTGATGTGGTGCTCTACATAGTATGAATAAGAAATATAAGAGTTTTTCAAAGAAAATCTCGTTGTCATGATAAAAAAATTTCAATCATGCATGGTAAGGTGATTGACATAAGATTCATATATAAATATATTGGTAATCATGTTAATTTATATATATGCTAATCATGATTTGTAAAATAAGAACATAAGATAATGAGAATCACATACAAGATGTTTCATATAGATGATCTTTCTACATATTTAGATGGATTAGTTCAAATGAATATTTTTATTGAATAACTAATTCTTATTAAGAATATTCAATTTAAATAAAAACTAAATGAAAATATAGGTCATAATAATTCATTTTGTGATATCTTATTCGATGAAGGTCATGGAATATATTTTTCTAAAGAAATATCACTGAAAATGAAGGAGAATAGATACATGTAGTTTAATTAAAGAATAATAATGAAGAATCATGGTCTATATGTCAAAAATAAAGGGATATTAAACCTTTACTAATATATACATAATATAGAAACGTGATTACAGTTTATTATAAATATTTTATGGATTGAAGTCTTACTTATATTTTCATATATAATTGATATATATGAAAAATAATGAATAATGTTTAAAGGGTAAAATATGAATGATATTAAAAATTGTGATCAATAAGATTTTTAGACAATTTTGAGGATTTAATTGAATCAAATAAGTTTTTGTATTTATGGGTTTTTAAAATAATTTGAATTGGTATTAAACCATGAATATACTGTGTATTCTGAATTATTTAATATACTAGTAATTAAAAATTAAATCCTTACATTATATTGTAAATACAAGAATGATAAATTTTGAACATATTTGTAATTGATGAAATAATTTTGTTTAATTAATATATATATATAATATTAGTTGATAAAGAATAAATAATAAAATTTTAGCGATGTTTGAAATTCTCATTTATGTAAAAAAAATCGGGTGTTAATAAGAACATGATCCCACTAAATTTTACTCTTTATACATCTGGTGATTTAAATACAATAATAAAGAACCAATGACTGTTAAATTCAAAAAATAAGAATAATAATTAGGGGGAAGGGGAAATACATATCTAATTTATGATAATTTTGTAAACCTAAGAAAAGAATAATTGAAATATTTGTTTTCTCAAAAATATGAATATTAATTGGATGAGTTTTTATGATGTTCAAAAGAAGAATAAGGTATTGTGCATTCCTGGTTTCTCATTATAGAGAGAGGTCATTCAATTAGTATAAGAGAAGAAAAAAATATAAGAATAATAATTTAACCTATGAAGGAAATTTTCAATTCTAGTTTTCTACTATAAAGAGAAATAAGGTTGTGTTCCCTACGGTGCTTATAAGGGATGAAGGGGATGAGTTTCCTATATATATCTATGAAGGAAATTGATAAATAAAAAGTTAGGGAAAAACTATAAAATTTGAAAAGGTATAAAAGAGTGTAGTAATTTATTGATGTTGAAAATAAATTGAATAATTTTAAGACTATCTATTTAGTAAGTATAATGATCCAAGAGAAACTGTATATAGGCTTGGTTAACAGTAGTCAATTAAATTTGATTTTTTTTCTATCCACATCCTAATATGTAGGGAACCACACATTGCCTTAGGATGTTTCCATGATAGACCTATATTAAAAGAAAATATATTTATCAGTCATCACAATACACTGTAAGCACTAGAAACTCTTTCTCAGTTGTGAAGTCTGTAAAAATATTATGGTCTTTACCCTGATTTTTAATCTTCTTGCATACAATAGAAATATATAAATAGAAAATCCATATATAAATTTTTTAAAGAGGTAATGTGGAAAACTTATTGATCTAAAAGTAACCCCATACTATTTCCCCCTTCCCCCCTCTATGCTATGTATATACCATGTGGAACTAACCTAATCAAGGAAGGTGATATTCGGTCAAATAATTTCTCATGCTCTAGTTTGAAAGAGGTGATGTAGCATTTATAGTAAATTTTACTTAAAATATCAATCGATACATTAATTAGATAAGGGTACTAATATATATATATATATATATATATATTATCGGGGTCCAACACCTACTTTATTCATTCAATTTGGAATTGATAGAGGATTAAAAGTTTTAACTTACATTATGTTGTATGTCTTTATAAATATTACTTTTATATAAATTTTTTAATATGTTATTTTATAATATTTTTTTATTGTTTCATTATGTTTCTGACGGTTAATGTAGTAAGTATATATTAATGTTTTGGATAATCTATGAAAGTATTACTAAAAACTTATTGGTTGGGAGATGGTTGTTTTTCAAAAAATATTATTTTGTGATACTTATTAAATTGTGTGGATATATTTATTATTATTTCATTCGAATTTTTTATTACATGTTTTGTTGACATCATTTCTCTCTTGTTGTAGTTCAATGGATATGGATTTTGATCATAATTACATTCACTCATGAATTTTACCTTTAAGATATATTTATTATATCGATATATTGTTGATGTGATTAATGAATTCTATGATATTGGATCATCTGACTAGCCATGATGATCATCAAGGTATATTAATTAATTGGGAATTTTTCAGGTAGGGGTGATATATTTAGATTTATATAGAAATTATATGATTCTATGAATAAGGTCAAGGATTGTTTTTAAGGAATATAAACCTCAGTTTTAGATGAGTTATAATGATATAAGTAAAAAATTACAAAAACTATTGATAATAAATATAATTTCATGCCTCATATATAAGTCACATGATAATAATAAGACCTATTAAAGAACTATACAATGATCTATATAATGTAAATTTAACATTTAATTATTTATTTAAAATTGAGGCATTATGATGTAGATGAATAATAATATATTCAATGTTAGTTTACGGTTAAAATTAATCAATTTCGCAATGTATCAATTAAAAAGATAATGTTTATCAATTTTATGGGAGTTAATGTTATAAAATGTAGTTAAAAAATATTCTAAATGAATTGTGAGATTGATTCATGTATTGGTTTTTGTGAAAACTATAAATTTGGAGATAGATACATATATTCAATTATATGGATGGGTTAAATATGAAATAATTTTCAATAGAATTAACTAGTGAATTGAAGCTTTAATCATTTCATATATGAAAAATAAATTTGTTGGTAAATTGTGAAGAATTAAATTCTTGATATTATTTATATATAATAATAAATTATATTTTAATTATTTTTATTGATTCTATGAGGTAAATGGGGTTGATGGGGTATTGTGATATACTAGAATAAAAAATATGTGAAATGATAGAATAACTATATCCAATGTAAATGTTACAACCCATGTATTTATAAAATAAAAATTTATTATTTCTCTTAATATTAATAAAAAATAAATTATTTTTACATTAATGGGGATGATTTGTCTAATAGCGTACTCAAAATGCAACAACGACTTTCATTAAATTCTTTTATAGCACACAACTTTGAGTTATAACGAAAATTAATATAATATTATTATTATTTTAAATGTTAGTAAGTTCCTAGAATTTGTATTGAAGGGAATGAATCTAACTAAAAAAACCTGATTATACATTTTTGTTTAATTTCTTTACACTTATCCGATAAATTTTTGAGGCATAAAATTAGAATGAATCCGATTTTAAGCATGAAATAGTCTAACATTTTTTTAAGGTCAGTTTACCACCTTTTGATGGAGAACAATTTTGAAATCTAGTTTTGACACCTTTATATTTTCTATTTGAGAAAATAAAATTCTTTTAAAGAATTGGGACATCATAATTTACTTTGGATAAATTTCTTGTAATTTTCTAAAAAATTTAATTTTTTTAATGAATAGTGAAGAATACAATATTTTCATTCCATGCTGCCTTTTAATATAATTTATTTATAAAGACAGATTTTCATTTAAATTGGTTTTAACGTTTAATTATATTATATTTTTATCATTTAATTATTTTTTTTCATTGGATGTAATTTTTCATTGAAATTGGACAAAAACACATGTCAATCTTTTAGAAGTTTTTACTTCATAAAAACACGCTTTTTGGTTTTGACAATGAGATTGAATTTTAAATTAATTTATGAAACATATATGTTTTTAATATATAGAAATTTATTTCATATTTGGAATCACGAGGTCCAAATCGGGTAAATAGGTACATTTTATTTATAGACATTATAAAAAGTATCTTCATTAATTATTTTATTTACCATGGTTAAAAGTTAGATCTGGTAAATAATGGTAAAAAATAAAATTATAATAATATTAAACTACCCTAAAACATATCTTAATCCTATTAGATGATATCTTTCCCACCATGGGTATCCATGGGTTGATTTAGGGACCCCATGGAGGCACTTTGAGTTGGAAATGACATTTTATATTATTTAATTTAGAGTAATGAAAAATATAACATAAACATGCCATTTTTATTAGAATAATTTTATGTGGGGACATATTCATGATATCATCTATTATAAATTAATACTATAAATATAATAATATTTCATACATCAAGGTATTTTCTTATAATTTTTAAACATGATATAAATAAATATTTTATTGACACAATGATGATGTAGTAATTACCATTAAATTGAATTATTTAGATAAATGAGAATATAAATATTAAAATAGATATATTTTTTAAATTTTTAGGCCATCAACGAATTTTATGGATTAGTATGACTTGTTATATTTTAATTAATGATGTTGGTTCTAAAAAATAATTTCCTTATGGGTTTTTTTAAAAAGTCATGATATGTATAATAAAAAAATTGACATAAATGAATTTTTAAAACAAATAGTATTTTATTAAATGATATAATAGTAAAAAAAATATAATATTCTTCAAAAAGACATATATAATTTTTAAAATATTATTATTGAACATTATTAGGTTCTATTGGAATTTTATATTAAAAATATTAACCATATAGTATGAATATATAACAAGACATGGTAAGAGATAAATTAGTTAACTAAGGGTTTCAGCTAAAAAATTCTGTTAAATTTATGACCTAGACTTGTATAAAACCTATTTTATGAGAGTTTTTCAACCCAAAAGCATCTTATAGGTAAAATAAATAACTTTGTGACCTTTTCAATCCAAAAATAATTTTATAAAAAAAATAATACTTCAAAACATTCGTAAAGTGGCCCTCCTCAATCTTATAAAAGGGCATCATCTCTACCCATTTACTAACACCTCTCAAGCCTCTTGTCCCATCAAAATTACACTAAAATAAGATCCAAAGATCCCTCCATTCTTTTTATAAGCCTTAAATTAGGCATTATAGAATTCAATTAATCCTTTTGGATCAAATCAATGCGAGTTTCCCGAATTAGAGGTGATGTCTTCCATCATGTTCATTTCAATTACTTTCCTTCTCCACTTCCTATTTTATTCATCTTTTTTGATTATATAACAAAAAAATATCCTAAATATACTAGGATATTTTTATAAAATGGATTAAAACTACACTTATACACACCTCCATCTAATGGATATGAACATACTAATTCTGTTAACAAAGAACTATTGTCTCACGAAACGATGATTGTTCAATTTACCCGTACCACCTATCATGGGGGACATTATGATGGAACTGTATTTATATGTGAAATTATTTATATTTATATTCTATATATTCTTATTTATTTTTATTTAAAATATTCTTTTATTTTTTCCATACTTTGTAAATATGATAATTTCATTAGAGGATGTGCGGACTACTGCCCCATGAAGGTGATATAACTCATTCATTCCATACATGGAATGTCAAAAAGAAGGAATTAATGAAATTATATAAATTATATAAAAAATGAAGTTATACTAGAATTGTAATATACTTATGTGTCATTTAGTTTTCATTCCATTAAATATGAAAAAATAAATAAAAGTAGTGTTCATAAGTACGTTTGACTTACTGTCTTTATGAATAGTGAACTTCATTTCTTATCTCCAAATGTTATGGACAATTCTAAATACATATATAATAGATCTAAAAACATATATAATATACATATATGATAATTAAATCATGAATAATATTCGGGTGATGACGGAATATTGACTACAAGGGCAATTTACATAAAAAAAGTCCATTTTCAAATCAAGTACCTAATATCGACAAAATGATTGATATTATCATAAATAATTATGTAGTGCTTATAAAATTGTAATAAGTGATATAAAATAAATAGTAAAATTGAAAAAATTTCTAAATAATGTATAAATTAAATTATATTTTTTATTCTAGAAGAATAAGAAACATATATGACGAGTCCGACTCAAGGTAACAGACCCTTTCACCCCCACTTTTAGTCAAAGACTTCTTTTGTATTGTGTCTTTTAATTTCCATTTCATTAAGTTATGATATATTCGTCTATTTAATTATTTCGTTCTATTTTATGTCCAAATGATGATAGGATCTTTTAACTACCATCAACTCATTTTCTAATTTTTTAAGTGACATCATTATACTACCAAATTTTCATAAGGGATTTTATAAACTCAACTTCCTCTCATTGGGTTTTATGCATACATCGTTGATTATATTATACCAAGATTATGTGTGGAATCACTGTTTATTTTTTAATTTAATAATCTACACCTCCCTTTTTGTGGATATATTATTGTTAAAAATAGTCACCCTGTTGATAAATCATTACATCATTTATACGAACTTAGTAAAGAAATTTGTCTGAATCTCCTTTCATTAAGGTATATTTTTATTTAAACAAAAATTTATTTTATATGTTGTATAATCCCCTTTGAATTTTAATTTCATTCAAAGAGAATCTTTTTTCTATGAATCATTTTACTAAATGACAAAAATAAATTTTCTTTTTAATGTATGTGATGACAATGTCCTTTCCACCTCGGCGAGCATTATTTGATATTTGGATTTCTTAACACACTGTAAAATTTTTAAAAGATAAATAAATACCATATAACCATCTTAGGTTTTTTAGTATTGAAAATGTTTTTGAGACCAAATTTATTAGGTCAATATCTTTAAATTATATATTGTGATTACAATGCAGAAATTTTATCTTTCCTTTATGCATCTTTTCTGTATTACGAACATGTTATCATTTTCGGGAATTGTTTATTTATATGGGTTGTAATCTGAAAACCCATGGGTGGCTGAGCCAGAGATAGCTATCCAATTCATTGGGTAACATGACAGAGGTAAACGTTAATGTTTCTACTAAGATATTTAGGGAATATACTATGATGGGTATTCCAAACATAAGTTCCTATGTAGTTGTGAAAGCTACAATGTAAGTATGTTATAGATACCAAAAGATTCCATTATGATTTAAGATTTCTCTATGTTATTCATAAATCATTTTATTTCATGAGGTATGTTAAATAGAATATGTTTTATGATTGGAAAGTATGACTTTTTGGATTTTCATGTGTTGATGCTCTAATGTTATATTTATTTATTTTATAACCCTTATTGAGATTTTTTTGTTGATCCCATGTTTTTGAAGTGTTCTTCATGGAGTATAAGGGAGGGTAAGATATAGGGATAATTAATTAAGATTTATATCAAGTAATGAATTCCTTTTTTTTATTTTAATAATTTTTACTATAGTGAAAAATAACTAGATAGTATATAAGTGTCTTCTTTGTAATATTTGAGATGTAATGTAATAGTCATGGCCTAATTCTAGAAAACTCTAAAACTAAAAATATCATCAATGTGAATTATTTTAATTACTAATGATTATGTAATGTTTATGGAATGCACCTTATAGTTTGTGCCAGAGGTTTGTTTAGAAGACTTTTGGAGTTATGATATTGTTAAATGAATATCCATTAATTATTTTTACCTTATGGTAAGATTATAATGATATAGAATTTTAAGATTTCCATGTTTCTTTGTATAAGATATGTCTACCTTCAGAATGTTTTTTTCATAAAAGAAATAGGGCAGCTATGATGGAAAGGAATACTGAGGGAAATGACCTAACAAATCAGTATCCTAAGATGTTCTGAATCAGAATGGAATAGTTTTTTTTTAATAGTGGTGGCTTAGTTGACATTGGTGATAAATGGTGGTTGTGTTTATAGATGATATTTTGGTGTATTCTAAATGTAAATAGGACCATGAAAATACATTAATTTTTTTCTTGCAGACCACAAATGAAATGAAACTATATGGAAAGTTTAGTAAGTGTGAATTTTGGTGGCAAAACAATTCATTCCTTGGTCATTCTATTTCTAAAGATGGAACAAAAATTGATACTTCTAAAACAAATGATGATAAAGAATGTCCAAGACAGAAAAATATAATTGAGATTCATGCTTTTCTTGTTTTAGTAGGTTATTATAAGAGTTTTGTTGACAAAATTTCACTATTTTCTAGCCCTCTGATAAAATGAATTCGAAAAGGTGTTAAATTAATCAGGAGAAATTAATGTGATTAATGTTTTTAGAAATTTTAAAAAAGATTGGTGAATGCTCTAGTTTTGGCACTACCTTCCAGAAATGGTGAATTTGTTATCTATATTGTTTATTCTTTGAAATTACTAGGATGTGTCTTTATGCAGAATGATCTAGTAATTCCATATGCTTCATTTCGGTTGAAACCTCATGAGTTAAATTATCCTACACATGACTTGGAATTACATGCAGTTGTTTTTGCATTAAAAATTTGGAGGCATCATTTTTATGGAGTGAAGTGTGAAATATATAACGAAAATAAAAGTTTTAAGTATATATTCACTCCACATGAATTAAAAATATGATAGAAGAGATTGCTAGAATTAATCAAGGATTGTGATTTTATGATCCATTACCATCTAAGAAAAGACAACAAATTGGTTGATACTTTGAGTCGGAAATGTAATTCTACACTAACCATGATATGTTTACAACATGTTCCTTTGTTTTCTAATTTAGTGAATTTTGGATTGGAAGTTATTGGTGCAGGGAGTTCCCCTGTTTTTTTCAGGTGTCACTAAAATCATCTCAATCAGATTGAATTGGGAAAACACTGAAACAAGGTAGTGCATTGCAGAAAAAGGATGAATTGGTTCAAATGGGAAAGTTACCTGACTTTAACAATGATAAGTACTGTTCTTTGATGGTTGGAAAGTTATTATGTGTTCCTTATAATTCGAAGTTGAAGAAAGACTTATTTTGTGATGCTCGTTGTTCTTTATTTTTAGTTAATCATGGTAGTACTCTGATGTACCATGATCTTCCGGAGTACTAATGGTGGGATGGAATGAAAATAGATTTTAATGAATTTATCTTAGTATGTATGATTTGTAAAAATGTTAAATATAAGAGAAGTTTACTAAAAGGGATGATTCTTCCTTTTCTAGTGCCTGAGAGGAAATTGGAAAAATGTGACCATGGATTTCATAGTGGGATTACCAAAGACTTTTTGAGGTAACAATGCAATATGGGTAATTGTTGATCAATTGACTAAATCATCCAATTTTCTCTCTATTCAAGATAATTTATCTCTATATAAACTTTTCTATTGTATATCAAGAATATAGTAAGGTTACATGGAGTTCCCCACTACATTGTATCTGATCATGATCTCAGGTTCACTTCAAACATTTAGAAGGGCCTTCAGAATTCAATGGGTACTGAATTAAATTTCAGTACAGCTTATCATTAGAAATTAAATGGACTGTCAAAAAAATTTCTACATTGGAATATATACTATGTTCATGTTTAATAGATTACCAGGGATGTTGGGACCAACTTCTTTCTTTGGTTGAGTTTTCTTATAATAACATTTTTCATTCCAATATACAGATGGCACCGTTTGAAGCATGATATGGAAAGTGATGTCGAACTCCAGATTTTTGGGTGGAAGTTGGTCAATGGAAGTTAATGGGACAAGAATTGGTAAAATATATGGAAAAAACGTCCATTTGATTTAGAAGCACAAGAGAACTGCTTAGAGTGGGGAGAAAATTTATGTGTATAACTAGAGGAAGGATCTTTCTTTTGAGGTAGGTGACCATGTCTTTCTCAAAGATTCTCCATGGAAAAGTGTGATGTGTTTTGGTAAAAAGTTAATGTTGAGTCCGAGGTTCATTAGACCCTATGAATTCCTAGAGAATGTTATATTAGTTTCATATAGAGTGGGTTTACCTCTATGTTTTTTCCAGGAACACAATGTTTTTCATGATTCATTGGTGAGAATGAATATTCCAGATCCATATCATGTTCTGAGTCTGGAGGCAGTTTAGTTGGAAGATAATCTTTCTTATGTGGAACAACTAGTCTAGATTCTTGATTTAAGAGAGAAAGTGTTTCGGAATAAGGTAATTAATCAGGTAAAGGTTAGTTCAACAAACTATATGGTTGAAGAGGAAACATGGGAATCTAAAAATGTTAGGAGGTAAAAATATACCCATTTATTTTATAAGCTACTAGAATTGTAGGGACACAATTCCCAAAAGGGGGGAAGGATGTAACAACCTAGGTATTTATAGAATAATAACTTTTCATTTCTATTAATATTTATGAATAATATATTATTTTTATATTATAGGGGTCTTTTTGTCCGATAGTATACTGGACACGCAACAATGGGTTTCATTGAAATCTTACGTTGCACACAACCGAAAAATAATATATTATTATTATTATTTTAAATGGTAGTTAGCAGCAAGTTGTTGTATTGTTGATAATTAACATAAATAAATACAATATGATTATGTATGTTTTTTTAAATGTCTATACATTTTTCTAATAAATTTTAGAGACAAAAAATAATAACAAATCTGATTTTAAGCATGAAATACTCTAATATTTTTAAAAGGTCAGTTTACTGCCTTTTGATGGAGAACCCTTTTTAAATCATGGTTTTGATAACTTAATATGTTATTTTTAAAAAAATGAACTTCGTATATATAATAAAGACATTATAATTTAAAAAGGATAAATTTTAGTTAATTTTCAGATAATATTCAATTTTTAATAAATAGTGAAAAATACTGCATTTTAATTCAAAACTTCATTTTCATCTAATTTATTTATATAGTTATATTATATATTAAATTATATTTCAAATTTAATTGGATTTTATTTTTATTATTCAATCCAATTTGGGTTGTTGGGTGTAATTTAACATTGAAATTGGATATAGACACATGTCAATCTTTGGGTAGTTTTTAGTTCTTAAAACATGCTTTTTGGATTTGACAACAGGAATTAATTTTAAATTAATTTATGAAACATATTTGTTTTGAATGTTGAGAAATTGATTCCCTATTTGGAATCATTAGGACTAAATTGTGTAAGTAGGCACCTTTTAGTTTCAAACATTATGAATAGTAACTTCAATAATTATTTTATTTACCATAGTTAAAGGGTAAACCTGGTATATAAGGGTAAAAAATTAATATTATAATAATATTAAACTGCCTTATCACATGACCTAATCATATTGGATGAGATATTTCCATCCATGGGATTCTGTGGGTCGATTTTGGAACCCAATGGAGCCACATTGTTGTGAAAATTACATTTTATAAGAATTTATTTAAAGTAAAGATAAATATAACATAAACATGTATTTTTTAATAAAACAATTTTTATATGTGGTTATATAAGTGTTCTTTTCAATAAAAAATATTAATTACTAATATAAATAGATTTTGTATATCATGGTATTTTATTTGATAATTTTTAGATATCAAATAAATAAATATATTAATGACACAATGATGATGTAGTGATTACCTTATTAATGAATGATTTCAATAAATGTGATTATAAATTTTAAAATAATTAAATTTTAAAACTTTCTATTTCATCCAAAAAATTATAGATTATTATGACTTGTTATCTATTAAATAATTTTTTTTTTCAAAACAATCATGACTATATGAATTTTTAAAAAGTCATGATATGAATAGTATAAAATTGGAATAAATGAGTTTTTATAACAAATACAATTTTATTAAATGATATAATTGTCCTAAAAATCCGAGAATCTTTCAAATGACATAGATAATGTTTAAAATGTATTTAATTAATTACATTATGTTCTATTGGAATTTTATAATATCTATATTTACCATATAGTATGAATATACAACAAGACATGGTAAGAGTTAAATTAGTTAACTAAGGGTTAAAGAAAAAAAGATAAGGTTACATTTGTGCCGTATAATTGTTTAAAAACTATTTGTTGACCGTTTATAGACCCAAAATCATCTTATATTTGAAATAAATTACTTTTTAACCTTCTAGAACCTAAAATCATTTTATAATAAAATAATTTTTCAAAACATTCCTAATGTGCCCCTCCTCCCTCTAATAAAAGGGAATCAACTCTACCCATTTACTCACACCTCTAAAGCCTCTTGAATAGTCCAAATTCTACTAAAATAAGATCTCAATATCCCTAAATTCATCCTAGAAGCCTTAACATAGGAACAATGAAATTCAATAATTCCATTTGTCTCAAATTAAAGGGAGTTACCTGATATAGTGGCAACGACTTCTATCAAGTTATTTTCTTTTATTTTCCTTCTACACTACCTATTTTATTATTATTCTTTAATTACATAACAAAATTAGAATTATAAATATACTATGATGTTTTTATGTTATTTATTTAATCTACACGTACACACACCTCCATCTAATATATATAGACATATTGTTTTTGTGTATTAAAAACTATGGCCTCTTGAAACGATTATTGTTCAATTTTCCCATACCACCTCTCATGGTGTCCATTATGATAGAAATTTATTTATATTTGATATATAATATATTTATATTGTATCTATTTATATTTATATTTATTTAAAATATAGATTTATGCTTTCTATAATGTGTAAATATGATAATTTCATTTTCGAAAGTTCATACTACCACCCCTCAAAGTTATATGACTCGTTAATTTCATATATAGAACATATAATGGATGGATTTAATGAACATATGTAATGTATATAAAATATTTTATTATACTTTAATTATAATATACCTATGTATCATTTAGTTTTCATTCCATTAAATATGAAAATATAAATGAATGTAGCATCCTTGCATACATACGAATTACCATCTCCATAAACGGTGAATTTCATTTTTTATCTCCAAATGTTATGGAATATTATAAATAAATATATAATGGATATAAATACATATATACAAGGTATATACAATAATTAAATCAGGAATAATATTCTGGTAACATTTAACATCAAAACATGTTCATTTTCGCCTCATGTACCAAATATCGACAAAATAAATGATATTAACATAAATAATTATGTAATTGTTATAACATGGTAATAAGTGATATAAATGGAATAATAAACATGAAAAATGATTTGAAACAATTATAAACTATGTTATGTATATAATTTAGGGAGAACAAGGTATATACGTGATAATTCAGACTCAAGGTAAGGGACCCTTTCATCATCTTTTTTTTGTCATAAATTTATTTTATGTTATATCCATTAATTTTTATTTTATCATGTTTTTATTTGTTCTTATATGTCATTATTTCGATCCATTTTATGTCCAAATGATGAGATACCCTTTCTCTCTCATCAACTAATTTTCAGAATTTTTAAGTGATGCCATTAGGCTGTAAAATTTTCATAACGGGATTTCTACACTCAATTTCCTCTCATTGAGTTTTATGCATACTTAGTTGATAATATTATACCAATATTATGTGCGGAATAAATATTTATTTACTAATTTTATAATTTCAACTTCCCTTTCTGTGGATATACAATTTATACACATATTCACCACATTGATAAATTCTTATGTCATTTATACAAACATTGTAAGGGAGTTCATCTCAATATCCTTTCATTGTGGAATATATTGATTTATAAATGAATTTATTTTATACAGTGTATAAACCCATTTGAATTTTAGTTTCATTAAAAAAGAATATTTTTCCTACAAATTGTTTCACTAAACGTGAAAAAAGAATGTTTATTTTTTACATACATGATGATAACGACTTTTCCACTAGCATGAAAATTATTTGATATCTGGATTTATTAACGAGCTGTAACATTTTTAAAAAGAAAATAAATTAAATATATAATATTTATATATTTATATATTTTGGTAATGAAAATGGTTTTGAGAAATCGTTGACTATGTCAATACCTTTAAATGGTATATTTTTATTTCAATGTAAAATGTTATCATTCCTTAATGCTTGTTTTATGTGTTATGAACATGTTATGGTTCTTTGGGATTATTAACATATATTGGTGGTTCCATGAAAAAAATTGGGTGTGTGATCTAGAGATAGATCTCCAATACATTGGGTAATGTGATGGAGTTTAACATTAATGTTAATACTATGATATTTAGGGAATATACAATGATGGGTATTCCAAACATAACTCCCTATGTAGTTGTGAAAGATACAATGTAAGTATGTTATGGACGCCACAAGTTACCATTACAATTTATGTTTTCTATGTGTTATTCATAAATATTATGATTTCATGTGGTATGTTAAAGAGATTATGTTTTATGATTGGAAATTATGATATCATTGATTTGTATGTATCGAGGGTAAAATGTTTTCATTCCTTATTTTATAACCCTTACTGAGATTTTTATTGTCATCCTGTATTTTTGAAATATTCTTCACTTGGTATAGGGAAGGTTAAGAGAATGGATTGATTCAAGAAAATTTAAATCAAGAAAATATTTTTTTGTTTCATTTTAGGGATATTTATAGTTGTGAAAAAAATTAGACAGTTTATATGTGTCTAATTTTTAATATTTGATATTTAATGTAACAGTTATGGCCTAATTCTATAAGATAAAAAAAACTGAAAATATACTTAACGTGAATTGCTTACTTAACTCAATACTATGTAATGTTTAAGGGTGGGGCCTTATATTACTATTTTAAAACCCACCATGATTTCAGAGGAAGACCATCATGGGTTTTATGAAAGGCACATGAATAATCTATCTCGGTTAAAAATGTAATATTTGGGGGGTATTTAAAAACACATTAGAGGTCTCCATATCCTTTTTTATGATGCAATAGGGAATCCCCCCTCTATTTTCAGACTCTTCATCATACCTTCTATTTTTAAAATCAACATTATTTAAGGTTTTATTGAAGTGTTGTTTATGGTAGTTTAACCACAACAACATAAGTAATATCCCTAGGTAGATGGTAATAATTTACAAGAGGGGAAGTTGAATATACATTTAAATCATTTATAAAAAATAACAATTAATAGTTTTAATATTGAATAAAAAATTTATAGTGATGTGTTTATAATATAATATAGTGGAAAAATATAAACGTATAATTTTTATAGTAGTATATATCATAATGATTGTATTATACTCTCCAATAATCCCTATTCCAAAATGAGATTTATTCCCACATTGAAAAATTACTTTTAAAGGCATGATTGTTATTTACTAACACTTCAATTAACAATACCTGGAGTCACAAACAATACATTTCTTTTTACACGAGTCCCAACAATACTGAATTTTTTGTGTGAGTCACAACCCAAGAACTATTTTTTTGGTTGGAAGAATAACATATAAAATAACCTTTTATTGGGAAATTCATAAATCAACACCTACAATTAAAAATAAATGGGAAAACCTCTATCATTTAGAATACTAGAAAACAATGAGGACCAGTGGAGAATAGAATATGTTATTTTCGATGAAGATCAATTATCAATAACCACTTTAGTAGTATAAAGTCGAACATAGAATTTCTATTTTGATGACATAATTGAAATAGTTTTTATACAATATCTTAATTATGTGTTAGGTATGTCACTTAATTTATTAATTGTATATTTTTTATTGAAAAATCACCATTGATAAAACAAATATCCTTCGAATCTCTCCTAATAAGAGCTTACTAAACAAACCATCATCATTCGATGGTTAGAAATAAAAAAATATTAAAAAATTATGATACCGATTTAAAAATATCACATAATCAAAGAATAATTTTAGTCCCTACGAATCATGTATTTAAATCATTAAAAATCATTCAATATTTTTGTTAGTACATATGAGAGTCTTTCAAACAATAAGAACAATAGACACTACCCTAACAGTCATGATGTAAAAATATATAAAAACAAAGCATGAAGTGAAACATATTTTCCTCATAAATATTATTTATAAGTTTCATAAGTTTAAAAAATAAATACCAGTTTATGTTTTCCTATTGAGAAAAGGATTTATATTTAAAAACTAAAAGAAGCTGATATATGTTTTCAACTGACAGTATTATATGTTTCCAACTGCTAATGTTGAGTTGCTTCTTCTTCTACCATTAAAATAGAGGATCCAAAAACACTATAGTTCATGATATAATTGATATTTCTAATCTATAACTATTGGTTGTTTACTCTACCACTACCAAGTCAAGGTTATGAAATAGCCAGACATGATGGATGCCATGGAATAAGAGACCTGGAAAAATAATAATCTCTTTTTATACTAGTGTGTGATACCATTCATGTGGGTTTAAGAGTCATGGTTGAATAGAACATATGAACTGGCAGAATACAATTTTGGCGACGCTTCTGGTATGTGATACATGCTTGGATGAGAATGTTTTGTTATCAAGGAAAAAGATGCTTCCGGGGATGATTTGGATATTGATATGCTTCCATGATGCTTTTCGAATCAGCAAAGAGAAAATGATGTTTAGGCGTAGTGAAAATGAAAATAATGAAGAGGTGAAGAATAGTGGGAGCTCATTCATGGAGTGATGGAATCATGAAGATACTATTAAGGATTAATGTTTTGAGCATGTGTCATGCTGTAGGTGGTGGCGACATCACGGAAATATTATTTTTTGCTTATATAGACAAGACAAACTATTCTGAGATATATCAATATATATTTACATATATATTAACACATATAATCTATTTATATATAAGTATATTTGTGTGTGTGTGTCGGTATATATTCATATATATATATATATATATAATTAAATACAATATATAAAATTTATAATAACCACTCTTAAAAGAATAAAATTGTTGATTAATGAATAAAATTTCAATATATTGTTAATATATAATTATATTTTTATATATTATAAAACAAATCCTATAACAAAATTTATATATCACAATTCAAAATAAAATATAATTGAAACTTAATTAAATTAATCGCATTTGATAATGAAATAAAAAAATATACATATAAAAAAATGAAAAAAATTTAATCATGATCATGTGTGGTATTTTAACAAAAGAAAAACTCAAATGTTAGGTAATTATGTGTAAATAAAGGTGTTGTAATTATAATTTAACAAATAATAATAATTATTATTAATTATTAATTTTCCATGTTCAAACAATGAAAAAGTCCCCGATTTTGTAAATTAATAAAGCAAACATTTAGTCAAATATAAAATAATCTGAAAAATATTCTCCCCTTCTTTCAAATTTATCAAAAAGTTAATATTATAGACTTATGTAAAAAAATATCCCTCTGAAAGATTAAAAATTTTAAAATACCTAGTTTTGAAATCCAAAAATATTCGCCATTATAAATGCATAAATAAATTTAATATAACTTTAAGTTTATATCAATAGTTTTTAATGTAAAATAGTAGATGATTACACAAGAAGATTTTTTTAATCCGACTATGGAAAATTTCATATCAATGAAAACCATTTAACAAAATTTTAAAATTCAATATTACTTGTAACATAAAGTATTACATTCTCATAAAATTTTATTACATATTAAAATTAAATAAAATAACATTATCTAGGAAAAATTAAAATATATACATATATTCTTTGTTACATATAGTACACAATAATTAATAAAATAATCATAATTTTACACTTCTAACATACCATGTTCGATATCATTTTTCACAAATATTACAGAATGTAATGGTTTGGTAAATTTATCAGAATACTTTTTTATTAAGAAAAAATTAAAAACTAATAACTCGGTTATTTATATGATCCATTAAAAATTTGAATCTAAAATCTAAATGATTATTTGGGAGTGTTGAAAATGATTTTAAAAAAAATTATCAGCACAAAATTTACAACAAATAAATAAAATTCTATCAAATTTACTATATAAATCACATAAATTCTGTTTTATCCAAGAATGTTGAAAACAAAAACCAGTTATAGTAACATACATAGACTCATTTGTAAGTACTACATAATATAATTATTTCATAGAAATCCGTATAATTAAATTCCTTCACAGAAATTCACACATACTTGTTGTTATTCTCTATTAAAAACAACAACCTCCATAATCAGAATCACCAAAAGTTAATAAGTAAAAAAAAAATGATTTTAATAAAATACAAAATAATTATAATTCCAATGATATATCTAATAAATATTTTAATAGATTCATGATTACATTGATTTTTATTCAACGAAAATCTTATTACCACAAATATGTAAAAAGTTATATCTAGTCTGGGAAAAATAAATTAACATAACTTGCCTAACATTCTTCTATAAAACTTGAATCAAACAGACTTCCCCAATTAATCCAAAACCAATTTTATGTTTTTACTCATCAATGTTTTAATAATATTTAACAATTCATGTCCAATCCTTTTAATATGTTTTTTACTATATTTATATTGATTTAATAAAATACAATCTTTTCATTGGTTAATTTGAATTTCGATTAAAATTTTCAATTCTCACATTCTTCTAATACTGAATTCAGTATTACATGGTTTGTAAAACCTTCCCAATGTGAATCATTTATAGCACTAAATATTATTCAATAAGTTTATATTTGTGCAATCAAAATATCAATTGAAACATTTATCATAAATAGGGCAGGATCAACTGCTCCTTTAGCAAAATCATTTTCCAATAAAAATATAGTTAGTTTCTCAAAAATATCTCAATGAGATTTATTAAGACCATATAATTCTTTGTTATGTTTAATGACATGACTCTGAAATTATTTATTTTCTAATCCATGGTGTTTTTAAAAAAATATATCTTAACAAATTATTCAGTTTAATAATTCACTCTTCACATCCATGTCATATAATTTTATATTTTAAAGATAATAAAATTCAAAAAAAATTATAACATATTATATCCTAGAAATTGAAGATAAATAATCCCTAATGTTGTTTATCTCTTTCAATGAATATCCATGAAAAACTAGGATTTCTCGATTTTCAATTTTTTTGTGCTTTATCTAATATATTACAGAATGTTAACTTACTACCAATTATATATTTATAATATGGTATTTCATAAAAAATTATTTAGTTTATTTCATTAAAATTGGTTTAATTCGTGAAAAAAAACATTAATCCAATATGATCTATTTAATGAGTAATCAATATTTAATAGACACAATGTGAATAAAAAATTCATAACTAGAAAAATAATATTAAAATAATTTTCTTGTTTGAATTCAGAATTATATATTCTCAATTATTTTTTAATATAATCATTTTTATGATTTTTATAATCTATACGATCAGTTTGATAAGTATTATTCTTCCCCTCAACTAAGGAATTATGATTTCTTGGAAATTATATTGAAAAAAATTAATTCTTAGAATTCATCATCATCATTATTTATAAGATAATTATTCTTGATATAATTATATTAAAACAAATTTAGAGGGAATTAATCTTAAAAAACTAGTTATAAATTTTTATAAAATCTATATACATTATATTTATTAGAATAAAATTAAAACATTCCATCATCTCCTTTTGATTCAAAATCATATACATTATCTTATGAATTTAAAATAAAAACATGGTAACCAGACACCCTAAAATATCAAATTTTAGGATTCATGATTAAAAACAATATTAACGTGTGTTATTTAAAAATGGAATAATGGAAACTCTATTTAACACATTAAAATATAAATTATTAGTTTAGAACTAAAATATTTAGTCACATTAAAGTCAATAAGCATTGATATATCCATTTCATGTATTCATCTATTATTTTTTTTAAAATAAAAATTTTATTGTGATGTCCTAAATGATTTAAAACAATGTTCATATCCACTGTATATAAAGAAATTATAAAATAAAAAAATAACAAAATTCACAACCACTTGTACCATTTGATAAAATTAATTGAAATATTAATATAATTTTATACTTTTTAGAAAGGAAAAAACATGGTTAAGGTTTTATTTTTGTGAGAAAATAAACAATTTAGATGGATATACTATAATCATCCACTATAACTAATACATATATATTTACACAAAAATTAGTACATTTTATGGGTCTCAATAATTCAATATATATAAATTAAATAAATATAGTTTTACTAAAAGTGTTTATATATTTAAATATTTCCTTATGTTTTACCCTTTAAACAAAAATTAGAAACAAAATATATTCTTGTATTTTACATCATAAATTTTTGAACTAATTCTATCTTTATGAACGTGTACAAAACAATAAATTTCTCATGTCCAAGTCTCCTAATCCAGATAATATAATTTTTTTATAATAAATTTTAATACTATACATTATATTTCATTAGATCAAGAATATAAATAGTGTAAACATCATCCTTTCTATTTGCAGAATATAAAATAGATTTTTAAAAAAAAATTGTAGATTTATAATATTCAAATTTTAAATTTAACACATCATTATAGAGCTATGAAATAATTTTAAATATTTTTAAAACCATCTATAAATAATACATTTAAAAAAATAATTTTAAAAAATACAACATATTTGATAAATTTAATCTAACCATTATAATAAGCACCAAATTTTACAAGGCTTTTATCAAATGATATAAAATATATTCTTTTTTTAAAATAATATATCTTATGTTTGGAAGACGAACAATATAGATATCTAAATTTTTAAGACACCTGTAGAATGTTTCATAAAATGAATCAATCAAGTAGCATGTTTTGGTTCTAATTCTATTTTGGGTCCAATTAGATAATTAGAAGAGAATTTTGGAATAAAAATATATTTAACAAACAAATCTGTCACATTTTAAAAAATAAATCATTAAAAATAAATTCTTTATTATGATGAAATAATTTTTTAAATTCTAAAATTGAATTCATCGAAAATATACCCATTCATTCTATATTTAAATCTAGTTATACTTGAATTAATTCAAATTAAGATTTTATGAAAATTAATTTTATTAATTATTGTTGAAAATATATTATAAACTAGACTACTCCGGTTATAGTTTTGTTTCAAAAATGGTTTTTTTCAAATTTCTCATTTTCATGAGAACATCTGGATAACATTTCTTCTAGATTTATAACATCCTTTTCCACATCCACATTCTATTTTTTTAAAACCTCTAAACATGTATCAATTTTTTAAAAGAAACAAGAAGTTGTATTTATCACTTTTTCATTTTATTTCATCAGATTGATATCATCTTTATCAACATTAGACAAGTCCTTCATTATTATATTAAATTTTCATTGATGATCATTATTATTTTCAATAAGAAAATATTTAATTCAATATTTTGTTTTTTTATTTTCAATATCTCTGTCACAGAACTATTTTTATATTCCTTATTATTAGAAATATTGATACTAATATATTCACATTTATTTTTCACTATCTTTTATTTTTTAACCAATTTTTTTTATATAGGTATATTTTTCAATAATACTGAAACAATCATTCCTTAATTCCCCAATTTATTTATTAAGATTTGTGAATTAAGAATTAATAGAATCATAATAAAAATTATAATGAGAATCATTTAATTTTTCATATTTATTGATTTCATTATAACCAAAATTGGTAAGAGTTATTAATGGATAAAACAATAATTAAGGTACATCATAATGTGTATCCTTAAAATAAGGGTTGGGTATATCCTGTTAACTTCCTCTATAACTATTGAATATGAAGTGTATAAATAATCACATCCACTAAATAATGGATTCTCTTCATTTCCCCTTTTGAATTTTTTTTCTACTAAATAATGGGTTAGGTACAATCTGTCTTGATGTGCCTCTCCTCCAACACTAATAACTTTTTAGTTTTTAAATATCATTATTATTTCAAGTATTAACATTCATATATTCTTTTTTGAGCTTTCTTTTGTTCTACCTCTCACCAATTTCATATTTTTATATTTTAGACCTTTCTTATAAATTTAGTCATATCCTTGTGACATTAATAGAACTAAGATTCAAAAGAGTTAGATGATTCATTAACCAAATATTAAAAAAAAACTTTTTATTTGTATACTTATCATCTGAAATGTATTTCAATTCATGTTGATACAGTAGAAAAAATAATTTACTACATCTAAAGTATATTATTTTAAATTTTTAATTTCATGAATGACATAATTATTTGTGTTCCATACTTCTAGGAAATATCATAGTATCATTTAAAAAAATTATGTATTATCCAGTTCTTCTCCAGGTTTCCTCATTCCATTTTTAATGCTTATAAGCTGGTGAAACAGCTTGTTCACTAACTCATCTCCTCCCTTCTTGATATCCTGGAATTTAATCAAAGGACCCCCATCTTGGTTTTTAAATCATGTCTATCCCATAGTGAGTAACATGTATAATTATCAAAATATAATGAGATATCATATATGATAAAACATTGATAAACATTATTATACTTACAACACAGTAAATAATACTCTTTACATAATAATTACAACCCTGATTTTCCCTATCATTAGCTATATATTACTCTGGATCAGCTTTAGGAAAATAATATGGTTTTCCTGTGATTATATAATGATCCACACATAAATTCTTCATTTATTATTTCTTTTATTTTTAATTCAAATACATATAATAACATCAATTGAAAATGGGGTCTTTAATGTACCCATTCATTATTTTTAGTATTACCATCAATCATTAATGATATATTCCATATACTATTAGGAATATTACCTTCAAAATAATAAAATATATAAATAATAAGAACAACCAATATCCAGTAGGATTTCTCTCTAATACAAATATTTAGTCCGATGTAGATAGAAATAATCAAATGGAGGCAGTGAGTTGTCCTTCAAAACTTTTAACATAAATAATGACTCAAAATTTTAAAAGTTATTAAAAAATGTTTACTGAAGTGATTGAAATATAATTAAGTGGAAATAAAATATGAACATAGTATTTTTATAGTATTTTTATATAAAAAATATCCTACTATAATCTTATATCCCCTCTACTTAGTGATAAGATCAATACCTTATAATAAATATCACCTTTAATGGTGTGATAACCAACTTACAGGCTTGTCCTTATACAATACCTAGATGCACATCCCATACATGAATTTATATATGAGTCAAAAATTATACTACCCGATATATAATTTTTTAGTAACAACATGAGGTCCTTACATTTGGTTAGTATAATAATCTACACTATACAAGGTTCTGAATAGAAAAATATTAAATATTGGCTTACAATTAAAAACAGCTAGAAGAAAATAAAACCCTCTGAAGACCATAACATAATGAATACCCGTTGTGAATATAACATGTGAAAGTTGATCTGGTTTGATGATCACCACCAACTTTAGTAAAAGAGAATGGAATATTGATGTTCCTTTGTGATCACATAAATGAAACTATTGTCGTAGAAGATCCCAGTCACATGTCAAGTAAGTGACTCACTGCATGTTGTGGCCTTTATTTATAAAAAAACCACAAACTATACCATTTTTTTAATTACCATTGTGTGGTTATTTTTTAAACTCATCAACACCATTCAATGTTTATAAGTAAAATATATTGTGTCAAGTCATTAACTATTTAAACATCATGTATAATCAAGGAATAATTATTTCATTACCCAATTCATGCATTGGGCTCATTAAAATGATATATAATATGATTTTTAAAGGATATGATAGATTTTAAAATAATATGAACAATGGAACCTAATATCACACATGTGTAGTAGGAATATATGAAAACAAAGTGTGAATTGAAACTTGTTGTCTTCATAAATATTTTATATAATGTGAAACATTTAAAAAAATAAATACATGTTTATATTTCTTTACACTGCAATGAGTGCATATTTTATAACTAATTGGAGAATATTTTGTATACTTGTAGAATATCTTTGATACATCTACCATTGAATCACTTCTTCAACAATCATTAGAACTGAGGATCAACTACTGATAATTTTCATGCTAACACTGATATTTTTCTACAACTATCGATGAATATATAAGATACCACCACCATTTAAAGCCAAGAGAGACTATGTTACCACCAATTTTGTTTGAGGATATAATATGTATTAAATAATAATACAGAATGAATAATATACTACCATTAGGAGACGATAAAGAAAATGTTTCTATTGATTTTTGAAAATAAATATTCCACTGTACTACCATCACGTTAATGAAGCTGCTACTATTAATAGAGATTTGTACTACCATTCATCAAAAATTGATCTACCACTGTTCTACCACCACACTGATGATTCAACTACTCTTATAGGAGGGCATTGATATAGTCATCAAGGGGTTACATATCCAAGTAGATGACATGATTAGACATAATTCTAGCCATGGAAGAACATACTCTAATGATGATGATGCCCCAGATATGATACACTCTAATAATATTTATGTTAGTTGAAGAATCATGGATGAATATAAGCAACTACTTCCATAAAGAAAATTGACTAGGTACTGATAATATTATATATATATATATATAATTTTTATATATATAACTATATATATGTGCATCGATATATATTTTAATATATATAAATCAAGATAATGAAATAAAATATATATATATATATAATACAAAAATAACCATGCTAAAAAGAATTATGCACTTGATTAATGAATATAATTAAGATCTGTGATTACTAAAAATTTATATAACAAATGATTACATAATAAATCATAAAACAATATTTATATAACTATATACACATTTAAATGGAAAGTATAAGTAATTAGATTTTTCATATGTGATAATGAAATAAAACACTAATATACAAGATAATTAAAATTATTAATCATGATTGTTTAATAACCTTGAACATATAGTTTAAATTAGTGGGGGTAATTATAATTTTTTAAAAAATCGAAAATTAATAAAATATTAACATTCCAGATACAAACACTGAAAAAGACAATTTTAAGAAACCTTATTATTTTTATATTCTATTACATTATAATTATCTTAGATTGGAGTATGGATATTTATATTTAATTTGATATGTTTTCATAGAAATAAAAAATAGGTTACTTCATTGGTTTTCCATCAAATATAATCCTAGGTTAATGTTGATCTTGATGTAAAAAATAGTCAAAATTTACTTAACTAAATATCTGGATGTTATGAGTGTTTGAGAAATAAAAAAATGATCCCATAAAACATCCATAATGATTTCTAGGGTGTTGGAAATCTAACAAATTAACCTAAATAAATTATCCATAAATATTTACATAGGTTTCTTGAAATGAATAATTTTTTCAATGAAATTTTGGTTTAATCTCTCGAAAATATATGGATTATGAGAAGTAAATTTAGTTGAAAATAATTTTAAATGTCCTAAATTAATATGGAAATAAATTGACATTATTATAAATTTGATTATACTGTGATTAATCATTGGTAATAAGATAAAATAATTATTATGGAGGATGAGGTGTTAATGTTATAGAAAATGGACTATGAAAAATTGTAATACCTAATTTGTATAAAAAATAATTATAATATAGTGGAAATTATTTTTAATGATGGTATTAGTCATTTTTATTTCATAATTATTATATTTTTTCAAAATTACACACGATTGATTTATTGATGTAGTGACTAGGATGTGATTTTTATTTGTTATTATTATTTTATCACCACTATTATTAGTGAGATTTATAATATAAGTTGAGTTTATGTATTTTTAACAGATCATTATGACCATGAAAAGAATTTTGTTAGGTGATTCCATAAGGCGAGATAATTACATATTCTTTTAGAGGGTCTTGTGATGTGGGAATTGAAATGTAATTAAACTAAATAGTGTAAAACTATGTGAAATCACTATACTTATGACATATGATTCACACCCAAAAGGAATTACCAAACATATAATCTAGGAAATACAATCAAGAGTAATTTCAATATAAAGCCTCAAATTCAAAAACACTAGAGGAATGAAACTACTTAGACCCTGATGTGCACACCCATGAAGAAGACCAGACTAGAATGATATATCACGAAAATGTAGTGTTTAAACTAATTATTATGGTCATAAAACATTAGTATATCTAGATATTGTAGGGTTAAAAATAGTTATTTGGAGTTCATGTGTCCATATGTTTGTGTTTACTTTCAACCCTCTTTAGTTTGTGGTAGGAATTATTTATTAATGGACTTTTCATGTTTTATATTTTATTTTTTTATTAATTAACATTCACAATATATGAGAATGTTATCACATTGAAATGTTTATTTTATACATAAGTGTGTGTAGGGTTATGTCTAGATATCTTATCGAGTAAATCATATCCATGAACTAAATATATTAAACTCCATATTTTTGGTGTGTCTCTTAATTATGTTCACGCCACTCCACATGATTACTTGTATGAAAGGGAAAGTACTTGGTCTCTTGTAGGAGGATTTAGAGTTTGTGACGGAGTTCAGTGATGAGTTTGGGAGTCCGAGAGTGAATATATGAGTTTTGTTTTTCTTAGTTTCATATGATAACTCATACGTGGATCTTCCTTTTTATGTATAAGTGCATACATGTGATATATCAAATTGATTTTTTTAATACGATCTAATTTAAATTTTTATTTAATAATTGATGATACTTTTTTATTATGGTGATATTTATTCCACGTGTGGTACTTGTGGAGTGGGTATGAAAGTACATGGCTAGTAACACATTAGTATTTAGTTCTATTATATTAATATTTTTTATAATTATTTATTTGAGATCAAATCTCTCCTTGATGATTTAGCATTAACCCTTATCACTAACATGCATCCACTCATGATAACGTATTATGTCATAGATCATATGGGAAACATATAAAGAAATATAGTACATAATGGCTCAATATTAACGAAAATTATAAATAATAAATATAAAAAAATTACTAAGAACTATTTTATTTAAATAAATTAATATATATCATGGAGAAAAAGGCGATGCAGATATTTATTTTTACTTTCATTTAATTATTAATAGTTTATTTTATTTAAATATTCATCGCATTACTACGTTTGAGTTTCATAGAAAAAATATTCCAAAAACCCTCTAACCTTTTACTATTATTCATAATAATAAATATTTATAATTATTTATTCGTAAATATGGAAAATCATAATGTTATGTGATAAATTTTTCATCAACGTGAAAAAATATATAGAAAATATATATTTTTAATATTAAATAACGATCTTGACACACTAATACATTAATAAATATATTATTGAAGTGTACCAACAATGATTAAAAAATTAAATAAGTAATTCTATATTGACATTATTTTAAAAGGTCACACTCTTAACTAATTTTATTGAAGAATACATAGGACAAAAAATTGTTCGTTATATAATATTTTTAATATAAAAGTATTGATTAATTAAAGTTTTGGTAAATGGATAATATACATACATGAATTTAATATTATGTGTTGAATCAAAACAACTTTTTTCTCAAAAGGGGGGTTTAACACCATTTTCCATATACTACATGGGAATCAGAAATGGGGGTCATTTTCATAGAGTATTTCCCATAAAATATAAAAAAATTGAAATTTTCCAACATGTATATAATGTTTGAGACACAAATATTAGTAATGCATATATATTTATATATTTATATTGTTTAATTAATAAATCTCAAGATGGAAAGAAATCTAACTGATGAATGTGGTTGATATTTTATAAGAATTAGTATCTCATAAAAAAATAATGATATGGATGGAGATTCCTGATGGTGTTATCAGGTTTTTAGGGGTTTTATGGTGTTGAGGATGGTTCATGGGAGTGGATAGGGGTGAGTTACTCTTTATTTTCCTTTTCGATCAAAAAATAAAAATAAAAATATTAATTATATTAATAACTCTATATTTAATTATAAATATAAATAATATATATCTGTATTTTTTTAAAATATATTAAAAATTATAATCATAGTTTATGTAGCACCCCTTGTTTGAGGTATGTATCTTATTTATGCCATTTTATGTGTTTAATGAGCTTGGGATGAGTTTGGAAGAGGGTGGGAGAGTTTGGAACGGTTTTGGACTGTTTTGGAGGCCTTTTAGGGCTACATAGTTTGAGCACATTTAGGGGAATCCATTTGTGAATCCAAAGAAAACCATGCAACTCGAGGTAGTGGGGTCCTGTATGGTTTGTACACAGTTTGTCTAAAAGTGCAGGGAGGTTATGCGAGGTTCCTTTGAGGCAGTGTGATCTGCTTTGTTAGCGCACAGTTTGTCAAACCGTGAGGGCCATTAATATTGGTTTTATTAAAAATAGAAACATACAAGATTGACCTAACTCACTCCAATCTTCCTCAACCTCAATCATCACTCAGTATTTTTGGATCTAAAGGGTTTTATGAGATCTCCCACTCATTTTATAAATGATTCAATGGGGGTTCAAAGAGGTTTGATGGTGGTTCCTCCCAGGCAAGTCTGTCCTCTTGTCTTCTTACTGGTTTCTCTCAAGATATACTCTTATCCCTTTCATGGTTTTCCAGATCTTCATCAGTTTCATGTTGATCTTGGTTTTTTATCGCCTAAAGTTATGATATTAGGGATTTTTGATGATAGGGTAGATGATATTCAGTGGTTTCAGTGGTTCTTTCATTGGATTTGAGGTGCGATTTCTTGTGGGTCGGTTTCTCCCGGACTGTCAATGTAGGTGGATTCCCTATTGACTCAATTTTGTTATAACATGATGAAATTATTGTAGTTAATTGGTTTTTATTGAAATTTGTTTTCATAATGATGTGATAATATTATTTTAAACCCATTTGGTGATGATTTGTAGAGTTTGGGGAAATTGAGTTCCTATTTCAAAAAAGGGGCTTTTTTGTGATTTTAAAATGATTATTTTAAAATAATAAGTGGTTGATCATGAAAAATGTTTTGTGAATGATGGTTTCCTAGAAAGATTTTTTTATTCAAATTTGGTGGGTCATGGAAAGTGTTTAATGGGTTTTTTTCAATAAATGGGTGATTTAATTATTTGAATTTCCTTATGTTGGGAATTTTTGATGCACTTATAGTTTTTGGTGGTAGATAAATTGTTGGTATAATGGGGTGTCCTTGATGTGATATACTTGTCGTTTTTAAGTATTATGGATTGTGTAAATTATGTGTGTAATGTTGGAAGGCATTACCACTATAAAAAGGGGATGGTTAGTGTACGTAATTGACACCATCAAAGGTTATTTGGATGTGAAGTACCACTAGATTGGGAAATCATACCGGTCTTGGACAGAAGTTACACCATGGTTGTTTACTGGTTTGGGAGTGACAATCCCCATTGTATTATTGTTTTTATGGTTATTGTAACACCCTAGGTAAATAAAGAGTATGACATTTTCACATTTATCCATATTTGTCATTGAAATATTAATATAACTTTAAAGGTGACGCTATGCTCTATGGCGTACCCAACACGCAACAACAAGTTTCTTTGGAATCTTATGTTGCACTCTAATAATAAAATAATATTATTTTAAATGGTAGTTAATGCCTAGCTGTTGTGATGGCGGGAATGAATAGAACTAACTACAAAGTTATTATATATGTTTGTCAAATATTTTTAATTTTTACAATAAATTTTAGAGGATTCAAAATGCGAATGAATCCAATTTTGACCGTAAACATTCTAATATTTTTTAAAAGGTCTATTAACCGCCTTTTGAAGGAGAACCTTTTTTAAATCCACTTTTTTACAATTTTATGTCTTATATTCGACAAAATAAAATACATTTTTGAACTCGGGACATCAAAATTTACTTTGTGTAAATTTTTGGTATTTTTCCGAAAAAGCTCATCTTTTAATGAATATTGAAAAATGTTGTATTTTTATTCAAAACCTATTTTTAATCTAATTTATTTATATGATTAGAATATATTTTTAATTGGTTTTAAAGTTAAATTAGATTATATTTTTACCATTTAATCAAATAGTGGTCATTGGAATTAATTTCACTTTGAAATTTGACTTAAACTAGTGTCAATCTTTTGATATATATTGTTTCATAAAAACACGCTATTTTTTCTGATAGAGGGAATTAATTATTAAATTAATTAATTTAATATATATGTTATGATTTTTTTAAAATATTCATCATTTTTGAATTCGGAATATCAAATATAGCTTAGGGTGAATTTTTGGTAATTTTCTGAAAAAATTCAATTTTTGATGAATAGTGAAACCACTAAGTGGTACTTATAAAAACTGATTTTCCGTTTAAATGAAATTTTTGCACCTTTGTGTTTGGAATTTCAAAAATCCAACATACACGGTGGTCATTAAGATGTAAAATTTGGTTCAATGGGATTAAAATAATGTTTTGGTGAATAGTAACTTATTAAGTTTTAATCGTGATTAGAGGTAATTAGTGTAGTTTATGGTAAAAATAATATTTTAATAATATGAAATGACCTAGAAACATGTCCTACTCTCATTTCATGAGTCATGGACGACCAAGAAAATCCATGGGTCAACTTGGGTACCCCATGGAGCCACTTTGGTTGTAAAATGACATAAATACCTTTTTATTTAATGTTAAAATTAAAATGACACAAACATGAGTTGTTTTACTAAAATAATTTTTAAATGGGGTTATACAAGTCAGATTTTTGAGTATAAATAGTAATTGGAAATATAAAAATATTTTCTACATCATGGTATTTTTTTTATAATTTTTAGACATTAAATAAATTAAATTATTTATGACATCATGATGATGCAACGATGACGTCATTATTTAACGATTTAAATAAAATGGAAAGATAATGTAAAATCTAAGACCTACACATGTCCAAAACCTATTGGATGGGTGGATTTAGAACCCTTATCACCTTATACTCGAAACACATCAATGTCGGACCACTAAAATCCGAAACTCATTCTAAAATAAAGTAACATTTCTTTACTTTCCAAGAGTGCCCATCCTCTCCTCTTATAAAAGGCCCCCATCTCTACCTCCATACCCACACTTCAAAAGCCTTTTTCTCGGCCAAACCCTGCCCATTTTGTCTCTAAAAATCCCTCTCTAACTCTTAGAAGCCTCAATTTGGTCAGAAGTCTTCCCAAGGAAGCCTTTGAGCTCAAACCAAAGGGAGTTACCCGATTTTAAGGTAATGTCTTCACTTAAGTCATTTTGTTTTATTTTGCTTCTCCACCCCGTAAACTGTTTATATTCATTTCTTTTCTAACAACACCAGTATATTCAATATACTAGGTTGTTTTTATGGTAAGTATTCTAGCTACACTTACACACACCTTCGTCTAATGGTTAAAGAACATACTGTTTCTGTGGATGGCGAATTACTGCCTCACGAAACGATGATTATTCAATCTTATCTTAACACCTTTCATGGGGGCCATTATGATGTCAATACATTTATATATGATATATAATATGTTTAAGTTTCCCTTATACTTCTTTATTTTAGATTTATGGCATACCTTTATGGCTTCCATTATGGGTATACGCGATATCTTCATTTTAGGAAGTGCAGACTTCCGCCCCCTCAAAGTGATTTGATTCGTTAATACCATATGTGGTATGTATAAAGGATATATTTAATGATATAATATATGATACCATAGTGTAATTAAAATAATATTATGTATCATTATGTTTTAATTCCATTAAATATGAAATAGAAATGGAAGTAGCGTTCATGCGTACGTACAACTTACCGTCTCCATGAACGGTGAATTTCATTTCATAACTCTAAATTTATGTAATATTATAAATGAATGAATATATGGGATATATATGATATATATGATATCTAAATCATGAATACAATTCTGGATATAATGGATATTTTTTCACATGATCAACTTGTAATTATAAAGAGTTTCTTTTTGACTCAAGTAACAATGATCGTTTAAACAACTGTTATTAGCTTAAATAATAACATAGTGTTCTTGACATGGTAATAAGTCATATAAGAGTAATAATGAACTTGAAAAAGGTTCTTAAGGAAGTAGAAATTAACTCAAGTTTATTATTTACGAGATTAAAGAATGATAGAGTCAAGTCGGACCCGAGGTAAGGGATCCTACCACTCTCTTTCTTTTTAAGTACACTATTTTATGTCATTCCTTTTCAGATAATATTTCTTATGATTGGGATGTTATTTTATATTAATCCTACTGTAATTTTTATTTTCATATTATGAGATACCTTATTCTCTCTCATTAATCCATTTTGGAAGTTTTGAGTGGCACCGTTAGGCTGCCGAATTTTCCTAAGAGATATAACCTCTCTCTTTCTCTTTAAGTACTCTCCTTTATGTCACTTCTTTTAAGATCATATTTGTTATGATGGGGGATGTTATTTTATATTCCTCTTGCTGTAAATTTTATTTTAATATGACGAGAGACCATATTTTATTTCATCAATCCATTTTTGGATGTTTGAAGTGGCGTCGTTAGGCTGCTGAGTTTTCGTAAGGGATTTTTCATCTCACTTTTATTCCCGTGAGATTTATGCTACATTTGCCACAATTTCCATTTAGTGGGGTATGTACTGACCATTATTTTACTCATTGTGTAATATAATTTCATTTATGAGTATTTACATCAATGATGTATTGTCCTTCTTTCATGGGGTGTATGTGTCGAAAGATACCCAAGTCGGTAAGGGAACCTTTCACCCTCCATTTTTTTAAAAAGACTTCTTTTGCTATGTCTTTTAATTTACATAATATTATGTTGGGATATGTTCTTCTATATCCTTATTGATTTAAATTTTATTTCCATGTGATTATATACCCTTTTTATCTATCATCAACTTATTTTCTTCAGTTTTGTAGTGACTCCGTTAGGCTGTCAAATTTTTTCAAGGGAACTTCTTAACCCAATTTTGAATTATTTGGGATAAGCTTGTACTCCTTGAATATGTAGTTCTATAAATATGTGTGAATAACCTCTGATTTTTTTACACTTAATATCCACTTATATTTGGTGTATTTTGTCACACATAATTATGTAATGGATTTAACCTTAATTCAAGGATACCATCTTTGTATGGGACTTCATCTCAATATCCATTCATTGAGGTATATTTTGTTTTATACACAACCTTCTTTTATATGGTGTATAAACCCCTTTGACTTTTATGTTTATCCGAAAGCAATGTTTTTTATACAAAGTGTTTTACTAAATGACAAAAGGGAATGTTTTTGTCGTACATATGCGGCGACAACGACTTCTCCACCGCCGTGACCATTATTTGAGTTTCGGCTTCCTCTACAAGCCATACCTTCTATTTGAAAGAAAAATAAATACCATGTTTTACTTTTATTTTATTCTGGTATTGAAAATGGTTTTCATAATGCTTTTATATCAATGTGTTGTATTGATATCTTGTGATTGAAAGGTGGAAATGTTATGTTTACTTTATGCATGTTTTATGTCATACGATTATGTTGTGGTTCTTGGGCATTGTTATGAAGACCGGTGGTTCCGTGATAAACTAAGGGCGGGTGATCCCGATATATCTCTCCAATGAATTGGGTATTGCGAAGGGGTTAAACGTTAAGGTTTCTCCAAAGAGAATTAGGGAATATACTGTGATAAGTATTCCAAACGTAACCAAGAGGGTGACTCCCTACGTAAAAATGTTATTAATGCCTCAAATTACCTTTTATGTCTTATGATTTCTATGATTTATTCATGATTTTATGAGGTATGTTAAAGTGCTTATGTTTTATGGGTAAAGTATGATTTCATTCTTATGTATACATGTACTCATGTTTCCTTTCCATATTTTAATATCCCTTACTGAGCTTTTTATGCTCATCCCAAGTTTTTGAAATGTTTTTCACAGGTCAAGGGAAGGGTACATGATATGATGATAGTGTCAAGGAAGTGTCAAGAAATAATCCATGTTTTATTTTAAATATGTTTTCGTTGATGGAAAAAATGAATACTATCCTTTATGTTACCACTTTGTTTAAATGTGGAATGTAATGCAAGTTTTATGATCTAATTATCTAAAACTCTAAACCTGAAAAGATCCTCAATGTGTAATCTTCTAATAACTCAAGATTAAGTAAGGTTTAAGGCTGAGGCCTTATAGTTGGTATCAGAGGTCGGTTTAGGCAACTTTAGGGATTAGGAGTTTTTGTTAGACACATGGTTAGTCCCTATATCTATTATTTCAGTTAAATCCTTATTTTATAACTTTTGTTCAGGATAAGTAAAGTCAGTTACGAATGTAAGGAGAAGGATCTCAAATGACATTCCATTCTCTTCCTAATAGCATGCTTGCAATAATTATTGCAAAGTCATTTTCGGATGATTGTGAAACTTTTTCTATCATACAACTCACTTGCAAGCAGTTGTTTGAGATATCAAACACCTCCTCTATACCTCGTTATCATCGTGGATCATGGGTTGTTTTTAGACAAATACTATTTTTACAATATTCTCATATTTTCAAGAAAGTTAAATATTATCAAGGTATTTTCAAATATTTTACCTTATCATAAGAATTTGAAGCATATTATGATTTTAAATGGTTCTGAGGAAGGAGACCCTTGCGAAACCTATTTATATTGGCTTTTTGAATATAGTCTCTCAGCACATAATTATGGTATTATAAAAGGACCAATAATAGAAAGTTTCAACTCAAATTCTGTCCGAAAATTTTATAGAAATCATGTTTTATCAGATGTTTTGGAATTATATGTCATACATGATTATTTTCCAAAACTGTTTTTCTGTGAACACCAATATGACCCATGTTGTACAAGGTGTATTTGGATGGAGGAAGCAAATGATTGTGAAGGATCTCTAAATCATTATTGTAATGCATGGGACGTCTACCTACATGAACAAGATGACGATGAAACCGAGTGGATGCCATGATCAAGGTATGCTGTTATTTATTTTGGGAATCATTTTATTTTATCTTATGGTGGTGAAATAAGACTTCATGAATTTAGATGTTGAGATCGTAACGAATTTGGATGAAAATGAGAGGTATAAGGAAACTATTGAGAATAAAACATGTTAGGGTTATTTTTGGAGTTTTATAATAAGGACAACACATAGACCATGTGACAACCCATCGCGTCAGAAAAAGCTGTGGGAATCGAACCCACAACCAATGTGTAACTGGTATTTATCGCCTACCCCTGGACTACGTGATGTCCCTGGTTAGTATGACTTATTCTTTTTAGTTAGGTGACTTTATGAATTAAGTGTATGTTGATTTCGGGTTATCTATGGAAATCTATTATCCTATCATGGAGGATATGTGATTAATTACTCTTCAATACGAGATTTTAAGAGCAACTGATGTTGTTTGGAGATAAATGTTACTATTTAACTTGGAAGACTATGTGACTAAATCCTTCAAATATTTGGGTTTCAATCTTAGTTTGGTATTCTTTGAAGAATTTTATAGACAAATTTTTATCGAATGATCCTCGTTGAACTTTGGGTTTTGTTGGAAAAATTTTGGAGATTAAGAATAGATTTTCTTTTTATAATGGGTTATCCTTTTGTGGATTATCTGATCTCATACTAACAATTTTGGTTTTGGATTTTGTCTTAAGACATGGGAAATATATACTTCTCTTTTGTGGATTAGGTGATTCTCAAGAAGTTGATTATAGTACTCATAATGTAAACAAGTCTTCCTAAATACTCATCTTTTGGAGAAAATATGATTTTGATTATGGAATATAGTAAAATTTGAAAGTATACGTGAAAAGTAAGTATGTTTCATTATGATTTAGTTAAGCTCAAAAATAAATTCCTCGATGAAAACTAACTTAAAACAAAAATGGTGTCTGTTAACTTCTCCGAATGGGGAATCAAATACCGTTTAACCCATCACAAGTTTGTGATTTTCTTATGGTTAACTTTCTCCTAGACATGTTTACTATCACTCTCCATCAGAACATGACCCTTTGTTTTTTCCTCCGTGTCCATATTTTCATACTTGGAATCCTAGTATGGGTTAACTCGGGTGACCTTTGTACTTATCTTTCATTATTTTAAAGTGATTGTTTTACTGACTCTAGTTCCGATGTGGGATTTTCAATGAAGTTTCCAAGCCCAATTTTAACATTGCGAGGACACAATTCCCAAAAGGGGGGAAGGATGTAACATCCCAGGTAAATAAAGAGTACGACATTTTCACATTTATCCATATTTTTGAATAAAATATTAATATAAATTTAACGGGGATGCTATGCTCGATGGCGTACCCAACACGCAACACCGAGTTTCTTGGGAATCTTACGTTGCACTCTAATAATAAAATAATATTCTTTTAAATGGTAGTTAACGCCTAGATGTTGTGATGGCAGGAATGAATAGAACTAACTACAAAATTATTATATATGTTTGTCAAATATTTTTACTTTTTACAATAAATGTTAGAGGATTAAAAATGCGAATGAATCCAATTTTAAGTGTAAACAATCTAATATTTTTTAAAAGGTCGATTAACCGCCTTTTAATGGCGAACCTATTTTAAATCCACTTTTTGACAATTTTATGTGTTATAATTGACAAAATAAAATATTTTTTTACAATCGGGACATCAAAATTTACTTTGTGTAAAATTTTGGTATTTTTCTGATAAAGTTCATTTTTAATGAATAGTGAAAAATGTTGTATTTTAATTCAAAACCTATTTTTAATCTAATTTATTTTTATGACTAGATTATCTTTTGAATTGGTTTTAAAGTGAAATTAGAATATATATTTTTACCATTTAATCAAATAGTGTTCATTGGAATTAATTTCACATGGAAATTTGACTTAAATTAGTGTCAATCTTTTGATATATATTGTTTCATAAAAACACGCTATTTGTTCTCATAGCAGGAATTAGTTATTAAATTAATTAATTTAACATATATGTTGTGAATTTTTTAAAATATACATCATTTTTGAATTCGGAATATCAAATATAGCTTAGGGTGAATTTTTGGTAATTTTCTGAAAAACTTCAATTTTTGATGAATACTGAAACCACTAAGTGGTACTTATAAAAACTGATTTTCTGTTTAAATGAAATTTTTCCACATTGGTGTTTTGAATTTCAAAAATCCGACATACACAGTTTTCAGTAAGAAGTAAAATGTGGTGAAATGGGATTAAAATAATTTTTTGGTGAATAGTAACTTATTAAGTTTTAATCACGATTAGGGGTAATTAGTGTAGTTTAAGGTAAAAATAATGTTTTAATAATATAAAATGACCTAGACACATTTCCTACTCTCATTGGATGAGTCATGGCCGACCAAGACAATCCATGGGTCAACTTGGGGACCCCATGGAGCCACTTTGGTTGGAAAATGACATAAATACCTTTTTATTTAATGTTAAAATTAAAATGACACAAACATGAGTTGTTTTACTAAAAAAATTTAAATGGGGTTATACAAGTCATATTTTTTCCTATAAATAAGCATTGGAAAGATAAAAATATTTTCTACATCATAGTAGTTTTTTTATATTTCTTATACATTAAATAAATTAAATTATTTATGACATCATGATGATGCAGTGATGACATCGTTATTTAACGATTTAAATAAAATGGAAAGATAATGTAAAATCTAAGACCTACACATGTAAAAAACCTATTGGATGGGTGTATATCAAACCCTAATCACCTTATCCTAGAAAAAAATCAATGTGGGACCACGAAAATCCGAAACTAATTCTAAAATCAAGTAACATTTCTTTACTTTCCAAAAGTTCCCCTCCTCTCCTCTTATAAAAGGCCCCCACCTCTACCTCCTTACCCACACATCCAAAGCCTTTGGCTCGGCCAAACCCTGCCCATTTTGTCTCTCCAAATCCATCTCTAACTCTTAGAAGCCTCACCTTGGTCAGAAGTCTTCCCAAGGAAGCCATTGAGCTCAAACCAAAGGCAGTTACCCGATTTTAAGGTAATGTCTTCACTTGAGTCCTTTTGTTTTATTTTGCTTCTCCACCCCCTAAACTATTTTTATTCCTTTCTTTTGTAACAACACCAGTATCTTAATGATACTAGGATTTTTTTATGTTAATTATTCGAGCTACAATTATACACACATTCATCTAATGGTTAAAGAACATACTGTTTCTGTGGATAGCGAATTACTGCCTCACGAAATGATGATTGTTCAATCTTCTCTTAACACCTTTTGTGGTGGACATTATGATGTCACTACATTTATATATGATATCTAATATGTTTATTTTTTCTTTAATCTTCTGTATTTTTCATTTATGACATACCTTTCTGGCTTCCATTATGGGCATACACAATATCGTCATTTTAGGAAGTGCGGACTACCGCCCCCTCAAAGTGATTTGATTCGTTAATACCATATGTGGTACGTATAAAGGATATATTTAATGATATTATATATGATACCATACTGTAATTAAAATACTATTATCTATCATTATGTTTTAATTCCATTAAATATGAAATAAAAATGGAAGTAGCATTAATGCGTACGTACGACTTACCGTCTCCATGAACGGTGCATTTCATTTCTGAACTCTAAATGTTATGTAATATTATAAATGCATGAATATACTGGATATATATTATATATATGATATCTACATCATGAATAAAATTCTGGATATAATGGATATTTTCCCACATGAACAACTTGTAATTATAAAGAGTTTATTTTTGACTCAAGTACCAATGATCATTAAAATGACCGTTATTAGCTTAAATAATTACATAGTGTTCATGACATGGTAATAAGTGATATGAAAGGAATAATTAACTTGAAAAAGGTTCTTAAGGAAGTATAAATTAACTCATGTTTATTATTCAGGAGATTAACGAATGATCGAGTCAAGTCGGACCCGAGGTAAGCGATCCTACCCCTCTCTTTCTTTTTAAGTACACTCTTTTATGTCATTCCTTTTAAGCTCATATTTATTATGATTTGGATGTTATTTTATATTACTACTACTGTACTTTTTATGTTCATATGATGAGAGACCCTATTCTCTCTCATTAAACCATTTTGGAAGTTTTGTGTGGCGCCGTTAGGCTGCCGAATTTTCGTAAGAGATCGAACCTCTCTCTTTCTCTTTAAGTACTCTCCTTTATGTCACTTCTTTTAATCTCCTATTTGTTATGATAGGGGGTGTTATTTTATATTCCTCTTGCTGTAAATTTTATTGTAATATGATGAGAGATGCTATTTTATCTCATCAATCCATTTTTGGATGTTTTAAGTGGCGCCGTTAGGCTGCTGAGTTTTCGTAAGGGATTTTTCATATCACTTTTATTCCCGTGAGATTTATGCTACAATTGCCAAAATTTCCTTTGAGTGGTGTATGTACTGCCCATCATTTTACTCATTCTGTAATATACATTCATTTATGAGTATTTACATCAATGTTTCAGTGTGCTTCTTTCATGGGGTGTATGTTTCAAAAGATACCAATATCGGTAAGGGAACCTTTCACCCTCCTTTTTTTAAAAAGACTTCTTTTGCTATGTATTTTAATTCACATAATATTATGTTGGGATATGTTCTTATATATCCTTATTGATTTAAATATTATGTCCAAATTATGAGATACCCTTTTTATCTCTCATCAACTCATTTTCTGAATTTTGTAGTGATGCCGTTAGGCTGTCAAATTTTTGCAAGGGAACCTCTTAACCCAATTTTGAATTATTTGGGATAAGCTTGTACTCCTTGAATATGTCATTCAATGAATATGTGTGTATAACCTCTGATTGTTTTAAACTTAATATCCACTTATATTTGGTGTATTTTGTCACACATAATTATGTAATTGATTTATCCTTAATTCAAGGATACCGTCTTTGTATGGGACTTCGTCTCAATCTCCTTTAATTGAGGCATATTTTTTTTATACACCACCTTCTTTTATACGGTGTATAAACCCCTTTGACTTTTACGTTTATCTGAAAGGAATCTTTTTTATACAAATAATTTTACTAAATGACAAAAGGGAATGTTTTTGTCGCACGTATGTGGCGACAATGACTTCTCCGCCGCCCTGACCATTATTTGAGTTTCGGTTTCCTCTAGAAGCCATACATTCTATTTGAAAGAAAAATAAATACCATGTTTTACTTTTCTTTTTATTTTGGTATTGAAAATGGTTTTCATAATTTTTTTATATCAATGTGTTGTATTGATATCTTGTGATTGAAAGGTGTAAATGTTATGTTTCCTTTCTGCATTTTTTATGTGATACGATTATGGTGTGGTTCATGGGAATTGTTATGAAGTCGGGAGATTCCGTGATAAACTAAGGGCAGGTGAGCCCGATATAGCTCTCCAATGCATTGGGTAAAGCGAAGGGGTTAAACGTTAAGGTTTCTCCGAAGATATTTTGGGAATATACTGTGATGGGTATTCCAAACGTAACCAATAGGGTTACTCCCTATGTAAGAATGTTATGAATGCCTCAAGTTACCTTTAATGTCTTATGATTTCTATGATTATTCATGATTTTAGGATGTATGTTAAAGTGCTTATGTTTTATGGGTAAAGTATGATTTCATTCTTATGTATAGATGTACTCATGTTTCGTTTCCATATTTTTATATCCCTTACTGAGCATTTTATGCTCATACCAAGTTTTTGAAAATTTTTTCACAGGTCAAGGGAAGGGTACATTATATGATGATAGTGTCAAGGAAGTTTCAAGAAAGAATCCATGTTTTATTTTAATTATGTTTCCATTGATGGGAAAAATGAATACTATCCTTTATGTAACCACTTTGTTTAAATGTGGAATTTAATGAATGTTTTATGATCTAATTATCTAAAACTCTAAACCTGAAAAGATCCTCAATGTGTAATCTTATAATAACTCAAGATTAAATATGGTTTAAGGCTGAGGCCTTATAGTTATGCAAGACAGAATTAGTTGGGATATTGTGTGACGGTGCAATGGAATATGGAATAGTTTCGGGTTTCCCTTGTTTGACATGGCTTGGTAATTGTATGTTTTGATTGTGCTAATGGTTGCTCTATTTAATGTTTTATATAATATTTTTATATAAATGTGATAACAGTACTTTCCTAGTGGCATGTATAGGGAAGTAATTTGGGAAATAATACTAAGGTTTATTACTCATCCATGCTCTATAACTTTGGTGGTTTTGAAGATTTTATATTCCTAGACACAGGTAAGAGTAAAGCATCTCATTTTGCTAGCGATTGGATGTGAGGCTTTGGTGATGTTTTGGTTCATAGAACATGGAACATGGAATGGTGATGTGGTTGGTGTCCTAGTTCTTTGGGATCTTATTGTGTATTCATCCTCTAGGTACTCTGATATTTGTCTTGGTTGTATTAGCATTTGGACTTTGTTATGGAATAGTTTGGTTGGATGTTGTTAATGTATATGTTGGGTTTCCCCATTAATAGGCATAATGTAGTTTATTGATAATGAAAGTTTTAGTTGATTTGTTTAATTCTAAGGGAAAAACAATTTGGAAATTGTTCTTGAATCCCTCGGTATTTATTTCCTGCTGTTGGAGACATGGAAACATCTCTTAAGGACATGTAACTATTTATCCACCTTCTCAAGCCAATGAGGAATGGGGGAGATGTTACGAGTGGTATCAGTATGTTCGGTTCATGGATTTCAAGTTAGAGATTTTGTTCGATCCTATATTGTTGATTGTGGGTCTTGGTGTTGAAATTCGTTCTCAGTCTATTAGTTGAGTCTAGATGGTACCAATATGTAAAATTTTTGAAACATGTAATGTATAGAATAAAAGTAAATAACTAGCCCTTTTATACTGATCATCAAGTTACCAGGAAGTTGGGTACATATGTGTTTTGGAGACACTAATAGGCCATGGATATTTCATTGTCATGGATGTACTCAATGATATAGGCATGGAATGCATGGTATATATGAATTCCCTATAGGGTTCACATTCCATTAGGGTATAATGATTTATGGGGTGATATGAATCTTTGGATTTTGAAAAAACTGAATTGGGTTTCAAAATGGAAGGGATTGAAACATAAAAACTATTAGTATTCTGAAAATGGGTTGATTTTCAAAACATGGGGGATTTTTAAGATTAGTACAACCTGATAATTGTTAACTTGTTAAAATCTTGGTTGTGATTGTTTTTATGTAATTAAATTAGAATTTTATGCCTTTTCATGCTATAAAAATGGGACTTCTGGATGTTTATGTCTAGATAGAAATGGTACCAGGTTGGCTTCGTAGAGACCAACAACAGGAGACTGCTAAAAAAATGTTTGTACCTGAGCCTCAGGTGAACCACCAGTTAGTGAAGAGTATATTTTAACCATTCTATTCTAAGAATAATATGAATAATGTGGATGTACAGAAGCATGGGGATCATGCGGTTCAATTTCAAATGTAGAATCCACCAATAATTAGGGACGATTTGGAGATTGAAAGGGATGAAATAGGGATAAACATAAGGAATATGATAATTGACTTCATCAAAACACCAATAAAGATAAAAGTGAAGTTATACATATATATATATTAGAATATCCTTCTCTTTAATTGTGGTAGATGGCAGTCCAAGCTAGTACGGGACATTACATGACATGGGTTGGTTTAGAAGAGTTTTTAATAAAAAATTATACCCTACACACTCATAATTTATAGTACAATTATTTTTTTCCCTTTTAAAAAGAAGAACCTTTCACCAATATGGTATGAAACTATGTCAATGAACTTTGTGTGGTTGGCACATGAGGTGGAATGTTGTACATCGTTGAAGGCACAAATTTTTGAATCTAGGAAGGGGTAGGTAATTTGTTCCATGATAGAAGTAATATGTATAAATGATTAGATAGAATTGGCAAATAGAGCTATAGTGGATGAGTTTGATCTTTTCGGTGCTATAGGTGGGAGAAGCATTTTAGTACCCACAGGGAATAGTGGGACCTCGAATGCTGGGTTCAAGCAAAAAGGGGAACTTTTTTCAAGGGTGGGAATACAACTAAGAATCCAACAGAAGGATAAGTGAACCTTATTCGGAATCCCCAGAGTAAGTCGGGGTGTTTTCAGTGTGGCTCTATGGGACACATAAAATGGGATTGTACAGAACAACCTCAAGAATTTCATAACTATTAGAAAATGGTTAATCTTCAATGGTATTGCAGTAATGCTCTGTAGTCGGGTGTTCGTGACACTCCTCAGGGATCCTGGGCCTCCTATGGCTCAATGGGATAGGGCTATTAAAATACCCCCATTTGAATAAAAATGATTGTCAGGGTGATTCTCAGAATACCACAACACCTTTACAAGGTAATAAAGAGAAGAGTGTGGAAAGAAAAAATTTCTTCAGAGTTGATAGGTTGTGATAACAAACCAGTCAGTACCATCCATGTTGTATGGTACAGTTATTTTGAATTATATGTTGATGCGAGATTTTTTTGATATGGGTACTTCACATTCTATTATTTTCGGCCATGTTGTTAGTTTTTTGGGTTCACATGTGGAAATGATTCCAAATATATTTAAAGTGCAAAATTCTTTGGGTCAAAGTGAGTGTTGAGCCTTCTTATGTAGGGAATTTTTCTTAGTTGGGAATGGTATTGAAATAATGTGGGATTTATAATTTCTTGAGATGGATGCATATGATATAATTAAGGGAATGGAATGGTTTTCAATGTTTAAGGACCTATATTTATTTTAATGTGTGAATGGTTAGTTTTAAAATGGATAATGGAATTGTACATCTATTTAGAGGGGAGAAGGATGAAAATCTAGGTGAAATAGATTTGTCGGAACAAGTTGATGGCACAATATCATATCAGCTAATGTTTTTTTCATTAGCATCATGGGATGTTATTGAGTATAGTGTTCTTCTTGTAGTTGTGGATAAATTTATGTATGTATTTCCAAATGATTTCTCAAGGTTTCCACTCGTGGGAGAAGTGGAGTTTACGATTGATCTCTTCCAGGGATTAGTCCTATCTCACCTCTTTCATAACGTATGACACCAGTAGAATTGTGTGAATTAAAAGTAATGTTTGAATAGTTAGAGAAGAAATCATTCATCTGTCCTAGCATGTCTCTATGGGTAACCCTGATTTTGTTTTTTAAATATATATATTGATCTATAAGGATTTGTGTTTATTATCATAGACTTAATCAGGTTATAATTAATAACTAATATCAACATCAATGTGTTGATTCTTTTTTTGACCAGTTGAAGGGAGATCATTTTTACCCAATATTCTCTTAAGGAAAGGATATCATCAATTGCAGGTGAGTAAGGCGGATATTCCAAAAATAGATTTTAGTAGTAGATATAGCCATTATGAGTAAGTGGTTATTCCTTTTGGTCTAACAAATGCACCAACAATGTTCTTGGAATCTATGAATCAGATATTTCAGAGATATTTGGATTCTTTTTGTGGTGTTATTTTTTGATGATATACTAGTGTATTCAAGGAAAAAGGTAGAGAATGAGGATCACTTGGCGATAGTGTTGGGGATCTTGAGCGATCATCTTTTTCAGGCCAAATTGTTAAAGATCAACTTTTGAATATAAGAGGATCATTTCCATGGTGTTTTTATTTATGGGAAAGTAGTTATAGTTGATCTAGAAAAGATAGAGGATGTTATATCCTAGAAACCGCCAAGGAAAACTTTTGAAATATCATGTTTCCTTAGTTTATTTGGCTATTATCGACATTTTGTTCATGATTTCTCCCGATTCTCATCATCGATTAAAGCATTCAACAAGAAGAAAGTCCCATTAAAATGGGATGAGTTGTGTCAGAAATGTTTTGAAGACCCAAAGGGTCACCTTACATTAGAAACTGTCATGGTTATTCCATATCTAGAGAAAGGGTGTGCTGCGTATTTTGACACATCGAGATTAGGGATGGGGTGTGTTTGCATGCAAGGGTGTCATATAGATTCATATGGATCATGGATGTTGAGGTTTCATGAGAAGAACTACCCAACACATGATTTGGAGTTTGTAGTGGAGGTTCGAGCTTTAAAAATGTGGTGTCATTATCTCTTCAGTGTGAAATTCATTGTGTTTTTCGATCAAAAGTGTTTAAGGCTTATTTTCTCATAGAGAGATTTAAACTTGAGGTAAAAGAGAAGGTAGGAATATCACTAGTTGTTTGATTTTTACATAATAAACACATTTGGTATGGGAAATTTGGTGGCAGTAGAATTAAGTATAAAATCACAGCTCAAATGGTAAAACATACATTGGATCAGTTATAGTTGATCTGGATCATAACCGACATGCCATTGGAATTTGAGGACTAGGGTGATAGAGCGGTCTTATTTCTTCTTACCTAGGTTACTGAATAGAGTTTTTTGGTTAAAGTGGAACAAATATTTGATTCTTATTGTATAGAAAATAAGTTGAAACTCAATGGTGGGGAGACCATTGAGTGCTGGAAACTGAATGAGAATTCAGTTTTGTGTTTTCTGAATCAGATTGTGGTTCTAGAGGCTTGTCTAGAGGAACATATCAGGGCTTATCATCATTCAAGATGGTTTTTCTATCATAGAAATCAAAATATGTTTAAGGTGTTGAAAGCGTTGTTTTGGTGGGATGGTATGAAAATACAAGTGGCCGATTTTGTTCTTAAATGCTTGAATTGTCAGCAAGTCATGGGATAGCATTAGTAGCTAGTAGGAATGTTGAAATATTTTCCAATTCTAGTGTGGAAGTGGAATCAAATAGAAATGAATTTAGTGACTAGCCATCTGAGAATGGAAAAAATACTGGATTCTATATGGGTGATTTTGGATCAGCACACAATGTTATCCCATTTTATCCTAATTCGGGATTCTAATACAGTGGTGGACCTATCCAAAATCTATATCCAATAAGTTTTATAGAAGCATGGTTTTCTAGTTTTGATTGTGTCATTTTGATATCTGAGGTTCACATCACATTTTTTGAAATCATTGCAGCATTACCTTGAGACACTATTGATGATGAGCATAACGTATCATCCTCAGATAGATGTCCAATCCCAGAGGGAGATTCAAATTTTAAAAAATATTCTATAATATTTTGTGACAGATTTTGTGGTTCATGGAATGAGCACATATATTTGGGAGAGTTCTCAAATAATAATAGTTATCAGGCTTCAATAAATGTGGCTATGTTTGCAGCTTCATATGGGTGTCAGTGTTGTTCTCCACTATGTTGGGTTGAAACAGGTGAGACTTTGATGATAGGACCAATCTAAGTCCAATACAGTACATTGAATATCAGTATAATCATAAACAAGATGGATATGACTCAAAGTCACCAAAACTTGTATGTTGACCATCATCGATGATCAATATTGTTCACAGTGGGTAATCTTGTATTTTCAATGATATCTCCTAGGTTAGAACATTGTCGGTTTGGAAAGATTGGCAAGTTATCTCCGGTATATTATGAATTTTGATATACTTGAGAGGATTGGAGAGGTGGATTATCGGTTGGCTTTTCCACCATGGTTTGGTGGGGTGCACAATGTGTTTTTGGTGACATAGTTGAAAAGGTATCAACTAGATAGTGACCATGCACTTAATTGGGATCATGTTGAGCTAGAACATGATGCTTATTTGGTGCACTTTCCAGTGCAGATTGTAGATAAGGAAGAGAAAGCCTTGCATGGTAAAATCATCAGTTTAGTTAATGTTTTTGGAAGCATGGTCTGATTATGTAGGAGACTTGGGATTGGGAGATTGAGATGGGTGATCAATGAATTGAGCTCCTTTAGTGAAGGGATGGTTCTATAATTTCCATGGACAAAAACTCCAATGGTGTCAAAAATGTAGCACCCCAAGTTTGAGCCATGTAGCATTTTATGACATTTTATTTGTTTAATGTTTTTGGGATGTGTTTTGAACAAGTTGTGAGAGTTTTGAATGGTTTTGGATTGTTTTGGAGGCCTTTTTTGGGATGCATGTTTTGAGCATAGTATTGGGAAACTGTGCGAGAATCCCAGGAAAACCATGCAACATGAGTAATTGGGGTCCATTTCAACTTCCAAACACTTTGTCTAACCATGCAGGGAGGCCCTCTCAGATTCCGTTGTGGTATCAACATCCACATAGTTAGCACACATTTTTTCAAACCATACGAGTTAACCATACAACCCATTAAAGATGGTTTTTTAAAAAACTGGAACACATGGGATTGACCTGAATCACACCAAACATCCTCCTACTCGAGACTCACTTGGGATTTTCCATTCTCAAGGGGTTGAGGGGCTCTCCCACTAATTTTCGAAGTGATTCATAGGGGGTTTCAAGGTCTTTTTAAGGTGGTTCCTCTAGGGTAAGTCTCTCATCTAGGTTTCTTCTTGGTTTCCCTCTAGATATACTCTTCTCTCTATCTTGGTTTTCTAGATCTAAATCTGTTTCATGTTTATATGGGTTATTTTTTTCTTAATGTCATGATTTTAGGGATTTTTTATGATTGGGAAGAGGATGATGAGAAGTTTTAGTGGTGCATTCACTGGATTTGTTGTGTTGTTTCTTGTGGATCGGCTTCGCAGGAAACCGAAATGTAGGTGGATTATCTCATGGCTGTATTCTATTAGAACTTAAATCCATGCTTGAAATTAATTAGATTTACTTGTAATTAATTTTGATAATGATGTGAGAATCTTGATGGAATCCAATATGGTGATTTTTTGGGGTATTTGTGGAAAATAGTTTATTGTTGCAAAAAAGGGCATCGTTGTGTGATTTTAAAATGTTGGTTTTAAAATCATTAGTGGTTGATCATGAAAATTGTTTTCTGAAATAAATATTTTTTTACTGAAATGAGGTTGGGCATAGAAATTGGATAAAGGGGGTTTTCAAAAAATGGGTGATTTATTAAAAAGAATTATCTTCTGTTTGAAATTGATGATTCTCTAAAGGTTTTACTTGGTGGAAGATAAATTTATGGCATAACGGGGTGACCTTGATGTGATAAACATGTTGCTGGTTATGTATTATGTATTATGTGAATTACATCTGTGAAGTCGGTGGAGAGTACCACTATAAAATGATGATGGATATTAGATGAATGGGTCACCATCAATGGATAAGAGGGCATGATATACCAAAAGATTGGGAAAGGATAACGGGCTTGGATGATGTTGTCACCATGGTTGTTTACCAGTTTTGGTATGATAGTAACCATTATAGGATTGTTTGAGTTATGCTAGAAAAGATGGAATTTGTTGGGCTAATGTGTGATTCTTCTAAGGATCATGGCATAGTTTTGGTTTTCCCTTGTTTGACATGGATTGTAAAGGATATGTTTGGATTATGGTAATGGTTTCACTATTTAATATTTTATATAATTTCTTTTATATAAATGTGCTAACGGTTATTTCATATAGTCATGTGTGGGGATGCCATTTGAGAAATTCCTACTAAGTATTATTACTCACCCCTTCTCTGGAACTTGGGTGCTTCTGCTGAAGTTTTATTCTAGGAAACCAGTAAGAATAAAGCATCTCATTTTTCTACCCATTCGACATGACACATTGGTGATGTTGTAGTGCTTAGAGCATGGAGCTTTGTGTAGAGATATGACTTGTGTCCTTATACATCAGGGTATTTTTGTGTATTCTTCAGCTTGGTACTCTGATATTTGTCTTGGATGTATTAGAAATTTTGGTTCTTTATGAAATAGTTTGCATGGTTGTTGGTAATTTATTGGTTGGGTTGATTAATTGATATGCAGAAGGCATTTTTTTTAAAATGGATTGTTTAGTTGATTGGTGTTATTCTAAGGTCAAAACCATTCCCCAATTCTTCTTGCAGCCCTAGCCATTTATTTCCAGCCTTTGGATCCTTGGGAATGCTGCTTAAGGCCAAGTAACACCTCATACCCCTTCTCAAAACTACGAGGAAGGGGTGGGATGTGATAGGTTATATTATAATACCAATAATAAAAATATATTAATATTGTCTGTACAAAAAATTAGATACATTTTTTTTATAAAATTTTTTATATCAATTTCATATAAATGTTTTTAAATTTTTATTGAAAACTAAAGGCAACCCTGTATTTTATCTTTGTGCACACTACAAATTTTCAAAGGTTGAGCCTTGAATCCATTTCTAATTTTGATATATGCAGTCTTGAATTTTTCTAGTTTTCTTCCTACTTATCCCTATAAATGTATATTTTTCATAAAATACCAAAAAACATAGTTAGGAGGTGATCACGCCTTTTAGGGGAGGTTAATATATTATAATCCATATTAATATATAATAATACTATTTTTGAGATCACATATTATTTAAAAAAAATAAAAAATTCATTCATGTAATTTAAAATTTTTCATTAATGTTCTTATAATGGATATAAATTACATTAAATTATTAAAATGAAATAAATATATATGTTTGAAAAATTGATATAATAAAAAAATTAACAAACCTCAATTAAAATATTTATAATCCATAACCTTACCTTCCCAGACAATGAACATAACCATTCAATCACATCGGTCTCTCATAATAACTCATTATGTTCATGATTCACCATAACCTATTTCATTTTGGGATCAAATATAAAAATAATAGCCATCCAAACTGGTCAAAACACTTTTTCTTTCATTACCAGTAACTGAACATAACACACACTATGGTCAAATATCTTTATATTTCAAACATCATGAAATTACACATGGTCTAAAATAATTATGATTTCCATTATTATTATATAGGCTCCTAAAAATGTTGAACTATTCTTATATTAATGAATAAAGTTCTCACTATGGATCCTAAAAATCAATAATATATTGTTTTAATTTACTTTCAGATCAACATTTCCTCTGATACCATTTTTAACACAAGGCCACCATGGTTCATAAACCTAATTGTTGAACCAAATGGGTCTCTCATAATACCATGTTTTCCTTCATATAGAAAATACACATTTACCATATGGGGGAACTTATCATATTAATGAATGTACCCATAAGAAAAATTAATGGTTCTGGGGAAGAGTGGAAGTGGTTGGGCCCAAGAAGAATAACGGTTTTAGTCGGTTTTTATAATAAACCCTAAAACCATGATGAACATTACTATGGGAAATTTTATGGGAGGGTATTGTAAAAAATAATTTATATAAATAAGAATGACATTTCTATAAAAAAATTCTTTTGTATAAAATCTATTTTACACCCTCTTGGTATCATCATTGGGATTATGAATCAATTATAAAATCTAGCTAGTAGTATCCCCAAGTGGTTCACACACCATAGAATTTCATTTAGAATCTTCTAGTCCTTAAATGGAAGATTATAACCACTTTATTCATTCATAATTGATCTCAACAAGAACCCTTTCATGACTTCATAAATTTTCTTTACTTTTCTTATGGTCATAGAGTAAGAATGATCATTGCTCCCCATTATCGAGAACTTTCTTTATAATGTTCCCTCTAGGTCTTTAGGGATTTATCTAGAGATAAATATCATACAAAAAGAATCCATATATCATGATATTATATTAGATTTGTTTTACAATAATTATAATATATTAGTTAATTGAAAATATCCCTTGGATAAACACATTATTCTATGTGAACTCTATTTCTAATAATAGTAGTATTATTATTATTTCACAAGGTGCGATGACTCAATATTTTTAAAACCTTGTATAATAACAATTTTTTTAAAATAATTATATATCATTTTTTTATTAATTCATTAAATACTTATTCTTTCAATATAGCATGAATACATATTATTTAATAGAACATGACACTAATATTTCTTATATATTTATTTCAAATATAATTTAATTGATATTCTAAAAACAATTATTATTTAACACACTAGGCCTTTTTCATAGTGAAATTACACATACGCTGCAAAATAATTTGATATGTGTAATGTAAAACATGAAGGAATACATAGAGAAATATGTCAATTTCACAGTGTCAAACACATCATATGGATAATAATTATATTGATTAATTCTGTTGTCTCAAAATCACATCCTATAGGTTTTATACTTCACTAAAAATAATATATTATTGATATTTCATTATATGAAATTATTAGAATGAAATCATTGATAAATTTCCATATCCATGTATTTAGTTATATAGTTTCATTCCAATAAAAATGAACACAGATATCTACTACTATTTACATGGACATGAAAAATACTCTATTGACATATTCAATTGTTTCATATCACTTGTAATGTACCCAATGCATCCTATGTCGCCACAATGATATGTTATCACAGTTTTCATCAATATATCTAAGTACCTGAATCATGATATATTATATTAATAATATCTTACCTAAAGAACAAAACACATTCACATGGATAGTAATATACATCAACACATATATGTGTTGAATCTCTACTAGTGGGTTTGTTATCATAAGATAATCTCTTTCAGATGAACCAGAAAAAACATTAATGTATAATTATTAATATTTTATGGTCCTCAAAAACTTGATATCTTACTTATGTAGTTTCCTATCCAATATATTTCATCATTCCATATAATTTATATTTTTGAATATCATCATAAAAATTCAATATTCTAAAGGATGTTTAGAAATTTGACATATAATCAAAATAAAATGTAAAATTATTGTTAAATAGAAAAATACTCATTATATGATTATATTTTTATTCATTGTAAATACATTAGATATATAGTAAAATAAAAGTGAAATATAGTTGGTTCTAGTTTAAGATATTTCTATAATATCGAACTTTCACTACATCCAATTGCTAAAAATATTCATTATTATATCTCTCACAAGATATTCCTACCTTCGAATAAAAAGATAATTTATTCGATGGTTACTCGACATCCTCATCTTAGAAAAATATTCTTACTATGAAATAATAACTTTTAGAAAAATACATCAAGAGGTAATAATTATAATGTATATAATTTATCTATTGATATGACATGTGATCCTTTGAGAGGGCAACCACTAAAGTATTATCATGGTACAATGTCATATTTTCTTACAATTCAAGAACCACATCTAGATCAAGTAGAATTTTTTTATCCATACCATTATTTCAGATTCATATAAAATCAAAATATACATGAAGTCTACTATGAATTCATTTTCCAGTAGGATCCATGATCTCTTCCTGCACATGGATCCTCCATTAATACAAATGAAATTTCCGATCATTGATTTGAAATCATTTTGTTCCACCGTGAAACTAGATTTTTTATATCCACTGATGAATGCATCACCATATCCTCCATAGACAAGAATTGTATCCTCGGTATGCCTTAGATAGTTTAGGATTTTCTTCATTTGGTTTTTTTAGTGTTTTTTATGAATTAAATTAGTTTTAATTAACTATTGAGATGGTATTTTACTCTATTATTATTTAATTATATATAGTTTCATTCCCCCCAAGACCTATAGTAAACCCTCATAATGTTCATGGATTATTTTCCAGGCATGAATCCTCTAATTAATCAAAATTTTATTAATACAGTTGTATAATAATGTTCGATATATGGTGGATGGAGAAATAAATGGTCTTGTACAACCCGAAGTGGTAGGTCCTGGTCCAATCCATGATAAAGACCAAGCTTATGACTTCCTTATCATCAAACCCCATTCTTATATGGTAGTAATAATCATTAGGAAATTAATGTCTATTTTTAATCATATTTTCTTTTAATTCCAAAATAATCTCAAGGATTTTGATGTAAGATGGGCCTCATTCATGTAAGAGGGACCTATTCATAAATACTATTAATAAAGTTCCCAAAATGGGATGCATTAAAATATATGGTTGAATGGTTTGAAATTATTTTTTACTCAATTGTTCGACCCTGACACATTATATCTTGTGAATTCACAAGAGTTTATATGCTTTTAGAAATTTAGTAGGACTGTTCCAGTGCATCTAAATATGATTTTAAAGATTTGTTTTTCTTTAGACGTAGTGATGAATGTTGAGTTAAACGATCATCAATTTGAAATGAGACTTTGATCATAAATTTGATCTCATGTACTCTTCTTGAAAATTAATTCCTTTAAAAATATTGTATATCATGATTGGTTAGTTTTGGTGTACCAAGATAGGATATATTTGATACTTGAAAGTATCATGTTGGGTGGTAGTGATAATTCTCTTTTTGAGAGAAAGATAAATATGGATGAACCCAGTAGATAAAATAGAATTGGTTCTCAATGTTTCTTTAGCCATCTTCTTCTTCATTAATTATGGGTAGCACTCCTTTTTTATAACAATATTAAAATTTAGGTCATATAAATACCTACATTATAAATATTTTTGAGACATATCACATATGTGGGTGTGTGGGACACCTCCAATGATACTATTGGTCCAATATTCTAGCAATTAGTGGGGTACGATCATTGGATTCTAAGAGAAACATGGAATAGTGAAATGCTTCAGGTGTATCTATTTATAGTTCTCATGGATACATAGGTAGAGGTGGATAATACTTTTAGTAGATTCAACTGATATAAGAGCCACATTTTAATGGTAGGATTCAGACTCAAGATGATAGAATATTACTTTACATAGTAGTGAATACTTCTATGAAATCAGAGTCTTGATAGACAACAGTTAAGGAATGGTTTTCTTCCATTTTTTATGGTTGTTTATTTTTTAGATACATGTTCTTCACACTCATTTTTTTCGTCCTACACTATGTAATCCCTAATTCATTCCTATATTTTTATAACTTATATTATGGAGATATCTTCACCCTTTGAAAAGGAATAAGGTATTGGATTTTGATTCACCTATTGAATCATTTATATATCTAAAGTGAAACCATCTTGGAATTTAATGACAATTAAAATAGCCCTTTTTTATATAGCTTTCATAGTGGAATTTTTCATTGACTCTAAGGTAAATATTTTTTATTTCCACATAATTAGGCATTTCATGTCCTCATATAGCTTTGTACCACTTTTCAATGTAGAGAGGAACCTATTGGGAGGTGGTTGTTCATTGTACAACTTGAACCAGGACCTTTAATGGACTATAGGTTCAAATTATGAAGATTTCGTATGGGGAAATATGATCTTATCAAACATAATATCTTAATTTATTATATCAAAATTAAAAATTCTAGGAACCCTTCTCGCTGAAAAAAGTTGATACTCACACACAACTCAAGAAAACTCATAGGCATTCAAAGAAAAAGAAATATGGATAACGAAATAATATATAGAAAAAAAATGAATAAAAGTGATTAACATGATTTTGGTATGTTCCTTTAAGTGTATGAGGGATCCACTACTTTATTTTATTATTTTTCTTAAAGATATAACAATTATAAAAAGAATACAAATCCATTGGTAAGAAATCATTATAATTTATTACCACTTTTTTATTCATTATATAAATTCAAGGTACATTATATATTTCATAGAAGAATTTTTATGTTCAGTCCCCACCTCCTTTTATAATAATACTCACTCATTCATCCTTGTTTTTCTTCAATCATGGAATTATATATATACTTCTATTTTTAAGTGATTTTGTATCTCCAATAAAAATTTATCATTGAAAACATAAAAAGGTAATCTCATTTAGAAAATTCCTTTTAGGGATTTATGGTTTTCAAATAATATGGTAATCCCTTATACCATCAAATGATACAAACGTAGGAATTTTTTAGTGCCTCCTGGAGATATTTTTCAATCATTATGTATATCCTAAGGAAACAATCATCCATATAAAATTCCTATGAAATGAATATAATGACATGAACATAAATTAGAACCCAATGATCTCCCATATGAAAAGTATTACAAGGGAACATTATCAACAGTACAATACATTAAAACCCCCAAAAATTTCATCTTTATTTCTAATTTTTTCATGATATGTTTTCCATTCACCTCTAATTAACCCAATTAACACTGAGGTGTGAAATTTATATCAACCTTACTGAACTAAATTTTTACTGAACATGTATGCTAGGAAAATGATTCTACTATCATTGGGAGAAATAACACATTATATTACAATATTTTTTGAATGAACCGTTATATATGGAAAATATGATTCAATATTACATGGAACACTATATTTTCACTCTAGTGAATTGCAGTCGAATTAGGATAGTATTAGTTTTCTTCAACCTCAATTCCTCCATGTTCCTTCAAAAAATTCATAAACCAGAATAACTTCTGCTATAATTATATCAAAAATACATACTCTACTTCATTTTTTATTTATGTGAGAATCCTTGGCAGGTGGTAAATCAAACCGATTGATGTCCCACCATTTCTGAAAAATAATATGGCTACGCACTTCTAGATGTCTAAATCTCCAATCAATTCAATATGAAAAAACAATTCAATAGACCATCCTCCCTAAAACGTAGAGAAACTTCTCCTTATACTTTTATATGAAGCCATTAAAAATTTATAAATTAAAATAATTTTTTAAAAGTATTAGTGTATTATTATGAAATTTAATTACATAATACACCAACATTAATCAGGTTTCCATGATATAAAATAAAAAATATTGTTCACCGCTATAATAGTTTCCTTATCCACGGTCATAGACCAATAATAACCTAGACCTCCCATAGATCATTTTGGACAACCAAGGATAAATCCCAAAATTATCATAGAACACCCTTATGTGTTTTTTCTTAGTGAGGAAATATGCCAATAAGTAAAATAAACCAACCCATCGTGTTTTTTCTCAACCCATACATAAATTAAAAATTACAATTTCACCATATTACCATTTGAAGACCAATTTATCCTTTACAAATTTTTATTTCAAAATACATTTCAAAATTTCCATTTTCCTAAATACATTTTCCTATTTCCATTTCGAAGATCTAGTTCAAAATAATATTTAAAAACACTATTTAAAAATTCAAAATCCAAAACAATAAACACGTGTCAACAAATCCATTAAATATTTTCATTTTTAAAAAAACATTTTAACATTTCCAATGTCTATATTCCAAGGAATTTTTCTAGAATACCATCAGGATTTTCTCTCTTAAAAATACTATTAAAAATTACTAGAGACATTTCATCAAAATCATTTCAGAATTTTTATTTCATATAACCATATTCAATTTATTAAAAAATACCCCCATTAAGGTCACAACTATCAAATGTTCATGCATGTATAAGGAAATTCATTTAAAAAAGAATCAATACATTTAATTAGTTTATATGGTAATCAATTGGTAAACAAGTGAAACTACCAACATATACACTTAGTTGAAAAAAAATGATTGACAATAGGATATTTTAACGACCACCAACCTCAATATATTATTTGTGATTTATTCATTCATAATGAATTATCTTCAAAATACGACCATTCCCCATATATATATATAATAAATTCTTCTCCACACTATTCACATTAAACCCAAAACACATAAATTATAACAATTAATTTGTTCAATTATACATAATTGATAAGATAAATATAAAAAGGGTTATGTGATGATGATCCTTTAAAAATATCTTACCACAACTACAACACAACCAAATTATTTATGGTTCCCACAATGGACTCCTTACCACATTTAAGTACAAAACCATAACATTAGGTGTAATGGAAAACACCAATTAATTTTTTTTATTTAAAATAAATCATATATTAAATATTTGGTGACAAAATACTCCATCAAAATTATGTGTGACGATGGAAATGCATCTTCAAGGGATATCATCAAAATAATATCAAGAGTGACCCGATATAAATTTAAGATTCCTACATTCATCAGTTGAATGAAAAACTAAACTAAAATAGAAAAACACATAAATTATATTGGATAAAGGATAGGTTAAATGAAATCAACATGGGGAGAATAAATACCTTGAATCCCTAAATAACAACCACCTAAAACACCCAATATCACATCGTATTAAAGGGGGATGATTTTTGGGGGTTATGCTCAATGAATTTAGGGAAAGAGAGTATTTTAATCCCCCAAAATAGTATAGGGATATAACATTTTTAACCCCATTAAAAATCTCATAGATGGCCTAGTGAAGGCCATCAGATGACTAATGGCCATTGGTAGTGGCTACTACTAATGTGATACACCATTATCTTGTCAGTGTTTTATTGTAGTTTTGTGTCATCCACCTTGTACCTTCCACAATTATCCCATGACATATTAGCTACATCACAACCCCCATTCCACATCAAAAAAATACCCAATAGAGGTGCTAAAAATCTAAAAAATTCAACTTGAGGTTGAGTTCAAAATTTTGTCCATCCACTATATTAAAACTGCAAACATATCCTTAAATCCAAACTTTTATACCATCATTCAGGATTATAAACTCCCATATATAACAACTCTCTTTCCCTATAATTCTTGGTTTTCATCCATCTTAATCTTCCGATCTATATTTATCAACATTAAGTCCAAATGAATTATCTCATTCCAAACATCTGATACACATCTAATGAACAAACTCATATTTATGGTTCTTAGAACTCTATGACTAAAACTATCAATTTCTATCAAATATGTAACACTAATATGGTCCTCACCTGATCCAATCTTTCCTAAAACACAAAATTTACAACACCCAAACACTAGATATGAATATGGTTCTCCATGTCATATGATTCATCTCAAAACCTCCATTTATGATTATATAGTTCCATATCAATTTGAATTTCTAATTGAAAATATAATAATTCACTCCAATTACATGCATGATATGGTCCCAAAATCACTACCCCTAATCATCCATTATAACTTTATAAAATTTTGGAATGGTTCCTCATTAAAAAAATTATACTTGAATGGATACATAACCATCAACCGTGAATAATCCAAAAAATACCATATTTTTCTTAATAGAACAGTTTAATTTTTATAATACACCTATAATCTCAAAAAGGTCATGATGTATATGTTTTTAACATTATGTCATCCAAATATATTCTTGAAAACAAGTGATACCATCTTCGGCCAACTAATCTCAAAAAAAATTGGACCCTACTTGTGACATATTTTTAATTTATTTTTTCGTGATCCCTCGGTTATATAGGAATCCTAAAATCACATAGAAACACACATGAGATTCTATAATTGATCCCCAATATAATTTCATAGTTGTATCCACAAATTTCCAAAAATTATCTTTGTCGACTATTGTATACACCGAAACAACATTGATCAAAGAACCCTCATATCACATTAATTCCTCCAAAATATCGATTACCATGCTCGACCTCAATTCACCACCATATCTAAAATACAATTTCCAATTTCCAATGGAATTAATCTACACATCATTTTTATTATCCTTTAGCAGCCAAATGACACCCTGATAGTGCCATAGTCTATTCCACACTCAAGTGACCCACCCAACAGAAGGTCTACAAACCATTTATATCACTACCCACGATATGAGTTTCATTATATTAATTTCACTTGAGTAACTAAAAAAACCCATGACCCATGATCCATTCATAAAAAAACTCAATGATTCGACATTTTCAAATATCTCTCTCTATATCTCTCTGTGGAAGGGAAAACTGAAATTTCAACTACCGCACATCATATGTTTATGAGAACATTACCCACAATATTCACTAATATTCATTTCATAATGAAAAAACCTCCCTCAGACAATCTCTAGTGAAATAACCTTATAAAAACATCCTTATAATTTTTCGCGAGCATATTTATATGACTTCCTCACTCAACATACAGGTTTCACTTGTCTGAAGCCACGATCAACACCATCACTAAGGGAACATCAGATATTCTAATTAAAATATATACGCCAACTTTCCATATAAGGCCAACATCTACTCAATCACCTCATATAGGTAAGAAATCGTTATCAAATACCTACTACAACCATGTGAAACTCTTCAATGATTTCTTGAATATAATTATCATCTTGGTGCTTCCGCTACAACAACACTCAATCGTCAACATGACTTGAAAGATTCAACATGGATCACAAATAGTCTATCTTGTTAATATAATTAAAAAAAATTCATCATGAATATCAAGTGTTTCACAATGTTATCTAACTAAAAATTAATTAGTTAATTCCCCTAATCCATCTTATCACAAGAAAAAATAGAATCAAATGACTCTAGCATGTTTCTTCCACACTTACCACATAAAATCTCGAAGTTACTGAGTCCCTTGTGAATATTAATATAACTAGACTCAAGATCCCAATAGTTTTGAATTACCATATAATTGTCTAAAAAATACAACCCATTAATTTTATATAAATATGATGTTTGAGTTGTCCAGCAGTAGTTTGGAGTGTTTTTGGGACATGTGAGATATTGCAATGGAAACTCATTTCAAAATTTTTCCATATTTCCAAATTACTAATGGTAAATAATCCTTGAGGTTGCTCATCATGGTTATTAATCATCATGGGGGTATCTCATCCATGAGGTAGCTCATTTTTTTGGTTTCTCGTACTAGAGGTCACTCGTCTTGAGTTGACTCACTTTTAGTGAATCATTGGAAATGACTCGTGTAGAGACCCGAAGCTTGACGTACATGGACATTACATTACTTTTGTGGAATACTTAGTACATAACAAAAACACACACACAAGGACCGTAATAGGTTAGTGTCTTTGGAAACTCGGAACGTAATCTTCTAATCGTGGTGAAAGATCTTCAATATCTCCCATAAAGATCTTCCCTTTTTTTACCTAAAACCATTCTTTATATCCTGGGGAAAATAAAACATAAAAGGGTGAGATCAAATGCTCAGTAAGGGTAAACAAAATAAAATCAATCACATTATATTCATAAGAACATAACTTTTGGAAATCTTAACCTGCAAAAGAGAGCATAATTTCATAACATGGGATAAATCATAGTAGTGAAATAAAATCCCAATAATCATAACATAAAACATGAAACTTTGTGGCATACACACATAATCATATAGAATCATTTCTTGTTAGTCAAGACTCATTGCCAAGCCTATCTTAGTGGACAAAGTCCCTTTCTGAATCGAGTAACCCTCGTTTCAGTCCTGTTTCACTGAACCGGTATAACCTACCATTTCAGCCATGTCTATCTCATGAGATATAAAATCTTTACCCAATGAATTGGAGGGAGATATAGGTCCCACCCATCTTATAATGAATCCTTTCTTATATTTTCCACATAATCATAAAACATACATCATCGCATAACACATGTAACAAAAATGGGATTCTTGAAACATCATGACATCATAAATCAATTCATATAAGATAAAAGAATTCATAAAAATAATTCCATCACAACATGATCAAATCAATGTAATAATAGGGATAAAAATAGAACCCTTTATTATCTTAGATGGAAAATAATTTTGATAAAACACTTGAACTTCATTCTTGAGGAAAATATCTTTTCTCCTTCAAAAACACTTTTCCTTTCTTAACATGTCATACAATTTTAAACTAAAATAAGTGGATTAAAAATAAACATGAATACTTGTAAAGGAAGCTTCTTGGAAATAATTTTTTAGAAATCCATTCATGCCGTATAAGTTAAAAAAACATTCTTCGTACTTTTGTCAGAAAAGTCAAAAAGCACCTCGTATGAAAAACGTCAAAAGATTCCTTTCATAATTTTTTCTAAAAACGCACCGAAGGGTAAAACTGGATTTAAACAATTGTATTTGGATGTAAATAATATTACATATTGAGGAAACATGGATGTGGATGATAAAATACACCCCAGTAAATACCAAAGTATAAACAATCTCGGATAAAAATGAGATTGTGATATTTCCCTCACCTTAGGTCCAATTTGCTTCGTAAGTGTCCGAACCTCCTGTATAATGATTTAAATCATGTTATTGACTTATTACAGAATCATAACTATTTTTATGATATCATATATGGTCATATTCATAGCTTCTTAGTAGTAATATTTCATTGCTACTTGTTATTCGGGTGTTTATAACTTTTTGTTCTTATGCGTGTTTTGTCGAATGAATTCTTATTCTTATCTTTAGGTTATATATACCTCATTTACAGAATGGTATTAGTGTAGTATATATCATATTCATTCATTCAATTCATTTATATAATCATTATGAAATGAATATCATGTAGAACGAGTCACATCACATCGTGGAGACGGTATTCCGTACGTACGCACGAGTGATGATATCGTTCCTATGATCGTGGAATTGTATTGGAGCATATATATATTATTTCGGTATCAATATCACTTTATAATAATCATATATAGTTACTCATTACACCTTTATACCCATCCAATTAAGGTGGTGGCGGAAAATAGATTACACCACGGCGTGGAGACGGTATTCAGTACGTACGCACGCGCGGTGATTTCATTTTTCCGTAGGATGGATAGAAGGTGAAATAGGGTTGTTTCATATTTATAATAACATATCAGTATGTAAGTAATACTGATGTTATTAATTTATCATGAAACAACTAAATAATAAGAAGTTGAAGAAGAAACAAATTGAAAAGATCGGTAATGGATATTACCTTTTCTTTGAAACGCCTCTTTGAATCCTCCACTTAGGGAACTAAGATTGGTCTTTTAAGACAACCAGGACCTCTAGGATTATTCTAGGGAAGTGGAGAGGAGAAAATGGCAGGGGTTGGCCGAGCTAGAGTGCTCAAATTGGTGTGAGGAGGAGGGGGAGGAGGTGCCCTTTTACAAGGGAGGAGAGGGGCACCTTAGGAATATCTCAAAATATTATTTTATATTAAAGTAAAAATCGGTTTATAATGGTTCCAAAGGGTCTTATTTCGAAGCTAAAGTGGGGATGGGTCGAAATACTATCATCCAATAGGATTTAGACAAGTTTAGGTTATTATTTTAAACTTATCAATTAGATTTAACTCTAAGTTAAATAATTTAACTTTTACCGTGTCTTTTGTTTTCTTACACTATATGGTTAATACACTTACTATAACATGCCAAACGAACCCCAAATTGTTTATTATTAATATATATAACCTTATCTAAGTCATTTTTCCGAACCTTAGATTTTTAGGAATAAAATAACAATTAATAATATAATATTTGATTTAAAAACTATTTTGTGTCAATTTTGACACTATTTGGTATATGATTTTTGTGAAAGTCATAACAGAATTATATGTTCGAAACAAGTTGCTTAAATCATCACTAATATATCATAGTAACCTTGAAAATTAGTGGAATTCATAACAAGTCTCAAATTACATTTATTTTGGTGTTTATAACATCAATTATGTCAATATTTCATTAATAAGATAATTACTGCATCATCATTGTGTCATAAATAAATTAAATTATTAAATGTCTAAAAATTACAAATAAAATACCATTATGTAGGAAATATTTTTATCTTTCTAATGAATATTTATAGTCGAATTTATCTTATGTATAACCTCATATTAAAAATGATTTACTTATTAAACTTTGATTTTAACTATTTTAACTCTTTTTTAAATAAATTAATAATAAATGTCCTAATCTAGCCCATGTGGGCCTAAATGGTCATATTTTATTACTAAGTTTGTTTTTGGTCGAATTAAACTTATACAATAGAATTAGGACATGTGTTAGGGTAATATTAATATCATATTTACCCTTAGTTTCCCTATTTACTATTAACCGCAGTAAAAAAAGTAAAAAGTTACTATTCACCAAAAAAATTATTTTTATCTCATTGAACCACATTTTACTTACTGATATCAACTGTGTCTGTCGGATTTTCTAAATTCCATTCACAGAAGCGGTAAAATTAAGTTTTATGCAAAATTCAGTTTTTAACATACCACTTAGTGGTTTCACTATTCATCAAAAATTAATGTTTTTCAGAAAAATGCCAAAATTTCACCCTGATCTATAATTGATATTCTGAATTCAAAAATGATTTCTATTTTACAAAATTCCTAACATATAAGTTTCATTAATTAATTTCCGTTGTCACAACAAATAGCGTGTTTTTAAGAGATAATAACTATCAAACGATTAACACTTGTTTATGTCTTGTGTAAATGTGAAATTACATCCAATGACCAACATTGTATTGAATTGTAAAAATATATTCTAAATATACTTTAAAACCACTAAAATTAATAATTTATCACTATTAATTATTTCGATTAAAAATTTGTTTTTAATTAAAATTTAGTAATTTTCACTTTTCATCAGAAAATGAAAGTTATCCGAAAAGTACCAAATTTTCACCCTAAGATAACTTCAATATTCCGAATCCAAAAATGAATTCCATTTTGAAAAATAAAATTTACAAAATTTCAAAAAGTGGTTATTACTATTCATAACAGCTAGTTTTAATAGTATTTTAATAGCATATTGTTGTATAGTGAAACTCATTATTGCGTACTACACACGCTATCGAGGAAGGCCGCGATTGTGTGTAATGAAAGGCAAGTCAAGGATGCGTGTTGTGAAAGATTGTTTTGGTGTAGCATACAACACACGATATTAATGAAATTAAAAAGAATATTTTTCATAAAATTTTGGGGTGTTACATTCTACCCCCCTTAAAATGAATTTTTCCCTCGAAATTCGTCGGGGTTATAAATGGTTTACTATTCGAAAGTTTCTTTAATAGAAACCCACATCGTAAAAAGGACTACCAAAACTTGGCTTTAAAAACTAAAGTATGAAATGTAACGATTACCCAAATAAACTAATCACTGGGTTTCCACATAGGTGAAAATATGGATATGGAAGAGAAATCTAACCATCATGTTCTGATAGAGAGTGGTAGAGAACATGGCTATGGAAAATCCCGCAATCACAAAGCCACAAATTTTGACGATCTAAGGTACCATCTGATTCATCAGGTATAAGATCACTAGGACAACATTTTTGGTTTTCAAGATCATTTCCCTATAGTTGAAAATTTGAATTAGAATAAATACTTACATTATTTTGGAACAATCTTACTGTTGTTCGTGCCTTGAAAAATTTCCACTTCATCTCTTAAATAAATGAAGTTGAATTTGTTTTTCGTGAAGTGTTAGCAGATTATGTGATAGAATGACGGGTCATTCCATCTGTCTCAAACAAAAGGTTACATAAGTCATTCTATCATGAGATTAATCATATATGGTTCCTAAAATGGACTTATACTTCATATATTATACTGTTTAATATAATAAAACTAGTTTCTACTAAACAGGGACTTCCTGTAGGCCAGTGGTAGGCAATAAAGGCCAGTCGCACTTCGGTTGTGGGTTTGATCCCCACAGCCTTGTCCAACGCGATGGGCTGTCACCCGTCCTGCATGTTGTCCTTTTTCTAAAACTATGTTACTATAACATCCCATAAAAAATATAAAAAATCTTCTATCCTTAAACAATACTAACTTATGTCTAACATAATCCATTCCAATCTTTAGGCTTATCCATAATACTGCAGTCCATTCTCATAACATAGTGAAAATGATTACCAGAGATTTAACACCATCGTCGATCCCCATATATCATAAAATATGTTTTGTTTGTCACATTCCAAAAATTCAAAGTCCTTAATCATGTATTCTCTTGAATACCTTAGTGAAAACATGAACGCAGTTAAAAGTTAACACATTCCACATACCAAAATCCTCAAAATTCTATATACTCAAACCATGATATCACTTAGTCCTTATATCAATCATGAGCTCATGAATACTGTTAAACATTTTGTTTTCTCGTTTTCCTTTCATTATGCGCATATCAACTTATTTCCAAAAATATCTCAATTACTTTGAATACCACATTAGACCAATACATAAATATTCCAATACTCCATGATACAATATTATTTTGGAATCCCATTACATAAACACTTAATCATTCCACCACATCGTTGTCATATTCAACATCGCCAATAGTGATCGCATGTGACTTCCCTTTGTCCTTTTCCTTTAGTGGTTGCTCATGTTGATCATCACTAACCCTTGGATTAGGGCATTTATTAGCATAATGCCCCATTTCCTTGCACTTGAAGCATTGAAGTGTTGGTGGTGCATTCTCTGCAGTGTTTTCTTTATTCACATCATTAGAAACCCTTTTTCCATTACCTCGACACTCAGCTACTCGATGACCTTCTTTTCCACACCTAAAACATTTTCTAGTCCCTTTAAGACAATCTCCACCGTGCTTCTTTCCACACTTTGTGCATAAGGAAACATTCATCTTCTTTTCACCATTATTCTGAGATTTCTCCTTGAACTCCATCTTTCGTTTTTTGTCAAAACCATGAGATGGATATGTAACACCAACTTCCATTTCTACCTTGATAGCACAACGCACAATTTCTTCATAGATACTGAAGTCTCTTATAGCTAATGCCCTTCGAAGACTTGGTTTTAAGCCGCTGAAAAATCGATCCAATTTACTTTCAGGTTGGATGATAATATCAGAAGCGTACCTTGCAAGTCTTGTCAAATTTTCTTCATAGGTACCAACAGATTCATCATCCCTTTGCTTCAGTTCAAGAAACTCTTTCTCCATCTTTGTTCGAAGAATACGAGGGAAGTACTTACTGAAAAACAAGTTCTTGAACTCGTCCCATTCCATGGACTCAATTTCATCTCTTGGCCTCGTATTCTTGATAAGATTCCACCATTGATCAGCTTCACCTTCCAAACGATATACTGCTAAGATGAATTTATCATGTTCAGAACATTGAAGAACTGAAAATATCTTTTCAGTAGTACTGATCCATTGTTCAGCCACAAGTGGATCAGAAGACCCACTGAAAGAAGGTGGACGTTGCCTCATGAAGGACTCAATAGAATATTGTTCCCTTCTCTGCTCATTTGGAAGTCCAGAATGATTCATAGCTTGTGTAAGTATATCAATAAGATTTTTCACTCCATCTCCCATAACATTTGTTTGTTCAGGAGGACAATCATTGCATTGTCCATTGCATTGATCAACATGGTTCCTTCGGGTTCCAGCCATTGTCTAAAACCCAAAAAGAATAGTGTGAGAGGCAAAAATCATGCTAGGGAAAACAACATAATAAAGGGGGAGTACCTTCAATATCTAACATCTTAGGTTTAGTTCTAAGATCGTTTGCGCAATTCTAGGACTATAACCTATACGTATACTTAACCTTAGGGACATCCCTAGACATACCTTAGAAATATCTCTAGGGATCTCACTAACGTTTTCGCATCCTAGTTTCCAAAGGTTGACTAAACCTCCCTCTGATACCAACTGTAGAGACCCGAAGCTTGACGTACATGGACATTACATTACTTTTGCGGAATACTTAGTACATAACAAAAACACACACACAAGGACCGTAATAGTTTAGTGTCTTTGGAAACTCGGAACGTAATCTTCTAATCGTGGTGAATGATCTTCAATATCTCCCATAACGATCTTCCATTTTTTTTACCTAAAACCATTCTTTATATCCTGGGGAAAATAAAACATAAAAGGGTGAGCTGAAATGCTCAGTAAGGGTAAACAAAAGAAAATCAATCACATCATATTCATAAGAACATAACTTTTGGAAATCTTAACCTGCAAAAGAGAGCATAATTTCATAACATGGGATAAATCATAGTAGTGAAATGAAATCCCAATAATCATAACATAAAACATGAAACTTTGTGGCATACACACATAATCATATATAATCATTTCTTGTTAGTCAAGACTCATTGCCAAGACTATCTTAGTGGACAAAGTCCCTTTCTGAATCGAGTAACCCTCGTTTCAGTCCTGTTTCACTGAACCGGTATAACCTACCATTTCAGCCATGTCTATCTCATGAGATATAAAATCTTTACCCAATGCATTGGAGGGAGATGTAGGTCCCACCCATCTTATAATGAATCCTTTCTTATGTGTGCCACATAATCATAAAACATACATCATCTCATAACACATGTAACAAAAATGGGATTCTTGAAACATCATGACATCATTAATCAATTCATATAAGATAAAGGAATTCATAAAAATAATTCCATCACAACATGATCAAATCAATGTAATAATAGGGATAAAAATAGAACCCTTTATTATATTAGATGGAAAATAATTTTGATAAAACACTTGATCTTCATTCTTGAGGAAAATATCCTTTCTCCTTCAAAAACAATTTTCCGTTTTTAACATGTCATACAATTTTAAACTAAAAGAAGTTGATTAAAAATAAACTTGAATACTTGTAAAGGAAGCTTCTTGGAAATAATTTTTTAGAAATCCATTCATGCCGTATAAGTTAAAAAAACATTCTTCGTACTTTTGTCGGAAAAGTCAAAAAGCACCTCGTATGAAAAACGTCAAAAGATTCCTTTCATAATTTTTACTAAAAACTCACCGAAGGGTAAAACTGGATTTAAACAATTGTAGTTGGATGGAAATAATATTACATATTGAGGAAACATGGATGTGGATGATAAAATACACCCCAGTAAATACCAAAGTATAAACAATCTCGGATAAAAATTAGATTGTGATATTTCCCTTACCTTAGGTCCGATTTGCTTCGTAAGTGTCTGAACCTCCTGTATAATGATTTAAATCATGTTATTGACTTATTACAGAATCATAACTATTTTTATGATATCATATATGGTCATATTCTTAGCTTCTTAGTAGTAATATTTCATTTCTACTTGTTATTCGGATGTTTATTACTTTTTGTTCTTATGCGTGTTTTGTCGAATGAATTCTTATTCTTTTCTTCAGGTTATAGATAACTCATTTCCAGAATGATATTAGTGTAGTATATATCATATTAATTAATTCAATTCATTTATATAATCATTATGAAATGAAGATCATGTAGAACGAGTCGCATCACATCGTGGAGACGGTATTCCATACGTACGCACGAGTGATGATATCATTCCTATGATCGTGGAATTGTATTGGAGCATATATATATTATTTCAGTATCAATATAACTTTATAATAATCATATATAGTTACTCATTACACCTTTATACCCATCCAATTAAGGTGGTGGCGGAAAATAGATTACACCACGGCGTGGAGACGGTATTCCGTACGTACGCACGCGCGGTGATTTCATTTTTCCGTAGGATGGATAGAAGGTGAATTAGGGTTGTTTCATATTTATAATAACATATCAGTATGTAAGTAATACAGATTATATTAATTTATCATGAAACAACTAAAGAAGAAGATGTTGAAGAAGAAACAAATTGAAAAGATCGGTAATGGATATTACCTCTTCTTTGAAACGCCTATTTGAATCCTCCACATAGGGAACTAAGATTGGTCTTTTAAGAAGACCAGGACCTCTAGGATTATTCTAGGGAAGTGGAGAGGTGAAAATGGCAGGTGTTGGCCGAGCTTGAGTGCTCAAATTGGTGTGAGGAGGAGGGGGAGGAGGTGCCCTTTTATAAGGGAGGATAGGGGCACCTTAGGAATATCTCAAAATATTATTTTATATTAAAGTCAAAATCGGTTTATAATGGTTCCAAAGGGTCTTATTTAGAAGCTAAAGTGGGGATGGTTCGAAATCCTATCAACCAATAGGATTTAGACAAGTTTAGGTTATTATTTTAACCTTATCAATTAGATTTAACTCTAAGTTAAATAATTTAACTTTTACCGTGTCTTTATGTTTTCTTACACTATATGGTTAATACACTTACTATAACATGCCAAACGAACCCCAAATTGTTTATTATTAATATATATATCCTTATCTAAGTCATTTTGCCGAACCTTATATTTTTAGGAATAAAATAACAATTAATAATATAATATTTGATTTAAAAACTATTTTGTGTCAATTTTGACACTATTTGGTATATGATTTTTGTGAAAATCATAACAGAATTATATGTTCGAAAAAAGTTGATTAAATCATCACTAATATATCATAGTAACCTTTAAAATTAGTGTAATTCATAAAAAGTCTCAAATTACATTTATTGTGGTGTTTATAACATCAATTATGTCAATATTTCATTAATAAGATAATTACTGCATCATCATTGTGTCATAAATAAATTAAATTATTCAATGTCTAAAAATTAAAAATAAAATACAATTATGTAGGAAATATTTTTATCTTTCTAATGAATATTTATATTCGAATTTACCTTATGTATAACCCCATATTAAAAATGATTTACTTATTAAACTTTGATTTTAACTATTTTAACTCTTCTTTAAATAAATTAATAATAAATGTCCTAATCTAACCCAAGTGGGCCTAAATGGTCATATTTTATTCCTATGTTTGTTTTTGGTCGAATTAAACTTATCCAATAAAATTAGGACATGTGTTAGGGTAATATTAATATCATATTTACCCTTAGTTTCCCTATTTATTATTAACCGCGGTAAAAAAAGTAAAAAGTTACTATTCACCAAAAAATTATTTTTATCTCATTGAACCACATTTTACTTACTGATATCAACTGTGTCTGTCGGATTTTCGAAATTCCATTCACAGAAGCGGTAAAATTAAGTTTTATGCAAAATTCAGTTTTTAACCAACCACTTAGTGGTTTCACTATTTATCAAAAATTGAAGTTTTTCAGAAAAATGCCAAAATTTCACCCTAAGCTATAATTGATATTATGAATTCAAAAATGATTTCTATTTTACAAAATTCCTAACATATAAGTTTCATTAATTAATTTTCGTTGTCACAACAAATAGCTTGTTTTTAAGAGATAATAACTATCAAAAGATTACCACTTGTTTATGTCTGGTGTAAATGTGAAATTACATCCAATGACCAACATTGTATTGAATTGTAAAAATATATTCTAAATATACTTTAAAACCACTCAAATTAATAATTTATCACTATTAATTATTTCTATTAAAAAGTTGTTTTTAATTAAAATTTAGTAATTTTCACTATTAATCAGAAAATGAAAGTTATCCGAAAAGTACCAAATTTTCACCCTAAGCTAACTTCAATATTCCGAATCCAAAAATGAATTCCATTTTGAAAAATAAAATTTAAAAAATTTCAAAAAGTGGTTATTACTATTCATAACGGCTAGTTTTAATAGTATTTTAATAGCATATTGTTGTTTAGTGAAACTCGTTATTGCGTACTACACATGCAATCGAGGAAGGCCGCGATTGCGTGTAATGAAAGGAAAGTCAAGGATGCGTGTTGTGAAAGCTTCGTTTGGTGTAGCATACAACACAAGACATTAATGAAATTAAGAAGAATATTTTTCATAAAATTTCGGGGTGTTACAACTCGTCTCGTCATGAGTCATCTAGAGGTGACACACTGGCAGTGCCTCCTCTATTGGTGACTCATTTGGAAATGACTCTATATAGCTGTCTTGAAGGCATTGAATCGTCTGGTGGTAACTCATCTAGTGGTCACTCTCTAGAAATGACTCGCTAGTGGTGAATCATCTTGTGGTAATGGTGAATCATTTCAATAGTTTGTCAATTTTTTTGATTTTTCTAGTTTTTCTAGTTTCTCCCTTTTTATTTCTATTTTGAAACAAAATTATTTTAATGACATAATTAATGTATTTGAAAAGTGATTTAAAATTCCATCCTATAGGGATTAGGAAATCCTTTTTTATTGCATCTCTGGTACCTATTCATTGTTTGCATTTTCTTTAGGCAGTGGAGATTCATAAGGCTGGAATAGTAAAACATTGGAGGGTCAATATTGTCAAGGATTATGATCAGTGGTAGAGGATGTTGTATTGTTTTTTGGATGGGTTTATAATAGTTATCCATGTAGATATGGTTTAATCTATAGTAAACAAGATATTTAAATTCGTTTAAATGAAATATTAAGGGGTTGGGAAATGTGGTGTATAATATTATATAGTTTTGTTGATTTTTTTGATTTTGTGTATCTTAGGCTTCTATGGGTGTAAAACCTTGATAAAAACATGTTCTGTTTGTTGAATGATTAAGCTATAGAAAATTACTCTTAAAAATATGGGTTTTTTATTTTTTGGTATCAACATGAATAATTGGATATTTACGTATAGTCAGTTAATGAATTAAATTCCCCTTGATAAAATGGTTTTTTCAAAATCCCCTTAATAAAAATCGTATAATTTAAAAGTGTTATTTTTCTATATATGAAAAAAATATTGTATGAGATATGGCACATATGGGGGCAGTGGACACGATATAGTTGAGCAGTGGGGTTACATGTGGTTGATTGGCTGTTTCAAAATGATTCTTGTTTTGTATTTTTGTTTAGGTACACGGTTGGTATGGATGATGATATCAATGTTCTTGGAAAATAAATATTCACATGTCTTAGTAGAATGGGTTGGTAATAGTGAATCTGTAAAAAAAATTATATCAATTAAATATTAAAAATGAACTATGGCTTGCTTTCTGCTTGTGTGGAGTGTTGGATTTATTATTGGTAGTTGATGTGGGGGACCACTTGAGTTGGTTAGTGATATATATATAATTACATAAGGGGGGACCATGTGGCTTCATATATATATATATATATATATATATATATCTGTGTGTGTGTGTGTGTATTTGTATGTATGTATATGTATAAGTATAAATTGTATTTCCCTTATTATTTCATTACACACCCCACCCACATCGAGCACCATGTGCTAACAACCACATTGTCATGTGGGGGAGGAGGGGGTGTATTTCCTATCATCTTATTTGGAGGATGGATAGATGAACACCATTTATTTTATACAACACTATCCATGAGATAATGGCCTAAGTGGCTTTAGGTGAGTTGTGATTTGTCATCTCTGGTCTTCGAGATGAGTTGTGGTGTGTTGTCCTAGGTGTCTTCGAGATGATAGGTTTTGTACTATACTAGGTGCATGTTGGTTGGATGAGATGTGTTGTGATAGCCCATGTGTATGTGATCCTAATTTTATTTGAGGTGTAGCCCATCCATGTGCAGGCGAGATGTGATATGATATATTCCAAAGAGGTGGGAGTGCCGAGATTTTATTCATTGGGATGTGAGAGCGGTCAATTAGTGGGAAGGTGGTGTGGCGTACCCTATCCCTTTTTTGATTAATATATATTACAATACCTGAATGAATTATTTGGTGAGTGATCCATGGTGAGGTTGGGGTTATGGTTAGTCCACCATTTAGTTTATATTTGGTTATGTTGTATTCGCATAGGTGCAATATTATTCTTCTCTCACTGGTGCATGAGAGACATTGGTTTCCTTACTGAGAATAATTTTATGATCCCCCCCTAAATATATTAAAACTATTTTTAAAATTCAAAGAGGATAATGTGGACCATGTGGGGAATTAATATCTCTGACATTGGGATAGTTTCTATGTTGTTTCTGTTGTTTTGTTTTTGGGTATTTAATTTGGAGACTTTTATTTTTATCATCTTTATTTAAACATTCATTTTGTGAGATTTTTGTTTTTTATTTATATATAAATACTTGATTTGATTTTGGTTAATAAATCCTATCTCGTAATTATAGATCCTTGTAAAGCACAATGCTTCCCATATTGTGATATTTGTACACCCACGGTGCTAGTCACTGACATGAGGCCTAAAGGAGGTTGGAATTAAGGGGAAATTATCTCACTTTCTTTATTTCCATTACATGATGGGTATCTTTGGAGTGATAGGGTCATGAAAGTCAGATATTACAGCATATGGTTGTGAGGTAGGGTGGATAAGAAGTAATAAATAGTAATGAATTCATTGGTTGGTATGGAAATAGTGTCAGTTGACCGTAGTGTGTAACATGTGCTAGAAATATTGGCTAGGAAAGTTGATTTTGATGCCCTTCATGATCTAGTGAATGATCAATGAGATTATTGAATGACCAAGTGAGATAGGACTGGTTATAGGGTTGATACCTAGGAGAGGAACATGCATTATGATGACTTGTGTTATTGATTGAATTGGGTTGTTTGGGGATTTTTAAAGAAGGTAAAATGAATGAAATAGATTAAAATTAATTAAAATGTATCATAATAAAAATCAATCCTATAGGGATTAGAAAATTCTTGTTTGTATTTCATCTGTGGTACCTATTCATAGTTTGCATCTGGATTAAGCTGTGGAGATTCAGAAAGAAGGAAAAGTTAAACATTGGAGGGTCAATATTGACAAGGATTATGATCTGTGGTAGAGGATGTTGTATTATTTTCAACTAAAGGCTTTGGAGAAGTATGGGGGAGCATTTACGTTATACTGATTGATAGATGGCTAGAGGAGCTAGAGATCGCTTTTAGTTTAATCTGATCTTTCACATAGTACAAGGTCCGTTTAGATTTTAGTTAGATGTGTGGATCTATGTGTCAGTGGTGGACATTGTACCTTGGTGAACAGAATGAGGCAGATGTGTAATGGGTCAAGTTCCAGAAATAATTTTGGCAAATTACCTCTTATCGACCATGAAGGATGAGAAGATATAAGAGCTAATCTCTATTCATAAGTGGACTATGTCTATGAGGGAGATTAGAATTATCTTCAAGGACCATTTTCTCTTTCCCTCATATCTCTTCTAGATGAGGAGTCCTGATAAATACATCTTTAGGAGGAACTCTATCCTTTGATCTAGTATGCAGTTATACCTTTTCCGTTGCTAACATACCTGGATGTTCAAAAGAAGGCATATATGATTCAGCAGATGCACTCCCAGGAATATTATATATTAATTGGAAACAAAAAGGGTTCCTTAAGGGGAAGATTTTTAAGTGGAAGGTCTAATGTTCAAGGTCCATTGAGGTTAAGACTAGCCAGGAATTGACCTCAGTGACTTCCCTTTAACGGTTTTGGATTTTGTACCTTTCATGTGGGCTTCAGACTGATGTGTTACTAATTTGGGGTTTGTGAAAATCCTATGGACATGTTCTTAGTTTCCTTTCATTCTCAGTTTTGATGAGGCAGACATGTTGATTATTATCCTCAATAGTAGTTACTCACAATGTTGTTCCAAGAGTAGGGGCAGTAGGCTTATGGTGTAGCTTGGGTCGATGGAGCAGGTAGAGGCTGGCATTAGGATTTTCTTCAGGCATAGATACCTTTAAACTACATTGTTCGTGGATGCTTCCATCAAAAGAGATGTAGGAGAGATGGTATTGATCAATTTTATGATCCATTAGTAGAAAAATCATATGGGACAGGGATCATTAGAGGTAAAATCGGTTTATCATCTACCCTTGTTTGTGACATCATTGCTTCAGGAGCTTCACACTCCTTTGTTTTACCCAATCTGTCCCAAACTTTAGGATTATATGTTGAGGGGATTATCATTAATCTAGAGGTGAAAACACAAGTCAGAGGCCATATCATCCTATTTGATGTGTTCCCAAGGTGTAGAGTAATTATGGGGATGGTTCGGTCTCATGGGGATATTTTATTGCTACAAATGTATCCATATGATGTCATCCTTGGGATTGACCGTTTGTATTTTTTATGTTCTATTACCTATTACCTCCATGGTAGAGTAGTTTTTTCGGATGTGGATATCTAGAGGGTAGTTTTCATTGGTGACTGGAGTTTTAATAGAGGAAAAAGGTATGTGTATCCCCTTATCTCATTGGTGGATATGTTTCATAAATCGTTATTAGACACAAGGAAAAATGATGCTCCCATTCTTCTCAATGAAATCATGGATGTTTCCTCTAAGGGGGTTTTTGTACTACCTCTTCAACTCCATATTTAGTTTTGGATATAAATGAAGCATGGTTCTTCTATTATTTCAATGTATCCTTATTGGAAGGAAAATTATGAGTTATGGGAGTTAAGGATTCAAATTGATGATCTGATTCAGAAAGGCTTCATCTAGCCTACTGTGTCCCTATGGGGTGCTCTAGTTTCATTAACTGTGTAGGAAGATGGTAATATAATGTTTCATGTAAACATCTGGAGGTTGAACCGTGTGACGATCATGAATCTCTATCATCTACCAATGATCGATGACATTTTCTAGTAGTTTAGGGGATATATTTTTTCATCAATGTTTGATCAATGGTCTTGATATCACCAGTAAATGGAAAAAGATGGATATATCCAGAAGAATGTCATCAGATATAGGTATGGATAATTTGAATTTTTGGCCATTCCTTTTTGTGTTAAAATTAACTTTCTTTGTTCATGGGGATTATTAACTCATTGTTCTGGGAGTTTCTAGTCCATTTTTTCATTATCTCCATCAATGACATACAAATCTACACAAATTCAGAGGATGATTATGCCAAACATCTCAGAACATTTTGGTAGGTTCTTCATCCCCAACAGCTCTATGTAATATTGTCCATGTGAATTTTTGGACATGATAGGTCCATTTTGTCAGACATTTTATGTCTCAGTAAGGTGTGTATATGGTCACATCAAATATAGAGGTTGTTCATTCTTGGTCAGCACCCTAGAACATGGAATAGGTTCATAGTTTCTTTGGCCTTGTAGTATATTACAATAGGTTTGTAACCAATTTCTCTCAAGTTATAGACTCTTGGATATCCTTGACTAGAAAGGATCATGATTTTTTATGTACGAATAAGTGGAATGTAGAATTCAGTTACCTAAAAGGGAAATTGGTCATTGCTCTAATGCTATGGATTTTAAAAGAAGGGGTAACATTTGATTTGTTTTGTTAAGATTCATATTTGGGCTTAGGATTATTATTGGTGTAGAAGAAGGTAGGGATATCTCATGGGTCATAAAATCTACTTCCTCAAAAATATAACTATTCCGCCCATGATGTAGAGCTAGTGTCAGTTTTTGTATGTAGAATTTTTGGTGGCATTACCTTTTGTGGGAGAACTTTATATTCTTCAAAGATCACAAGTGTTTGAGGTATATATTTTCCTAGTATGACAAGAATCTATGAATAATCTAAGGATTATGTAATTTCATCAGGGAATTGATTTTGAGATTTTTGAAACCTCATTGAATCGTCAACTTAATTATTGTTTCTTTGATCATAAAGTCTTAGAAGGATGATGTTTAAGAGTTTTTGGATTCATGGTGAGTTATGGGGGAGTTGGAAGCCTTGAACAACAATTAAAAGGCAGATTCTAGTAGAGATTTTCAATTTCAAATTATGGTTCAGTCTTCCATGATACAATAGTTGGAGGAGTCTTAGTGGAGATACTCAGAGGTAGAGGTGATACCTGATATTTTTGGCTATGATAGTGCTTTGGGCAGATGGTGAGAGGCTAGTTAGAACTAGATGTTATTTCCAAGAATGTAGTTTTTTCTGGTACAAATGTTCATGGTGGTTCTCTATGAGTTCCATATATCACCTTTGGTGGTACACCTAGGAATTTACATGATGTACCATAGCATGAGGTTTCACTTTTGGGGGATGAAGATGTAGATGGTAGTGCCCGAGTTTATGGAAAGGTTATTCATTTCAATGAAGGTAATGTCCGAGCATCATAATATTTGAGTTTGTTTCACCCCTTGGATTTTCACAAGTAGAGGTGGGAAAAAATATCAATAGATTTTATAACAAGTCTACCCATATATCATGGTGTTTTTGATAGCATCTGGGTTATCATGAATAGGATGATCAAATTGCCCCAATTTTTAGCAGTATAGGAATCAAGCGCAGTGAATGATTTCGCTTAGAGGTGATTGGAGTAAGTAGTACAGATACATGGTTTCACGGGTCCATTGTCTCATATTAATATTTTTTACCTCATGAGAATGTAGGGGATTGAATCATGATTTGGACACTCATTTTCACCTCATCACTACTTTCCACCCTTAGACAGTGGGAATGATTGAAAAAACTATCCATCCATTAGAGGATATGTTGTGGGCATTTGTCTTGGACTTCGCAAGATCATTTTGACCACACGTACCCTTAGTTGAGTTTTCTTATAATAATACCCACCACTATTCCATTGGAATGGCCTCATTTAAGTCTTTGTATGAACAAGCATGTCCTTTCCTATTGTGCTGGACTACGGTTGGGGAGGAAATAGTTCTGGTCCCGATGTGGGGAAAAGAAAAATAGAGATTTTCCAATTGGTTTGAGAGAGGGTGAAATTATCAAATTTCTAACCACATAATCATCATGTACACAGAGATTAGATTACACTTTCAGAATACATAATACGTTACATAATTAATCTTCTAAACACAGTATTAGATTAGTGCATTTGGAAACATGGAACACATTCTTATAATTTGGTGAACGATATTCAAAATACACCATAATGATGTTCCCATTTAGGTTTCCATCCTAAAACCTTTATTTTTATCCCTGGAAAAAAAATACATGTGAAAAGGGTGAGCTTAAGATGCTCAGCAAGGGTAGACAACGATAATATCAAACAAAACATGAAAATGATTATGATAAAACATGAACGTAACTTTTGAAAATCATACCATGTATAACATATCTCAAAATCATGATTCATGAAATAAATGGTCGTAGTTCATAACACATAAATCATAAAGGAACACATGCTATGAGAAAATATAATTGATCTAAAACATGGAATTATAAAAAAACACATAAGTACATAAAATCATTTTCATATTAGTTATGGCTCATTACCAGGACTGTCATAGTGTGAAAATTATTTTCCTGAAACAATATCACTCCTTTTTCTATCCATGTATTACTAAACTGCGTTTACATACCTTTCTGGCCCTTTCTTATTGAACCGAGATCATTTCCTGTTCCATCCATGTATTATTGATCCAAGATCATTTCCTATTCCAGTCATCTCTATATCATGACATATAAATCTCTATATAATGATTTGGAGGGAGATATAGGTCACACTATTCACATAATGAAATATATACATATTTTTTCCTTAAGAGTATAATTTATTTATCACAACATAATCTAATGAATGGAATGGGTGTCTAAAACATCCCTCAATCATAACATAATCTATGTAAAACAAATGGATTTAATAAATAACATCTCATCATTAACATAATTAAAATATATTATTAATAGGGATGTGATCATTAAAAAATATACCTATTAAAAAATAGGTAAAAACAATGTATTTAAATGGAAAATAATATTGAGACATCACATTAAAATAATTATTGAGTAAAATATTCATTCTACTTTGAAAATGATTTTTTCCATAAAATTTTGGCTAAATTTAAAAGATAATAATTTCTGTGAAAATAACATTGAAATATTATAGGTGAATATTTTTGTAAATAAAGAATTATGATAAGATAAAAAATCCACTCATTTCATATTAGTTAAAAAACATTCTTCCTGTACTTTTTTCAGAAAAGTAAAAATGCGCCTCGTGTGAAAAATGATAGAAATATATCTTTCAAACAATGTAGTAAAAAAGTCAAAATGGGTACAAATCAAATTAAACTTCCATAGGATAATATTAAACATTTTATGAAATCATTTTTAGAGAACATGGACATGGAAGATAAATATACCATAATAAATACATACGTATAAACAATCTCACATAATATTGAGTTTTTGAAATTCTTTATTAAAAATTTATAAATAGTAGAATCTTATGACCCATGAAATAAATAAAATTATATGGACATTAATGTATCTCAATATTATGGTTGAGACTCAATAAATGAATTTTGGGAAGTATATACAACCTGCAAGTAGTGTATGAGGCAGGCGTCTCACAGAGGTACAGTTGAGAAAAACCATAGTTATGGGTTCCATAATATGTGTTTGAACCATAAGTATAATTATTTAAATCATATCACGGAGTTATTACAGAATTATAGTAATTTTATGTATCATATATGATCAAATTATCATCATTATTTTAATATCATTACATTATTAATCATTATTATGGTATTAACTGGTTCATTTTCTTTTGCACGTTTTTATGAATAAGATAAAGTTATCATTCTTAGGTTATATGTATATCATTCCAAATGAAATTATAATAATATATATCAAATTTATTCATTGTATACATATGTATAATCAATCATTAATGGATTTCATGTAGAAAGAATCACATCACATCGTGGAGAAGGTAGGTCATACATACACACGAGTGATGATATCATTCCCATAAATGTGAAATTATAAGGAAGTGGATTGTATATATTTTGTTACAGAATAGTTATAATTTTATATTAATCAAAAATAATTATATTTCCATTATTATACTCATCCATGTAAGGTGGTAGTGAAAAAAATATTACACCACACCAAAGAGACCGTAAGACATACGTACACACGTGTGATGATTTCATTTTCCATAGGACTGATAGAAGATGGAATATAGTTTTTAAATAATCATTATAAAATATCAAAATATATTTTATACTAGAGATATTAATTTATAATAGAATAAACTCAGTAAGATGATGTATAAAAAGAAATAAATTTAAATGAATCGGTAGATTAGATTACATTTTCTTCAACAAGCTCCCTCTAGATAGCCTCTTGAAGGCATTAGAGTTTGTATTTCGAGAAGAGAAAGACCAATTTAATGTATATAAGTATTTTTAAAATGGAAATGGGTAGGTGATGTTCGATATTTAATGTTGAACATGATATTAATTAGTGAGGGAGGAGGTTCCCTTTCATAATTGAGGTGGGGAGTACTTTTGACATCTCCAAAATATAAAAATTTAATAAAATCAAACCACATATAAAAACCTAAAAAATGTAATATTTTAGAGGATTAGGTGAGATAAGGTTATAATATCATAAAATCATAAATTTAAATATGTTTTTCTTTTTTAAGAAAATTTATCATTTTAATTAACCATTAGTTATTCTATTTAAATTTTAACTAATATTATAATTTATTCGATATTAAAATAGTTTAATTTTTATTTATTTGATATCAATTATTCCATAAATGAAAAAAGAAGAATATATTATTCTATATAATAATTTTTTTATTATCCAAAAATGTATTTTTTTTAATAATATAATAAAACATTAATTTGACGTAATATCAATAGTGTCAATTTTGACACAATTAATTTCATGGAAGTTAGAAAATATCAAGATATGATTTTATACTCAAAAAAATATTTAATTATATTTATATGTGGTCTATATAATCAATTAAATTCATAATATATTTCTATTATCCCAAATTAAATTTATTTTTACACTTTTAATATAAGTAATTTGATATTTTTATTAATAAATTAATTACTACATTTTTTTATGTAGTTATTTAATATACATATTTATTGAATTGAAAAAATAAAATAATATTATGAAGATAAATCATATTGATTTAACAATAATACTTATTGTTGAATATATCCTCTAGAAAATCCAATATAAAATAATTTATATGCACTAAAACGTGAATGTGACAACTGAACATCAGATAATATATAATATTGTAAGTTTTATAATTATTCCCATATTACTCAAAATGGTCATCAAATCAACCTATATATGGTTAGGGTCAAGATATAATTGAACAATAATATTTGACCTATTTTTTGTATTTTAATTATTATTATCTTTTTAATAAATATTATTTTATTGATTTTCTATTAATTAAATAATTGTTGATTCCTCAATGTTTAAGCATTTAATGAAATTATATATTTCCTAAAAATAAAAAACATAATTCCATGATAAAGGAAATAATTTTATATTTCAAAGATTATTTATTTTTCACCATTGTGTCAATAAATTGAATAAAAACCTTTAGGTTATTTATTTCCACCAATACAAATCCTTTTAATGTTGACTATGCCAGGTTTTATAAACTCAAACCTAAATAATATTAATATTTTCTAAATATATAAGATCTAATATTAATAGGAATTGAAAAACATCATAGATCATGATAATTCATCAATACAATATTTATTAATAAAACTAAAAATTATCATGAAAGTAGTATTGAACTTATATCCTCAAGATTCTTCATGTTTCAAATGAACACCACCATGAAATTTTTATTTTTACGACATTTTTATAATGCATAAGTAAATAAAATATTAATATAATGTTCCTTAAAAATTAATAAAAACATATTTAGTTGTGACAATATTTTTCCCTTTTAATCAATTATGGAATAAATAGTTCTTCTTTATAAGGTGTTCAATCTTCATTCCTCAAATATTTTCCAATCCCATTGTTATTTTCCTATTTTTTCAACACTTTTTTGTTTATTTTGATGTTATTAATTACTTTCAATATACATTGTTATATTATTATTATAAATTTACGGAATATACCCATCACGTGTCTAATTTTATTAACATTAATATCACCAAAAATAATAATTTTAGCCTTCCCTGAAGATGATTTGGGATATAACCAATATAAAATTAAAGATTTATTAATGTAGTGTAAATTTTTTTTATAAATATCACTGCCAATAGTACAAAAAAGTATTTACTACATTGGTTGTTTTATGTTTTTAACATTGGATTTCATTGAGACGTTATTGAATGAGATTTAAAAAATTATATTTGATAACATTAGTTAATACAACAGATGATAAACTTATTATTATAAATGTTTCATACGTTGGTTATATTTTTACCAATGTAGAAAGTCATTTTCAAAATTTTTTAATTTATATCCTACGTTGATTATCACTATTTTATGACATTTATAAAATAAAAATTGTAAAACCTGCCTTTTTAATTCAATAATTTTTTAACTGAGGTAAAAGGAATTTTTTAAATTGGTTATTATATAACCAAAATAAAAATAATTTAATTCTTTTAAAAAAATATTTTCAAAGAGGATCATGCACTTATATGAAAATAAATGATCATTAAAAGGAATAAAGATCGCTGAATTATAATGGCATCCTGAAAAATAAACTTAAAACCTCTAAATAATTATCTATCCAACCATACGCTTGTTCGATATAATTTTGATCAGATGAAATATGTCATGAGAAAAACGAAGTTGTAGTGGATTTGAAGGAATTTTAGACTCTGGATGATCCTTTTTTATTTTAACAACATCAGATGAAGGATTCCTCTTGATTAGAATAATTGAATAACTAACTGGATAATTAATTGAGAAAACCAATCTCAAACACAATAAATCATAGAAAAATAATTACAAATAACATGATGATTTCGCTGAAGGAATAATTAGTGGAATGATGATGTAAGTCTTGAAAGTTGAATATATTATATGTTTATGATGCTCATAAGAGTATACCATGACAGTAATATTTTTGGAGCGTGAACTATTATAAATAGACAATAAAATCAAATAGTGTTATAATGACTTTTCTTAAATGTAAAAAATTTCAATGGAACATTGTCAAAAAATTGAATGTCGCATTGAAATTATTTAAATTATCATATTTCCCATTAGTTATTTTATATCCAACTTGAAAACCCACTTTTTTATACCGATTATAAGCTGACTAACTAGAAGAAAAAAATTTACTTTGGTTTTAAAAGAACTGACATAAAAAAACATTATTTTTTCACTTTTTTTTCTAAAATGAAGTGATATTTATTTTTTAATGTTATTTTGTGAAAAATAAAGGTGAAAATGAAATATAATGTTGTTTTTTTAATCAGACATGATAAATGAGTATTTATTTTTTAAAATTTTGATTAATTTTATAACCTACATTAATGTTTTTTTATGTGACTTTTTAAATTATAAAAATTTAAACTCGAATATAAAATGTAGTTTCTGGACTAGTGTAAGCTTTCCTCCAATAAAATTTTTTGAATTTAATTTTTTGATTCTTTTTTAATGTTGGAACCCTAGAACACCTAAATATTAAAATAGTTGATTTTTTTTCTTTCCTACATATCAAAAAATAATTTTTTTATTAGAAACAATTTAATATAAATATATTTTCTACATACTATATTATGGATTCATAACATTCATCGTGTCCACTTTCATACTTAAATATTCCTTTTTCTAACAACCCATTCATTGATTCCCACCACGTGAACTCCAATCCCTTTTTCTTCTTTCAAATTTTACTAAAACCTATTTGTAGAAATAAAATCCAAAAACCATATGATTCTTCTAAAAGTTTATTCATTATTGATTCTTATATTAAACATATATGACTCACATGTTACTTTGAGGTAATACAAAATAAAAAATGATTAATAAATAACAAAAACACTTTCCTTTGATGGAGACAAATTCTAAACAATAATTTAAACCATCCTGATGTAACAATCATTGACTTTGAATTATATAATTTAAATTATATGATATTAAAGTAGAGATTAAATATTTTTTAAGGGGATAAGATTTGTTTAGAAGTTTCATTCCAAATAATCCCATTATATAATGGAATTTTTTTCCATGATATGAAAATATTATTTGTCTATTTCTATCAATGAAAATATGAATAATATTGTAACAACATCACCAATGATCCAAAATTTCAATACCTAAACTAGGATTCCAAATGGCCTTGAGATTATACTCCAATCACTAATGTTTATCAAAAGTGGGAAATAATTGGACTTGTCACATGGTCAATGATTTACCATCATAAAAAAACCATAAACCAATTCTAATGATCTAAAATATATTTAAATAAAATAATTTAGATAACCATTTTAATTATAATTTTTTTTATAATTGATTCAAATATTGTGAAATAATTAAAATAAGAATGAAATATTTAATCCAAAGACCAAATATTTGAACCAAAAGCTACTGTATACTTTATTATAACTCCCATGTGAACATATATCTTATTATATTTGAAGGATTGTATATTTCTTAAACTACATAATGATGAATAATTCCTATATGTCTCCCATAGTATACATTTATAGGTGAGTATAACCTCATTATATTTACCCAAACAATCCATTACACATCTAATAAAGAGAAATCCAAAATTTTATTATAATAAATATTGATATATAAAATAATTTTCAAAACAAAAACATTTGAATTTTTATGCTTCAATAAAAATCATTATTTTTACGCAATTTCATATATTTACAAAAATATCAACATGAAAACATAAATCACGAATTTTTAAAAGCTATGTGTTCTTATAAAAAAATATATCCAAAAAATCAATTTTTTTGTAAACTATAAAACACCTCTTTAAAAAAAATTGATGATATCTATTTTTCCAAAATCTATTAAAAATAATCAATTTCCATATCTATTGGAAAATTTGTGTTTTTGAATATATATTAAGAATTCCCATTTTCATAATACATAGAAGAATCATTTTCACCCTATCTATGATTAAAAATCCTTGTTTTCACAAATCAAGCCATCATTCAAAATATTTCTAAGATCACCAAATAAAAAAATCCATTTTCAATTATGCAGTGATGTAATCATTTCATTGTTTGAAACCCTATTCATATTTGAAAACTAACATCATAGTGAGTATCACCTTTTTTCCAAGTTATATCAACCATTACTTAAATTAACTCATACTCGCTAATTCACTCATCTTTGATTACTCAAATTAAAGGATTTAAAGACACCTCCTTAAGAAATATCGCCTTGAATGAAACTCGTTGGTGTGTATATAATGTATAAAAATGAAATTTTTTACACATCCACATTCCTCATGAAAAAATAAAAAATAATCCTGTTAAAACCCATATTAAACAATTAATTTCCCAATACAATTATTTTTTTAAAACCAAATTAATTAATTTTTTGATAATTTATCTTAAATATATTTAAATAAAAGGGTAAAAATATACAATTAAAATGTTTTTTCAATTCCAAATAAAACCAAATAATAAAAATTGAAAATCCCATTTAAATTTTAAAAAAAGACACCATTTTTTATTTTTCAATACATTTTTTTAAAAAATTAATGGGTATTCTATTCATATATTTTAAAATTTTAATTTCAATATTACTAATTTATTCTCAATATAATTTTTTTATAAAACTCCAATTTTTTATTAAAATTAGAAATATTAAAAAATTACATTTTATTATAAATCAAAATTATCAAAATAAAATAATCAAAGAAATACTCAATGGATCATAGTCAATAAACAACATATTGAAAATTAGACAATTCATAAAATTCTTCAAATACACCTACATAATCATGTTATCTATTAAATTATGAAATTTTCAATGCCTTAAATCAATCTAATTAGAATGAATCCTTAAATTCTTAAAAATGAGGAATGCAATATACATAACACATATCAAATTAATTGAACAATATATCCCCCACTTATTTGGATTCAAGATAATGAATAAGTTGAAGTGATGGTGAGAGATATGTAAGTACTAAGTATTACATTAATCCTTGACCTTTGATTACATGATGATATGAAATTTCATTAAGTAAATTCATTATACGTAGTACGTGAAGACATAAAATCACCTAAATATATATCTATATTATTATAAATATTAATGTGGGTGATAAAAACGTTTTAGGGAATAAAATCTAGTATTAAAAAAATAAATTCTAAACTATTTGATATTCATAGACAGGTCGCATAGTAATTCCAATCATGCCCCAAAGCATGTATATTTACTGAATTAGTTTTCCATCACACATTTTCAGCTCACATGATTATGGTAAGCATCCACATAAATATGCATTTCTAAATGGTAAAGATATATCTATGTATTTTTCATAAGACTATATAGTATAACCATTCACAAAACCATTCTTATCTCAATACTTCTCAAAATTAAAAAAATCCACAATGAAACACCTAAAACAAGAGAAAATATATCTCACAAAACCAAATAATTACAAATCCAATCTTTAAAACATCATTTGAAACACCACTAAATATAAAAGTATCACAATGTTATAAAATACTTATTAACTATTCATTTGTAACTTCTTAGAATAGACTAATCAATTTAATTAAATTTTGGATCATTTATATGATCATTGGATTTATCTCAAATGTTTACATAGTAATTTTTTTTGAAAATTTCTCATTATACCCCCACAGTTGAAGATAAAACATACAAAATTAAATATTTTTATCTTCGGGTTCTCCCTTTAAATGATTTTTATACACCATAAATTTGATCAATAATTTCCATGTTCTCTTATTTAATTTATTTTCACCATGTTTTAATGAATATTTGGATTATACACACAATGTTTTTTTGATTAAATGATATTTTTTATGTTAAGTTGTATCATCTGAAACTGGAATCCATTGAACGATGCTCTGAAAATTTGGGTGATAGGGCCTCAAGCACTCATCCCCTCATGCTAGAGACTGTTGAATGGTTGAAAGAGACATGAGGATATTATAAACTCGTGATCAAAGTGTACCACATCTGTATAGTAATAATAATAACCTATATCTAAAGAATATTGATAATTGATAAGAAGATAACATCCAAATACTAATATAAATATCAAAACTCGAAGCACCATCATGTTTAATATGATGAACATGTATTTTCTCAATACAAAATAGAAGTGAATACATTGAAAATGGAATCAGTACAATACATGTATCAAAATAAAAAATGAAAAAGATAATATCCTCATTAATCATCAATAGAATAACATATTCATGTGGTCTCTATATCCTAATAAATGATCAAATCAATCATTATAAATAATGTTCTTTCCCGATTCCTTACCTGTATCCATAAATTTTAACTGGGTACCAAATGGAAGCCCAAACAGGTTGTGAGATAACACTCAGTAGGCCACCACCAATGTTATCTATGACAAATCATGTCTATGTATAAATAATGAAGCAGTGTTTAGTATATCACCAGTATAATATAAATATGAGTAAGTGTCAATACATATATGATTTTTTAAGAAAAACATGAATCTATATGAATAATATTTATTAACCCATAATCAATGCCTAATAGTAAAACATACAAAATAAGGTGTGATAACATATTGTCTAACAATTCTATAAAAATACATATACCATGGGAGTTTGTTATACATAGAAAAATATCCCCAATTTTTTGTCCATGTAATCATGTGTCCTAACTAAAAATTCTCGATATAAGGTTTAAATTACCAAGAATTATCATTGAGTCCATGGATAATATCAATGGATTCTTGATAAATAAATGGGTGGAATCAAAGGATCCCATCCAAGGAGTTCTATTAAATCCAAATCCATGGAGTACATAATTCCATGGCCCCCAATATAATCATGATCCAGGGAGTAGAATTGTCCAAGGCATCCACTACAATAATCAATATGATTCCATGGAGTAGAAATGTTCATGGAATCCAAAGGAATCATGATATAATTGGTAGATATATGTAAAGAATCCATTAGCATTATCAAGATCAATAAAGTAGAAATATCCATGGAATCTTATGGTGTTAGGATCTAAGGAGTATAAATTTTCACAACTTCCACAACTATAATAACGTAATTCCTAAATATACATCTCATTTAAAAATCATAAACAATCCATGAGTTTATACAACTCATTCCTCATTTTTCCTTAAACACATTTAGCAAATTAATTCCACAATTATCATTCATGTAATCACATTTAATGAAGGAATAAAACTTCTCCTAATAGTTAATTCAATATTTATTGTATTTATTAAGGCTCCTGATAAGATAAATATTTCACACACACTCAATGGGGTTGTATATCATGGGGTAAATTAAAAAAATACACCATGAAGGTGGAATGGGTTGAGGATAATGAACTCCAACCATAATGGTACTAGTGGTAAAACTAAGTAGGTACCAAAAAATTTAAACAAAACATCCATTTAATTTTATGTGAAACTCTGGAAGGTCCTTTATTCACCATAATGGAAACATGGTATATATAATACTAAAAATTATGGGAATGTTAAATACCAAATAATTTATACCCATGGTATAACACTCATCTAGTATTAGCTCCTAACCCATCTCGAATTAGTAGAATTGGAAAAATGGATGAATTCTCTAGAAATGGGGTATATTAGCATAACTATAATGAATCCTTTGAGGAGAATAGAAATATAGAAATGTGAAATTGGAATGGAGAACTCATTGGAACACATCCAATGAGACCAACAACAGAATAATCAGAGTCCTTATAGAAAAATGGTACCAATTCATAGGATTGGGGTTCAAGTGGATCCTACTAAAGAAGAATGATGAAGGGGTGAGGTTTTATCGAAATTATAAGACCCTACCCCTCATTTTAAAATTGATCTATATGAAATTACATATTATGTAATTGAATTACCGGTCTTGTAAATATTAGTATTTCACTTCATGGGAAATCACATTACACATCATGAATTGGCATGATGAAGACAATAAAAATCTTGTATTTAATACACTCATTGTATATCAAAATACAAATCATATACTTGGCCTAAATACAAGCTTCATACCCCATACTTCTTCCCTTCCAAAACAACCCAATGGGTCCACAAGACTGAATTAGTGGTCTAAGACAAAACTAAACATAAAAAAGATTTTAATCAGAAATAAAATAATTTGTAAGTCATAAAAAATCTTGAGATCTTAAAATCATTCCCCATAAAGAAATTAGTCATTCAATACCCTTTAATGGGAGGTCAAGTATCATCTATAAAAAAACTCTAGCCACAAAGCATGTACGTCAGCCTCTCACTCCAAAACCTCATCATGTACCCATATATGCTACCAAAACACATGTACTAGAGGGGCATACTAGACTCTAAGAGCCTCCATTCTCTTATAAATTATATGTATAAGATTGTCCTAGGAGGATGTATATCTCTCCCACTCCAACTCATCAAGCAGGAAAATTTGATATGGATCTGAGTGATAATGACTTAACTAAGATACAGAAAATAATTCTTCCATCACACAGTACTCCCCATTTAAATAAAAACAATAGGATACCAGAATGACTCTCTCTAGTACATTTAATATCCTAAAATATCACGATGAAATATTTCCCTATCAGTTATTCCATTTGTTCCCAATACATGGTGAGACACATAAAAATACATGATCCCAAACCACTAACTCTAGAGGTCATCGATAGTGATTGACATAATTTCTCAATCTACATTGTGAAGTAGCCATCTATTTCTTGATAAACAGAGCATACTCTTAAGTATCTTTCATCAGACGTGGTCTAAGATGTTCAACATCTCCCACCTCTTACAAGGAAAGAGATAATCATAATGGCATACCATAGAAACTCAAATAAGGTGCAATCTATATTATCACCTGATAGATATTATAGTATGAGAACTGAAATAGGATTATATGCATCTCCAAGCATCTGTTTAAATTATTTAAGTATCCACTAAGCATGTCTTATAGAATATGTACAGTACATTTGGAAATCCCATTAGTCTAATGGCAGTAAGTCATGATCAATAGAAATTTCGAAACCAATTCCCTCATCAAACTACACTAAATATAAGATGTAAACCAAGTTTCCTTATCTCATATAATGGTTTTAGGAAGCCCATGAAGGCATAAAATATCAAATATATAATGTCTACCAATCATATATACTGATAAGTTTTCCCTAATTGGAATTAAATGATTTACCTTTGTGAACATGTCCATAACAACCCACACAATATCCCTATGTCGAGGAAGCCTCAATAACTTAGTCACAAAATATATCACAATATCATCCCATTTCCTCTAAGTAATATATAATATTTTTAAAATCTAATCTGCTAAATGGTGATCATCATTTACCAATTGAAAGCTGGAATACCTCATGATAAAATATTCTAACTCTCGTTTTAGCCCCAGCTTCTATTATTGAAAGAACAAGTCATGATACAGCATGGTACCTTAGAGATTTTCTGAAAAAATAATGCATGGAACTAATGCATCAAAATATCATTTGTATATGTTAGGAACCAAAAATGTCCATTAATATGGACAATTTCATCTTAACTAATTGTATAACTAGGAGGTGGGTCATCACTTTCTATATGCATTCATAGAACAAAACCCTCTGAATCAAATAACTGAATAATCCATATTCTACAAAAAACTATGGAAGTCACTTCTACAGAAGAAGGAAAATTCTATAAAATCCCATCCTACACCACCATGGGAATCATTTAAAATAATTGAATAAGATTACACTGTACAATGGCCTCCGGAACTACCCATATCTGAGTCCTCAGACTCAGTGCATCAGTAATGGAATTTCCAAACTCGGGCATATTGGTACTATTAAATTCAAAATACTATAAGTACTAAATAAACCATAATTTCCTAATATTCAATTAATGCTTAGTAAATATGTAATTGAGGAATTTTTGGTCCCTGTACAGCAAAAAAAATCTATCCTAGTAAATAATTCCTTCAACTGTGTAAGGCATGTACATGATCGGCTAATGTGGGATCATGTGTTGGGTAATTTCACTCATGAGACCTCAAATGCTGAGACCCGTAGGCCATGAATTACTCCTCCAGCATGATGATTTCTCATATCTCAATTCCCGATGAATCCCAATATACTACATAGATTCTAATTACTCTGGAATTATTTGGATCGGAACTGAATTAAGAATTCCTTTAATCATTTGAAATATTTTATACCATGTTTCAAACTATACAACATCACTGCCTTCTTAGATAATCCCATATGAGATGCTACTAAGTGTGATATTATTTATATGAAACACCTATAACATCTAGGTATACCTAAGAAACTGTATATATAAAAACCATTTTGGGTATGATCCTATGAAATTATAGATCTCACCTTCTCAGGGTCAACTGATATTATAACCTCTAAGATAATATGACTAGTGGAGTGGAACTTACCCATCCATAAGTAGAAATTTGTGATCATAGAATATAAATGATGATCTCTCAGTGTGGTTAAACCAATCTCAAGATGATAGGAATTGTCATGTTGACTTTGAGAATACACAAATAAATCCCCCTCAAATTACAAATTAAATTAATATAGATATGAATGGAAAACTCGTCTCATCAGTGCCATGAAAACTATTTTTGGAATACATGATATTGAATGTTGTTACAAATTAATAATATAGACCATACCTACTATGAAAATTTACACAAGGTATTTCTGTTGGTCGCACCTGCATCAGATTATAACTTGATCAAAAAGATATCATAGAAAACACCCGATATTATTGAATATGGTTGAATAGGTCATCAATCATAGAAAAAATATACTAGTTATTAACATTTAATTAGTTTAATTACCTATAATCCACACACATACTATGTGTCTCATCTTCCTTTTTTAAAAAAGGACTAGTGAACCATGTTTACAAGTACATGGTTGTTTAAAACCCTTTTCATCCAAGCCTCTAGATACCTCTTGAGAACATAAAACTCAGTAGTATCCATACTATAACAATGAATGGATAATAATTCAACTCTTGAATCAAACATGATGGACAACTCTACATATCTCCCATGAGGTAGTAAAAAAAATAACACAGTAAACCAAATTTGAAAGAATAATCCACGATAGATAAATCTTTCATCCATGTTCCACAATATTCTTGAAATAAAATGCTAATCTAATCAATCATCCCTCTTATCCAAAAATGATATCATCGTACTATACCTTCATGGACATCCCATTCACCTATGTGGATAAATACATTTCCCTTTACTAATGGGAAAGTAACCCTTCAATGATAGAAATATAAATAATAACAATATTAAACTAGTCAATCTATCCAGTGTATAAAATAAAACACTGCAATCTTGAGTATGAAGAGATATATTATGATGTGACACCCACATAGCTCAAGGTGTTACACCCTGCATGAGTATAAACCCTTTGATCAAATCCCCCGTAAATTATCGAGTGGAATAACACCATTATAAAACTAAACAAGGAGACGTAGGCTCTCCACCGCTGGTAATTATATGAATTTATGAGATTCACCTATATATAAAAGAGAATGTACTGTATTATAGGCTAATGAGATCATACCTATCACCATAGAAAACCCAAAGCTTCAATCATAATGTGTATGTTTATCAAAATGTATTTGGGCTAAAATGTAGCCCAATGAATCAAACTGACTACCGAGAGTAGTAACACTCTACTATCATGGTACTAATTGTGCTTGGATACCCAGTCCATGGCCACCACATTAGACTGAATGAAAAGAACTACCACATCTTACATCCTGACACAGATCTGTGAATCCCAATCCTAAACCTAGAATTGCTGCCGACCCCATTATACTAACAGCTAGAGAGATGGTCCAACCAAAACAATGTGTATGGCCCATGATTTCACATTTTTGGAACATGACTGGGTCTATTTCACACTGAATCCTCATATTTCCCCAAATCCTTCTTTGATTATATAAAAATTAACCACCAAAACTCACATCCTGGCTAGTGCTCCCCTCATGATAAGTATCAAAATGATGCTCTCTTCTAGTTGAAACTAAATTACTGAGTCGAGAGGCTGAACTTCCCAGATTTTTGAGCCCATCTTCCCTTAATTACCATTCAATAATAAGCTCCTGATTCACTATCTCGTTAATAACAGTTCATCAAAAAACATTTTCCTACGATCAGACAACCATCTGGAGACCTCTATCAAAGTGTTTTTTTTCTCGATGTCTCATTAGTATAATAAATCGATAAACATCACCAAATCTCATTAAATAATTCTGAAAACTCTAAAACAGCCATGAAAACTATTGTAAAAGAATTAACATTGCAATATCTTTAGGTTGATTGTGTTTGTTTACAAATAAGGATTCGAAGGATTTTTTTGTAGTCCAGAGCAATTGTTGACATGGTATGTTGAAAAAAGAACCCATATAAAGGGATGGATGGAAGGTAAGAGGTATAAAAAAGGACGTACCCAAGGTGATTCTATTTCCTAGAGTTTTCCAAATTTTTTGGGTCCAAAATTTATAGTTTGTCTGGTATCTAAAAAGTTGGCTTTTTTGAAGTTTATATTAAAATATGGTAATGGCATGAATTTTATCAAGATATGCATCATAAAGAGTTTTTTTCCAAAGGGTCAAAGAATACTGATGGTGATCTTAGAAACAATGAAAATCATCACAAAAAGATAAGGCGATGAGTGTCATGAGTGGAGTAGTGCAGTGCTGAGAAGGTTTGATGGAAGGATTCACAATTACGAAAAGCATTTCAAATGGGATATATCTATAGAGCTTTGTGAAAAAGGGAGCACCACAGTGGAAATGTGTGAACTCTACGAAATGGTGATGACATGGCCATAATGGTTCTAGAATTAATAGAAACACAAATAAATAGTCCTATTCTTCCTACAAAATATGTAGAAAGAGTTAGTTAAAATCATAAGGCTCTAGAATTGCGAATGCGGTTTGTATAGGGTAGTTCGTGAAGGGTGGTTCGCGAAGGTGATATGCGAAGAAGTTCATGAAGGCTATAATCCAACCAAATGTTCTTATTATCTTGAAAGTAATGCAATTCACAAATTCTAAGTAATATTTATGAAATGATAGGATCTTCACAAAGGTTAGTTGTGATTATAAAAATTGGTGAGCTTTGTGAAGAATGTTTGAGCTTTGTGAAGGTAGTGTGCCAGGAAAAAGTGTTTTAAAAAGTATTTCTTAGTAAACTACGGTAATGTGATATTCAAATATTTTTTTTGAAAGTTGATCTTCAATAGATCATTTACCTACAATTGAGGATGTTTGAATTGATGAAAAAAATGTACATACAGGCCCATGAACACTGTTTCAATCCCTACCCTTAGAAGTGAGCAAAGTAAGTGGAAGATAATGATCCATTCCACTAGCAGTGATCCATAGAAAAATACATATGGAGTTAACCTTAGTAATGTAGTGACAAAACACTAAAACATATAAAAAAAGTAACCATAGGTATAGATGAGATCATCCCTAAACCAGTATTCTTTTCAGTGATCCATAGTGGATTTGGTAAAATTGCAACATTATCATTGTGTGCTTCTCGGATGAAGCCATATGAGGGAAAACCAAGTAAAATATATATTTTATTTGTGGTTTCATTACAACATTACATTAAAATCATCATCATTAGATAAAAAAAGACATAATAAGATCTATATTAATATATAAGGGAAAACAAAGTGACACTTATAATAAAGAGGTCTTGATCCAGTTGGGTAAGAATAATTTTGAAAATAATATCAATGCTCTAATCCACCCCCCCTCAGGGTATCTTCTCCCATTTTGGACCAAATAAAACACTACATTAAATGAATTCACTCATGTTCACAGTCTTTCCTTACAGTATTGTGGAATAATTAGTATTAAAATTTGGATTGTAAATCTATCAAAACCATATCTCGAAGTGTATCTGTCTAGTTTTAAGCATCCGAAAAATTTATAACATCTCCCAAAAAATATGTGCCTCTTTCTATAAAATACTCTTATGAGGTATGTTTATATGATCTAAAATTAAAAAATTAGTTTCATTAAATAACTCTACACCATGTGGATCTCCATCCCCGGAAAATGTCAGAGGATGATTCTCTTGAAAAACACCTGTCTACTCCTACATAGATGAGGCCATATACAACGATCCCTAAAGGGAATGAATAGGTCATGGGAAACCCTTAATGATATTTGAGTCATCATACATATTAGGAACCAATATTGGTGCCACAATCCAAAAAATGGGAGGTTTTAATGGAGGCTTAGTGCCCACCACCTCTAGAGCGGGGTCATCGCCACCCTCCTAGAATATGACCAGAGGGTGTTGTTGTGGAATATCTCTATAAATACCATAGTAGTTGAAGATCATAGATAATTCATTGTACTAGATTAAGCCTTCTTATAAACAAGTCACACCCCTCTACATGCTCCTAAATCTAGGACTGGGTAAAGGGAACAATAATTACATGAACCGGAGACACTACCTATATCCCACTCCAAATGTATGTTCATGAAGAATTTCTCTATTACAATTTTTATTTAATTTGAATATTTATTTATATTTAAATTATCTTTAAATGGATAAACTATATGGGACACCACTTCTTACATATAAGGGCCAACAAGCCTTATAAACTGAAATATATTGTCCATTTAATCCAGACTATTAAATGTTCAAGTCCATGAGGCTGATTTTCAAAGAATCAGTGTTCTATAATTGAATTCATATGGTGTATATTGTAGAATATAATAAAAAACACTACAAAAGGTTATAGAAGGCACATTGAGTACCCATTATGATTCTTCATTCCCTACATGAATCATTTTCCATGTATCAATTATATCACTAAAGGAAAGAGTAATGTATGTCATGAAGCCAAGAAATGCATCCAATATGGAAATGCATGTAAATACAATAAGGTTCCTAAAATTATTCATGAGATGGAATTATATAATATCATCTAAACAAGTATTAAATTTTTTAATCACTATAAATATGAAATCTCAAGTGTGTCACCCATTGGTGATGTCAAATCAATTGTAACAATCGAAATACATAAAAATAGAAATTACAATCCATGGAAGTTTTTCATTATTCCAATACATGGTTCAAATACTTCCAGACACAAATCATTACCAAATTCCAATAGCATACAAATCTATTATCTATTAACCAGAAATAGAAAAGTTGTAGAATTAAATATCTGAAACCAATTTTTAACATCCTGACCTAGAAGATACTAAAAGGTACCATGATTTGGTAGTTCACATGGACTTAATCATGCCTACCCATAAACCCTTGGTTTTTTAATAGTATAATTGATCTGTGGTGGTACAATGGGGAGACTATACCCTCCAGATTGGTGTTTATAATTACAATATAATAGTAATATTTAATAGGAGATTAATATAGATCACTAAGTAGAAAATAACATCCAAATACTAAAATAATTATCAGAAAAAGAAGTAGTGCAAAGTACTATATGGTGACAATATCGTGTCTCTATACAAAATGTAATGTAATACATGGAAATTGGAATCAATACAATACATGTATTAAACTACGAAAACAAAAAAAATCCCCAACTACCATCATGAGATTTGCTTGGTCCTATTCTCCTCTACTAAAATGTAATGATCAAATCTGGAATCGTAAAGCATGAACTATACCCATTACTTACCTGCATCCATGAAATATTTTTTTGTTCCCATAATATGTGGGAACATGGCCTAAGATAAAACTTAGTGTCCCATGAACAATAGTGTCTATAATATCTCTAGTATGTGTATAAATAGTGAAGCAGAGTGTAGTATATCATTGGTATTTTAGAATTATGAATAAAGTGACAATGAATATGTGATCCTATCTAGCCAAACATGTCTCCCTGTGAAAAATAGTTAGGAACCCATAAAAATGGCTAAGAGTAAAGAATACCCTAGTATGTGTGATATTGTCTAATCTAACAACTGTAATTAAATACCAATACTAGGGATATCTGTAATGAATATAAAAATATTAAAATTATAAATTATTTTTAATAATGTTTCAGATACGATAGGGCCTAATCTGTGGTATAAATAACCAATGAATCCTTTTTGAGACCATGTTAAATCTTGTTGGAAACTCAGCAATGATTTGGGTGTAATCCAAAGAGCTCATCTAATTCATTCTATGAATTTAGGATGCAATGAGTTGAAAAGTCATTATAATGTTATGGAATCTAGATCCATGGAGTATAAATGTATAAGGTATCCACTACCATCATCAGTATGGTTCCACGGAGTAGATATTTTTATGTAATCCAATGGAATCCGGATCCAAGGAGTAGAAATGACCTAGGAATCCACAACAATTATTACGATCCATGGAGTAGAAATGTACATTCAATCCTATTGACTTTGGATTTTCAGATTAGAAATTTCCATGAAATTCACTTCCATAATCTTACCATTCATAAATTTACATCTAATTTAATAATCCTTAATTATCCTTGAGTTCATCCCACTCATTACCTTTTATTATAAAATCATTATATATTTAGTATTACTAGTATTATGAATTCATGGTTTTCATTATTCAATTATAAAATCATTTTATAACATAAGAAATAATTTTGTTCCATAATTATATATGTCCTCCTATTTTCCTAACAATAAACCACATCTTGTGTTCCTCACCACTAAGGATTTTTTTCTTGTTTCCTAGAAAAAATAAAGATTTTAAATTTTTTGACATTTAAATTGAAATAAAACACAGTATAATTATAATTTTGGTCCTAAATTGAATTCATAATACTAGTAATACTAAATATATAATGATTTTATAATAACATGGAAAATGTTTGGTTCAAAATATCCAAAATTGTATTTTCAATGGGATACATATTAATTGTTTATTTATCATATCAATTGAATCATTAATTTTATTTGTGTGGGATTATATCCATAACAACATAAATTACCTTCATTATTCTCATGTATATGTGTAAACCCTTTATATTCACACATTGCCCCATAACAGGTGCATATGACACAACCCCTCAGGCTTCCAAAAAAATGAAAACACCATCAATGAATTCAGTTCCCATGAAACACTATAGACACATTAGGTTCACATGTTGAATCATAATAGATACAATAAACACATTACCTCATGCTTCCTTACAAATACACATGCATACAATGATAATTTTATATCGCATCCTTAAGTGGAATGTTTCTACTCTCACAGTGACATGAATTCTCATTATCAAATAGAGGAACCCCTTATATATAGTAATTATGATCCTATTATCTTCCTCACATGATTTGGTGGATAACATTAAAAATTTTCTATTAATTTGAATTTAGATTAAAAACAATGAATCATAGTAGTGGTGGATCCAATTTACAGAAATCAAAATTATTTTCAATAAATATGTTTGAAACCATTAGTTTGTTAGCTTATTTAGCGAGAACCTTTTTCTACCATTACTAAAAAAAGTATGTATATATATTGAAAAAATATCACAGTTTATTATTTGAAAAAATGCATTTCTTATAATTTTACACCCATAATGGACTCATTCTCAATTATTCATTATGTACTCAATCATGTATCTAAAAAATTCATTATTATTATTTAATTATTTTTTCAACTTAAAAATTATCATAATAGAAAAATTTTATTTTTACATCACACACAATTTTTTTGTTTTTTTATATAAATATTGTAAGATTTAATTATTTTATGTTACACAAGTCTTTTAGTGTTTTTCTTTGTTTTATTCAAGTCATGAATTTTTGTAGTATTATGTCAGTTTTTAAAATTTCAAACCAATGAATATTATGAACACGATTAATGGTATGAATAAAAACATGATAGATTACAATTCTTATCTCTGAATCATTCTATCTATTTTATCATCATTTCAATTTCTTAATTAGTATATATGAAACTCTATGTAATACAAGTGTACTATCACATGTGAAATATTCCAGCATATTATGATGAATTTCACCCAATTATTTTAGGACCACTCAATAATTGAGGAGTGTTATTCTCCTGAATCAAACAAAGAGCACACAATTGTACAAAATAGACAGATCATACCTTTAACAACCTCTAGTCCTGGAAGAATTGTTGCCTCTGTGGTGTCCAACTACACCTAACCAGCTCCTCTGCCCCTCTGATTTCATCTTCCTCCGTGACCAATCCCTTGTTGATGTCTCTAACGAGCACCCTGGTGTCAACATCCCCCAACACCATCAATCCTCGGTGGAGTGGGAGATCGCTACCCCTGTTGCTCGAATGGCCTAACTAGAAACTTCTTCTCTTAAGGGGGTGGTTTAACCTTCCCACCCCACTGTGTAGTTTTTGAACAAGGAATTTGTTTCTAAGAGGACCATACCCTCCACAAACAATGCACCTAGGTCATTAGCCCATGAAGAAAGGGTGAGTACCTAGAGATTAGATCTAGAACTATTGGGGCTTACACACTGTGGGCTGGAACCTGGAAGGACATGATTCTGGAGACCTACGGAAGACGAATATACCCTTCGATGAACTTGGTTGGCTCCCATATTGTGGAACAACTCCCAGTGATTTCATCCTTTCCACTACCTCATCCTTTTTCTGATCCTCTAATTATATCGGTATAGTAAAGGGGGAGACGACATACTAAATAAAAGTTTGGAGTGCCTCCTCCATGAATTTCACTCCAGACTTCTCATCGGGGAAGAGATCTAGAATGAAGCACAGTAGACACTCGAACTTGATCCCCATTTCCCTTATCGACATTCTCCGCTGCTAGAGGGAGAGCAGCTCTAATCTCTTCTCAGCCTTCATCATTGATAAATGGAATTCTTCTCGGAACTCCTTCTCAATGTTATCCCACATAACGTCAGTCTCCTTATGCTACCCGAGGTATAGACTCCACAATAGAAGCACTACCCCCTCATCTACATCAATGTTTGAAGAACCCAATACTCTGTCGAAGCCCCGATTGAGCTGAAAGTGATCTCCATCTCCTAAAGCCAACTCTCCATCTCCCTGTCTGAGACACTGCCCTCATATTTTCCCAGAGTCTACCACTGGAAGGCCCAAAGTGTCTTCCACCACTAGTGTTCTTCATCTTCTATAACATCTCTTCATTGATCAACCAAGTCAACTTTCTAGGCCTCAACTGATCGTAACACACATTTACCATGTCCTGGTGCCATAGCCGAAATGTATTCAAGGAACTCCTCAGCCCAGGTTGTACATAAATTTTAATTTAAATAAATTTTATCAATTAATTTATATTTAATTTTGAAAATTAACAACTCTTGTAAGAACACAAGAAATTATGATGAATGTTCCTTTCCTTGGGTCTCTAGCCTATAATCGTTGTTGCCAAACTTGGTCATTAAGTAGGTCTGGAGTCCTTGCATCGGATCACAGGGTCCCTAATATCTTGTGTCCTAACCAATCTTCCCTGGGTTATTTCACATACCAAGTCACCTAACATTGTTTCCCTACCATCCCATTCAATTTTACCTATTCCAAACTCTGAACCCCATCTTATCCGTCAAACCCCTCAACCTGCCATTGATACCATTTTCTCACGACCTACCTTATACAATTTGAATTAAGGGACTGATAAGTCCCACGCCCTCCCTACCTCAATATGAAAGAGATATAATGACCCATGAGTCCCACTTTTAATTGGCATCAGAGTGGTGAATAGAAACAAGGTTATAGAATCTCACATAATATGGATGGAATAACCCTTTTAATTAGAAATTTATTGGGAGATAATATACTATATCCCAAAAAAATTCCATAACCAAATGTAAAAGTATATAAAAAATCCATTCTTATATATATGATAAAAAGTAATTTTGATAAAAGGTTAAAAAACACCAAAATAATGTACTACACGAAAAGATATCTAACTGCAAAAACAACTAATATTGGCACCCAAGAGAGTAATGTCCATCACAGTCCTCAAATTACTCTTGGAAAAATGAAAATAGTTTCACATACATTTGGTGAGTATACATGTATACCCAGTAGGGAAACTAAAGAGACTCGTGCACAAGTGGGGGAACATACTTATGTCCCTATGAGAAAATAGTATAACCTCAATGAACTTACCAAAGAATAATATCTATCCCATTCTTAGCAAGGAATGATCACAAAATAATTCAAGTCAAGTAAAGAAGTAGTATAAGCAAATAAACATTTGGGTACCCCGCACAACATTCCTACTAGGTAACTGCTCATTCGAAATGGATAATTACATAATGCTACCACACTTCCCATATGTAGTCCCACTACCACAACCTTCCCCCACACACATGGGACTCAAACCACACACAATCCCACCAATATACAACTTTTCCACAACAACCATGCCTCTCACCAAAAGACACATGGACCTCACCATGACTACACTTAGGAAAACTATCATGGCCTGCAAACACCTAGGCCTCTAATCCAAAACAAACATCATTGAAGTATCTAGGAATATGGTAAGTCTCAAGACATTGAATCCTTCCTGTATACACTCTAGTGGTATGAACTAGAAGATGGTGGAATTAATATCATTAGTAATCTGCCATCCATCCTCCCACTAGGATGTTGGGAAAGACACCCTCCCCTGTGAATGGGTGTGTTCAAAACATTGTGCCCAGCAAGAGGTATGTCCATATAGAAATAATAAGGATATAATATATATATATATATAATCAATCACTTACTCTATCCTATGGTTCCCCACAATAGTTCCCCATCACAGACAACCAACTCATACAGAACCTCATTTGGTTCTACCCGTATGCACAACCATACAACAGCCACTACCAAAAAATAACACAACCCATTTTTCATTTAACCTATTACCATTTATTAATTATGGAATTAAATTATGTTCATTTAAACACTACAAGGAAACTACCAACCACAACCATATCAAAACAACAGAAAAGACCATATTTTCTTGTCCCACTTTGTGCCCCCATTCATCCACTACCAACAATATTTCTTCAAAGTTATACCATACAATCCTTCTTATACATCCCATCCTTGAAGCCTTTCTTCCTAAAAAATTCCTAGATCTATTCCCATTACATACAAAATCATAAACACCCCAATGTCCCACTTCCCAACATCATTCAATGACTAAAACACAAATAATGGCTGTTCAGCTATGTATAAGTGCATCAATTAAATAATCAATCAGTCTCTCAAACTGGGATGCCTACACCCCCGCCCCCACGCACCGCTCCACGCACAAATCCCATAATAACTACAATTCTAATAATATCACCATTTCACTTCCACTCCACTCCCATATCACAGAGCCTACTCCTCTTTCCACACTTGGACCCCCAATCATGCTTCCAAAAACAGCACCACACAACTCACACAATGTAATAGAACCAAATAGAACATATAACTAAGCCATTCTTATCAAAATGATATATTAAGATTTAGTAAATGTAGTTCTTTAATCAAATTTGACATGTATGGGTGATAAATAAAAGGTTTTCATCCATGGGAATTAATTTAAGTAACCAAATATACGTTATTAAATAGATTTCAAGTTATATCCAATTATGAAACATCATAACAGGTACCAACATAACACCACTTGGGTGAAAACAATGACCACAAACAGACATTATTTTCAAATTTCATACATCAATAAAAATCCATAATGAAATAAGTATAACAAAACAAAATATATGATCAACATCAACCCACTCCTATCCCGCTATTATATTACCCCATTATCTTTCCCTTCTTATTTATTTCTAGTTTTATGAAAATGATTCATCTGTTCATCACAAGGAATCATTAGTACACCCACCCCACATGATTCTCAATTTAAGAGAGGCTGATGAAAATCCCTTCTTTATTGATCTAAGGATCATCGTTCTTCCTTACACAAAGAACAGGGGATGACACTTGTAGGATGAAGGAACTTCAAAAAAACCAAACCGGAGGGGGCTCTACACTGGAGCACGACCCATCTTGGAAGGAAGGCTCTGGACACACCAAGAGGAAATGGAAAAGATAATCGGAAGGGGATATCCCAATATTGGAGAACCAGATCCTATATTATTAGAAGAACTATTTCAAAAGCCTTCAATTATGCATTCGTTGTCTAGATTAAACAGGTTGAGTATCTAAAGGCCCCCATAACATTAAGATATTAAAGATATAATTAATATCCTTTAAAACTCTCATTAAAATTCCAAACAAGGTTTTAAACTTTATTTACGTCAAATAAGATGTAAGAGGGGAAAAATGGGAAAACTTGGAAAAACATAAAATGAGTCACCGATGGGTGAGTCACCGACATGAATCCACTGATGTTGATCCACTGAAGTCAACCTACCATCATATCAACCTAATGACATAATGAACTACTGAATCCCCAACCTATTGACACCATGAACTACCAACACTCTTACTAACCGACGCCCTGACTCACTGATTTCGACACCCCTGACTCACTAATGTCGACGCCCTTGACTCACCAATGCACTAACATGCCGATGCACTGAAATGCAAACGCACTGACATACCGATGCACAAACATACCAACTCACTGACATGCTAACACCGACACACTGAGATACCGATGGAAAACTGTAAATTTGGTAAACTATTGAAATAAGCCACTAATAGCTCCCATAACACCTCAAACACAAGATTTTCAAAAAGGAAGGCCCCGGGGAAATTTAAACTATTAAAATGGCCTTAAGGGGTTCTCCAATAAATGCTTTATGTATCTCTAGTATATTATTTAACTAAATTTTATTCGAGATGTTAAATGTTTCTTTAGAAATGTATACCTTCCACAAGTTTTTAATGATCATTTTTTCAATATCATATTAAAAGTCAACAATTTTTTATGTAAAGGATTTCAGAAACATTATCATTGGAAAACTATCCCCAAAGAGTTTGGGAAAACATTGTCTTCGGTAGTGGGATAATTTTATAATGGAATTGTACCAAAAAATCATGTTTTATTTATTCAAGAATTGAAAATTTATGAATCTTTGTAAACTACCATAGATGATTTTTACATCCTACATAGGATGTACATGCCCATAAATATTTCTATAAAATTTTATTTTTCAATGTTTTTGGATAATTTAAATTATAATTTCATTTAGAATTTTCTCCAAAAGTATTGATTTTCTCATAATAATATTTACTTCATTCACTCATAATTATATAGATATTGTAATTACACAATGTTTTCAATAGAATTTTCTTTCTTTTAATTATTTCATATAATCTTTAAATATCACAACACCATGAACTACAATTTACTTTGTGACCTTTAAACATATGTTTCTCACTTTTGTTTTTTGAATTTTAAAAATCTTACAAACACAGTTGTGATCAGTAAGTTATTTGGAGTCTAATATGACCAACATAATTTTTAGTGAATAGTTACATACCCTTATGAATAGTAATTTACCCTTATTAATAGTGGTATAATGTAATGATTAGTAACCTTAACTATGATTGCATATAAATAAGATTTAAGGGAACTTATGATGTACCTATATATTAGAATAAATAAATAAATTATTTAAAACTAGTCTATTTAGAATAAATTATGATTTTAATTAAATATTATATTAATCATATATAGAAAATTATTTTTAAAAATCAGCTTCATTATTTAATTCTACACGTTGAAAAATGGTAAGGGTGAAATTTTGGGTTTTTTCTGAAATACATGATTTTTTTTGAGTAGTATAATACATTAATTTACCGTATAAATACATTATAATTTAAATAAACTAATCATGGAATCCTAATTTATGTCAGAACAAAAATCTTGAACACACATTCACTTATTACTATTCTTGGTTAGGGATTCATCACAATTTATTGTCTTATGGAAAAATAATAAACAAATGAATAAAATATTTTAAAGATCCTCCTCCCCTCCACCATAAATACCACTAATCCTTACCTCTTCTCTAAACTCTACTAAATCCTTGTATCTAGCCTATATTCTACTCAAATCACTCCCCAAGATCCTCCCCCACTTCCAACATCCCTTAGTCTCCCCAAAAGATCATATCCTCCCTCCATAAGTGGCTCTCCAGAATGATTGAATGAAGAGGCAAATTCCTCATTTCTTTTCTTTCTTTTTCTTTTGATGTTCATTTGTTTTCTGTTATATTATTACCTCTACTCATCCAAATGTTATGAAAACTCTAGTAACTTACATGTAATTTAATTTTGGTATAATAATGGAATAATTTTATTATCACATCTCCCTTAATCTTTATTTATTTTAGTAGTAAAGACACCATCCGAGATGTGTTAATTAATTTACCACATTAATGGGTGATAGGTATTCAATTTCCCTTAACATAATCAATTATGGTCATGAATAAATTTTAATGGTTGAACCAGACCATAATATCTATATTATGCGTCATCTTGGGTTCTTGAATCTTTTTTTTAAATGAGGGTTTTATTTATAAAACAAAATGTGGTCATTGGAGTCGAAAAACTGTTTACTAACCCAAAAGGTAGTCACTAGAGTTTTATATAATCATTAAACATCACTATAAGTAAAAAAGTTAAATTTTCTAAAATGTAACCTTTTTGATGTTGAATAATAAAATATAACTTCAATTCTGGACAATCACTTTCATCATACATGTTTATTCGAACATGAACCGATCATTAAAACCAAACCGACAAACGGACCCGAATAATGAAATTGAATCTCATAACCAATAAAAAGGTTATAAATGAAAATAAAAAGGTTATAATAAATATTGAACATATATAATAGGTTATTTAATTATTTATTAATGAAACTAATTTTATTATTAATGTCATTAAGCTCGAGAAAATATCACCATCAGATTTAATGTAAGGGATCCCCTCCATTTCACTTTTATTCAAGAATGTCCTCTATGCTATTCAATTTTATGTGTAATAACTAATGATGGGGTATGATTTCACCCATCCCCCATACTTAAATAATTATTTATTAGTGATTATGAACCCCTTTATCTCTCATGACTTCCTTTTAAGTACTCTCGATACTATGTCGATAATTTGCATGGAATTCTACCTGAATCTCCTATATTCATTCAGGCTACCTAATCCATATTTATACCAAAATTATGTTATCTAATATTTTTATGTGAATCATTTAAATATTTTTTACATGTATAAGATTTATTTATCAAGACACTTCTATCATTCTCTTCTGGGTATCTACATGTTTTTATGCGATTCTCTCCTCAATACTTCTCGATAAGTAAACATGTTTTAACGGAACATCCCAAACTCTTACCAGATTTCAAGTGAAATATATATTATATTTTAAGCCACCATTGAATTTGTAAAATAATTCTTATTTATTATGAAATACTTTTGGGGTCACTTCTAGTTTTTAATTATGGATTGTTCCCTTTTGTATTTTTAATGCTCTATATTATTTTCCTTAAAAACTCTCTAAAAAGTTTTTATGCTAAAATTTCATAAATAATTTTCTTACATGTTGTCACTTATCATTAACATCAATTCACATGATTGAATCCTATTTTACAATATTAATTTTTCATGTATATTTTAGTTCTTTTCAGTCATGGAATCTTTTATAAAACAACCAATTGTTATGCTTTATGTCATTATTATGGTAACCAATCCTTTCTATGTGTTACCATTATGTTTATTTAAGATTTATTATGTATGATTAAATATGTGGAAAACATAATAATGGATATTTAATATAAGTGAACCTAAATATAACTCCAATGAATTGGGTAATGTTGAGTCTCATGGGACGTTGTGTGCGACAGTCTTGGCAGTTAGCCTTGGCTTGTGCTACTATGTGCAACGGTCTTAGCGGTTAGCCTTGCCTTGTAATATGATGGGAAATGTCCTTGGAACTTATACTTGACTCATACTAAATTCATTTTTTATTTGGATACCACATTTCTATAACTCCATGTTTATACGATTCCATGTTTATATGTTTAGATTCCATATGTTAAAATCCTTTTTATATATTCAGGGCATGCCTTCTATACCATGTGATAATGCTTTGTTCTTATGGTTATTCCCTTACTGAGATTTTACCTCATCCCTTTGTTCATGTTATTCATAGCTTATTCTATACATATGTATTAGAAGAATGGAAGATTGAAGCTAATTATGGAGTTAAAATAAAAGGTGTTTTTATAATGTTTGATTATGTACCTAGTCTTCCAAGACACTAGGCTTTACGATCCTTGGATTCTAATCTTATGATTAATTATTCTTAAAATCATGTAACATTATATGTAAAAAAGTTAGGGTAACTATAGTTGGTATCATAGGATGGTCTAGTTATTTTTGGACATTATGAATATTGAACCTTAGTGAGAACCTTATGTATGGGATTATGTATAATTAAACATCCCTAAATTTTTTTAATTAAATAGTAAATAGTTTATCATGAAAATTCAACATTGTATGGATAAAAATAAGTAGACGTGGATATGGCACTGATGTAACTAGGAGTGGAAACTCCAACAGGAATTTTTGGGCAAAATTGGGGTATCCTCGTATATTACAATAGTCCTTGATGTACTATTGGTTTGGAACTCCTAGGGGATATGTATTGGTGAATTAATGATATTAATACAAAGCATTTTTAAGGGAATAAAAAAATATCCCATCTGAATATATGTTATGAATTAGATCGAGGATAACCATGATTTAATCCTAAGGAATCACAAGTTAGGATATTCTTATCCTTTACAATGTTATAATTTTATGATTAAAAGAATCTGTTTTTATGTTCAATAAATAAGTTTTAAAGCCCGGTAATAGTATGTTCGTTTTCTAAGATAATGGTGGGAAATAGAAGAAAATGTTCCAACAACCAATGTGATATAAAATTTGAAGATTTCCCTAATGATATGCCTAATATGATGGGACCAGGTGCTCAAAACTTCATGATTCTACTTGCTCAGCTAGCTCAAGTTATGAATAAAAACATGAATCATGTGGAACACCCTCCTCCTCCACGAAAAGAGAATGTTGTCGAAGAATCCTTCATCTAGAAAATTCCTCCCATGTTTAGAAGATCTTCTGATGCCCTCCTCATGGAATAGGTGATTAACTACATTGAAAAGATATTCTCCATCCTCTAGTGCTTCGAAGAAGATAATTTTGTACTGGTGGTATATTATTTTGATGGGCAAGCTAATATCTGGTGGACACTACTCAAGAATAAATTATCCCAAGAGAAAAATGATTCTATGTATTGGGAGGAATTCATGAGGATGTTTTTCAATAAATATTTTTCCCAAACCCTCTATCCCAATATAGAAAGATAGTTCCTTGGACTCATGCAGAAGGAAGATGAGTCAATTAGGGTGTATGAATCAAAAAATACAAGGATGGAAAGGTAGGCCTCTGGCTTTTTCATAAACACCAAAATCACATTGGATCACATCTTTAACAGACTAAAGCCAAATCTACAAAAAGCGTTGGCAATTCGAGACATCAATAGTTTTGAAAATATTATCTATTGTGCCCCCAAGGTTTAAATAGAGATTAGATACATTCAGTGGTCTCACTGACCCAATGACAAGAATCAAAAAATCGATAACAACATGGGTGGTTCAACAATAAAATCTCATGATGGAAAGAAGCCCAGATATCCCACATGATAATGTTTTGGGAAGAAGCATCTTGGGAACTGTTAATGGGAATCAGGAATTGCTTCAAATGAAGAAGAATGAGACATATTTCTATGAACTACCAAATGAATATAATGAATAATGCTAATATAGAATATGAATGGAAGGATCATATCAACACCCAACCAATAGTGATGTGTTAAAATTGCAAGGAGAATGGTAATATGAAAACAATTTCTCTATGCTAATGGTTGGTAGAGGAAATCAAAAACAACATCTAAAGTAATGAGGAAGGGATTATACTATCTCTACTACTATGTTGGTGCTGAATAATGATGCAGTGAGTGGTATTCTAATTATTCATTCATGAATAGTGAATGTACTCTTTGATTCTGGTTCTATGCACTCTTTTATATATTGCAAGTTAAGTAGAACTACTCAAATGAAAAGTCCAAATTTAGAGGATATGTTATCCATAAGAATAGAAAATGAGGCAATTATTATGGCCATAGTTTATAACTCCTCCCCGGTTAACTTTTGTTGACTAAACCTCCCATAATTTCTCTTCATAATTCCTTTAGTGGAGTTCGACACTATCTTGGGCTTGGAATGACTATCTTTACACAAATCCAATATCAACTATTGAGAAAGGGAAATCACTCTTAACATCTTGAATAATCCCTTGATTGTTATCATGTGTAAGGAGGAAGATGAATCTCTTTTAGAATAATTGTCTCATGTGTGAATATTAATTCCTTAGGAGCAAGCATGTCAAACTCAAATGATTGGGACAAATGAGAGAATCATTCTTGAAGACATTCCCATCGTGATGGATTACAATGATATGTTCCCTGATGATTTGCATGCTATTCTTCTTGACCGAGAGGGTTATTTTTCAGTTGAAATTATTCCTCGATCTCTATCTATATCAAATAAACCTTACAGAATAGCCACCGTAGAGCTGGAAGAGCTGAAGATGTAGTTATAGGAGAATATAGAGAAGGGTTTTATGCACCTGAGAGCTTCATCATGGGATGCCCATTTCCTCTTCATCATAAGTAAGGAAGTATCAATGTGCCTCTACATTGATTATCATGAGGTCAATAAAATTGTGATAAAAAAAAGTATCCCTAGCTATAGAGAGATGACTTGTTCGATCATCTTCATGGGGAAAATTATTTTTCTCTGGTGGACCATCAGTTAGGATATCACTAAATAATGGGGAAGAAGGAAGATATTCCAAGGATTTGTTTTCGAAAAAGGTATCCTCATTATGAGTTCATAGTGATTCACTTTAGACTCACTAGTGATCCAGTAATTTTCATGGATTTAATGAATATAATCATTAGAGATTACCTCGAAAAATTTGTTTTACTCTTTACTAAAAATATTTGGATATACTTCAAGAGAAAGGAGGAACATGAGAAGCATTTGTATATTGTGTTAAAGACTCTATGAATGGATATGTTGTATGAAAAGTACAATAAATTTGAGTTCTAGATGGAGGAAGTATCATTCATGGGACATGTTATCACCATCAAAGTGATATCTGTGGAGCATTCCAAGACAAAGGTAATTGAAGAGTGGCCCATGTCAACATATGTAACGAAGATCCAAATCATTCTAGGTCAACCTGGCTATTATCCATGATTTTTGAATAAAATTTCATGATTGTCCTACCCATTGACCTAGATAACATGGAAGGTATTTATGTTTTCCTAGTATCAATAATTTGAAGATTGTTTTAAGGAGTTAAAAATTGGCTTATCACTACGCCAGTACTAACACTCCCAACAAGTGGAGAACTCTTTGTAGTGTATAGTGATGCTTCAAAGAAGGGACTAGGTTGTGTGCTAATTAAAAATGATCAAGAGATAGCCTACAAATCAATATAACGAAATATACCTATGAAAAACAATCTCATTAATGATCTAGAGTTGGCAGCTGTGATCTTTGCACTGAAAATATGGTGGATTTATCTCTATGGGGATATGTGTGAGATATATACTGATCACAAGAGTCTCAAATATATATTCCCATAAAAATATATTTATATGCACCATAGAATATGGATAGAGATCATCTGGTATGATGAATGATCAATCTACTACCATCCCTGCATGGAAAACAAGTTGGTAGATGCTATAAGTATAAAGGATCATGCATCTATATCTATAATAAGAATTGAAAAGGATATGATCATATTATATTGGTAGATGATGGACATTGGAATCATTGAGGGAGGAAAATCATCAATACTTTTTAAAATGATGGTTTAACCCTTCACCCAGGGATCACAACAATGTATTGAGATCTATGAGAGAAATTTTGGTGGGACAGTCTAGAAAAGGAGATTTATGAACATACATTAATGTGCCTGATATATCATAAAGTGAATTATGAGGGGAAAAAGTCTAAGAGGATGATGCAACCAATACCCATACCAACATGGATGTGGGACAACATCATCATGGACATTGTCACTGGACATCCAAGGACATCTAGAAGAAGCAATTATATATGGGTCATTGTGGACCGTCTTAAAAAGATAAATAACATTATCCTGATTCGAGAGGACATCTCATAAGATCAAAATGAACTGATATATATCAAAGAAGTGGTAAGGATGCATGGAGTACCACTATCTTTAGTATTTAATCATGATCCAAGATTCACCTCAATGTTTTAGAAAAGTCTCTGACATCCTCTTAAAACTAAATAGAACATTAGTATAGCCTATCATCCTCAACCCGATGGCCAATCTAAGCAAAATATTCATACACTAGAAGACATTTTGAAAGTTTGTTCTATGGAATTCAATGGTGGATGGGACAAACAACTTCCACTGTTTTAATTCTCCTACAACAAAATTTTCTTCTAAATCATTAAAATGGCACCATATGAAGCCCTTTATGGGAAAAGGTACAGAACACCGGTGTGTTGGGATGTAGTCTATGAGCGTAATCTACTAGAACATGAAATAGTCGATGAAATGGTGGAGAAAGATAAAACCATTCAGCAGTACATCAAGGCATCCCGAAGTCAAAAAAAGAGTTATTCAAACAATTGTCAAAGAGACCATTAGTTTAAAGTTGGAGACATGGTATTTCTATGCATATATCTATGGAAGAAGGTCATGATATTTGGAAAGAAGGGGAAGCTAAGTCCCAAGTAAATCATCCCCTTATGGATTCATGATCATATTGGGGTTGTAGCCTATCGACTAGAACATCCACCTACCATGGTCAAATTACATGATGTACTCCACTTATCCCTCTTATGGAAGTACATACATGATCCTTCGTATGTACTCTCTTGAGAGGTGGTATTATTAAAGGATGATCTTTCTTACGAGGAGTAGTCGGTGAGGAACACATAACATAGAGATAAAATTATATGTCAAAATGCTACTCACATACTAAAGTTACGATAGAGAAACCACGTGTATAAAGAGGAAACATGGGAACTGGAGGAGGAAATAAAGGAAAAGTACCCACACCTGTTTATGGTGTAGAGTGTAACATGTAATTTTGCTGGAGAAATTTTTTAAGGGGGGATAATTTAATGACCATATGAATTTTTAGGAATTTCCATCTTATAATTATTTTAGATAATAATATAAAAACAATACACAATGAACTACTACGAACTATGGTACGATCAAACAAAAACTTGTCACTTATGTGTTTTGAATTTTGAAAATCTAACATAAACGGCTGCGATCAGTAAGTTTTTTGGAATCTAATATGACCAACTTATTTTTTGGTTAATAGTAACAACTACTTATGAATAATAATGTTACCCATATTAATAGTGATATAACTTAATATATAGTAACCTTACCAATGATATTATATAATTAATATTTAGGTGAACGAATGATGTACCTATATTTTGGAATATGTAATTAATTGTTTTAAAACTATTTTTCAGAATAAATTATGATTTTAATTTAATATTAAATTAACAATATTTTGTTTTTTTTTTGAAAAATGGATTCTAGTTTTTTTATTCTATTTGTTGAAAAATGGTAATGGTGATGTTTTTGGGATTTTTCTGAAATAATTGAATTTTGGGTGAATTGTAAAATGGAATAATTTAGCATATAAATTAATGGTAATTTAAATCCACTATTCCTGACATAATAAGTAATTTAACTACCCAAATATCAAACTTAGATTCACTTATTACTATTCTTAGTAAGGTAATCATCATTAATTTTTTTCTTATGAAAAAGAAATAAACTAATGATTAAAATATGATGAAAACCCTTTTATCCTTCTCCATAAATACCACACATCCTTACCACTTCTCATCACTCCACTAAAGCCTTGTACATTGCCTATATTTTTCCCAAATCATTCCCCAAGCTCCTCCCCCACGTCCAACATCCCTTGGTCTCGTCAAATGACCAAATCCTATCCCCTTAAGAGGCTCTCAAGGAAGATGGAATCAAGACGTAAATTACTCTTTTCTTTTCTTTATTTTTCTTTTGAAGTTCATTTGTTTTCTTTTCTACCCTTACCTCTCCTCATAATAATGTTATGAAAAGTCTAGTAAAATAAATTTACTAGAATTTTTTTATGATAATGGAATAATTTATTATCATCTCTCATTTAGTATTCATTTCTTTTATTAGTAAATATACAGTTTGAGATGGGTTAATTTACCACATTCAAGGACAATGGGTTTTCAATTTCTATTACGGTCTTCAATTCAGGTCATAATAATATTTTATGGTTGAACTAGAACATAAAATATAAGTATTATGGCTCATCCTTGGTTCTGTAAATTTTTTACACATGTTTTTGGTTTGTAAACCAAAACGTGTTCTTTGTGGTCAAAAACCTAATTAATCGAAAAGGTTGTCCCTAAATATTTATATAATGATTCAACTTCACTCAAGGTAAAAAAGTTATATTTTAACCCATGTAAAATTTTTTATGTTCAATAATAAATATATAACTTCAATTATGGAAAACCACCTTCATCATACATGTTTATCAAAACATGATCCGATCATTAAAACCAAGCAAGAAAATGAACCTTAAACCATAAATTGATCCTCATAACCAATAAAAATTGATAAAAATGAACATAAAAAGTTTATATTAAATATTTTGATAATATAATAGGTTTTGGTATTATTAATTAAGGACCCAAATTTGATTATTAAGTATATTAAGTTTGACAAAATATCCCCATCAAATTTTAGTTAAGGGATCATCTCCATTTCTCTTTCTTTCCTGAATTTCCACTATGATATTCCATTTTATTATAAATACCTAATTATGGGATATGATTTCTCACCACACCCATACTTCCCTCATGATGTATATCTGATGTTAAATTCTTTTCTATCTCGGGAATCACTATTATGTACACCTGATACCATGCCGATAATCCGTAAGGAATTCTACCTGAATCTCTTTTATTCCATCGAATTGAATTATCGTTATTTATAATAAAATGATGTTATATTGTCTATTTAGGTGATTATTATAAATTATGTGTAAATATAAAAATTTAACATATCAATACCCTTTAATTATTCTCTTCTTTTTATATACATGTTTTTAATTGATTCCCTCCTCAATACATCCCGACAAGCAAACATGTTTTAAGGGAACTTCCCGAAATCATAATCAATTTCAAGTGAACTCTATCATATGTTTTAAAAAGAAATATTATTTATAAAATTTGTCCTTTTTTTATGAAAACCTTGTAGGATTACATCTGGTTTTTTAAAAATTATTATTCCCATTTCTGTTTTAAAGGCTCTATACTATTTTCCATTAAACATCTTAAAAATGTTGTAATTATAAAATTCCTTAAATAATTTTCTTATATATTGTCACTTATATAGGAAATCAATTCCCATGATACAATCCTATTTTATATTATTAATTTCCATTTATATTTTAGTTCCATTATTTCATGGACACTTTTATGATACGTCCATTTCTTATGCTTTTTGTCATGATTATGGTACCCAATCCATTCCATGGGTAACCCTTATATTTATATATGATTTATTATGTATGATTCACTGTATGGAATTAAAATTAATGGAATGTTAAGAAGGGTGAACCTAAATAGAACTCCAATGCATTGGGTAATGTTGAGTCTTACAAAACATTATGTGTGATGGTCTTGGCGGTTATCCTTGGCTTGTGACACTATGTGAAACGGTCTTGGAGGTTATCTTTTACTTGTGCTACTATGGGAAAAGGTCTTAGAGGTGAGCCTTGACTGATACTAAATTCATGTTTTATATTGATTTCACATTTCTATGACTCGAGGTTTATATGATTCCTTGTTTAAATGTAAATTTCCCAAATGCTAAATGCCTTTTTATATCATCATGACATGCATTCTATCCCATGTGCTTATTCTTGGTTCTTATGGTTATTACATTACAATTATTTTAGCTCTCCACTTTGTTCATGTCATCCAGAGGATAATCTATGCATATGTATGAGCACAATAGAAGATAGGATATCATTAAGGAGTTTAAATAAAAATTTCATTTTGTAATGTTTGATTTTGTACCTAGTCTTCCCAGTCACTAGTCTTTATAATCCTTGGCTTGTACTATGAAGTATAATTATGACTAAAATATTGTAATTTTATATGCAGAAATATTAGGGTATCTATAGATAGAGGATATATTTCATTATTAACAACTCACCTGAAGGATATTTTAGTCATTCTAATGGACTAAGACAATGTGATCCCTTTTATTCCCTTCTATTAGTCTAGGTTGAGGACAACCTAATATGATGTCTTCTTCAAGTAGCTAAAATAAGTAAAATTTACCCTATTTAGGATATTACGAGTCTTCTTCGTCCTATACTATCTAATATATAATAATGAAATACTATTTTAATTAAATTGGATATTAAATTCTAGGATTCCATTAGAAGTATATTTTTACATTATTAGTTCGAGTCTAGAAATGTTATATCATATAATAAATCAAGGTTTTTTTATAATGGTTTCAATGATTATAGAATAATAATATTATTATTTTATTAACATGTCATGAAATAAGAGTTTCCCTTTACGTATTTTTTCATTAAAAATTTATTAATTCAATTTATACAATATTTTTTGGAGTGAATTTCCAACAAGATCACGTTATAATATTCTATTTTGAAATGGGAGACCCTTTCACAAGAAGGTAGTATTTTCAATGATTATTCTATCATTACCTCTATATTTGTGTAATTTTTTCATTTATGTAAATATAATATAGAGATTATAAATAATTTGGACACTATAATAAAGATCATTATGTGGTCATGTTGTATCCATGAGAAGAAACTTGTAATAATTTATTAGAACAATATAGCATTCAAATTAAATTTTAAGGGGAAGTAAATAAAACAGTAGGCTTCCTTGGTGGTCTCAAACACATGAAATTTACTTAATATCAATAATTATTAAACTAATTTCATAAATAAGTGAATCATTAATCTTATACAAAGAGGAAATTTATTCCCATTAGGGTCTTTATTATGGATTTTCATCAAAGATGTTCATGATTATATTATAGCGAAAACTCAACGGGTTCAATCCAAATCATCTTATCTATATTTATAGATATATTCTTATATCATCTCTCCAAATATGGATTATTTTATACCTACATAATTCATGAATAATATATCTATTTATGATTCTCATTCTAATATTGATTTGGTTATGAACATTCTTTATCTTGTGATTGGGCCATAAAATTTAGAGAAAAGATTGTGACTAACTACCTCAATTACTAACATGGTAATCTAAATTCAATTTTATACTACCATTTTTTATATAATATTGAAAAATATTTATCTCAATTGATTAAAATTTCCAGGATTCCCTACATTCACTTATTGAGGTAGTTTCTTATTTGGATTTGATTTCACATTCAGATTCCAATGGGTGATAGAATGAAAAAGGTTGGATGGAATTACAAAACATTATTTTGTAATTTTATAATGAAATATATATATATAATAATTTATCAATTAAGTATCATTTTAAAGGACTAAAAGAGAATTGATAGAATAAATATTCAACTATTCCATTAATACAAATATAATCCTAATTGACTTTATAGATGACATCCTCAATTAGGACTATTTATCATAGGTGGTAAAAATATTATACAATGTAGATTCAATATTCTATTATATTTATATGAAAAAAATTCTATCATTTTTTTGGAATTATACCCCAAATCTGTGGTCTTCTTCGTAGTATCTTCAATGATATTCAAATGGCATCCATAATGAAAAGAGTTTGTCTGACTAATACGATGTACGATGTCATTATTTTTATGATATTATGTGTAAATTGTGTTTCTTATAATCCTATTACATCTATATATGTTGAACTAGTTCATCCAAATTTATCTTGGATCATTATTGAGGATGATGGTGCTTCTCATCGTGAAGTTGTCCTATAATGATGTGGTGTGATTTCCAAAACCTATTTGGGATTTATTATGGTTTTTTTGAACAACTTATCAGGACATTAATTTCCATTAAATCATATCATTGTCATATTTTAATTGTAGTAAAATATTAAAATCTTTTGAATTGGGAAAATATTTGGTTTTATGGTGATTCTACTTTACTGTTCAAACTTCTGAAGAATCGATTATCTATGGTTCCATGGTATATCTTCACATAATGGATATTCTATTGGGATTATGTGAACATAATTAAATTTGAATCCTCCCACATCTAACGTTAAGGGATCATTGTGTATGATTCCTTTTTTTATTCATTCATTTGAATATATGAACTTCTTTTTATATTTTTTTCCAGGATAGTGATTTCATTCATTTTCATTTTTTAATGCTTGGGGTGATTCGTACACTCATCTTAATGATTTTCTTATTCAAACTCTTTATTTTTTGTTATAATATTTTATGGGAAGCGGTATTTTATTCATTTTCTCCATACATCTTGGATTAATTTTTTAGTTCAAGAAAAATATTATTTAATTTATCTCTAAATTTAGTACTTTCTAGGTAAATTATTATTTATACATTGGATTATCATGGATGAAGAAAAAATTATGTTAATTTTTTTAGTTTTTTTATAACCCTATAATTATTTAAACCAAGTAATGAAATTATGTAAATGTGTGTGACAAATTCATTTATTGTGCAGTGTGAGTTCTATAGAAGATTATGAAATGTCCAATAGATCTCACCCTCTAAATATTCTAAAGAATGAAATGGTGTTCTTTTCATTCGCCATAAGAAATAAATTCTGTCATGAAGTATTCGGTAGAAATTAACTTAAATACTCAATTATGTTAACACCATCCATGTTAGAATGTTGACGATTCTATAGTGATTATCAGTAGCTCACAAAGAACATATGTATCACTATGTATGGAAATATTCCCTTAATTCCTCTGATGTAGTGATAGTATGATGATAAGTTTTCTACTAATTCAGTGATGATTATTCATTAATGAAGAGTTAATTTTCTAATTAAATCAATTAATTATAAATTATAAGTGAAAATATCATCTCTTTTTGTTTTCAGGTTCTTGATAATTAATCTTTTAATTTATTCGATTGGTCAAGATGATTGTTCATCATGAATATCACAATTTTCCATCAATCTAAACAAAAATAGAATTTTTATACAACCCACCCAACTCTTTCTATATGCATGGAACCTCTAAATATAATGGTTAAATTCATTGTATTGAGTTTTTTAATGAAGGTTGATTGTATTTTTTTAATTTCTATGTTGATTTCTTTTGGATTATGAATTAATAAATTATTTTACATATTTTCAACATTCCTTATAAATGTCCATTGTCTATTTATAGATGAATTTTAATTTCATACATAAACCAGTGCCCAAATTCATTCTTCATCATGAAATTTTGTTTCATGTTATATTAAAATAAATTTTTGGATGAAGTGATTATTATTTTAATTGAATTAGGCTACCATAAAAAATGGGAGTTTATAAATTAGAGAATTAATTAATAGACTATTAAATTTTCAATTCCCATGTAAAGAATAAAAATCATTTAAAAACTCAAATTTAAATTAACTCATGAATTTGAATATATAAAAACATGGTGTGTTATTCTTCAAAGTTATCTTAATCGTATTTTTATTTACTTTTTAATTTTTCAAATTTAATAACTATACTCTGGAACAAGGGTTTTCATACTACGGACAACTAGCCCATGTTGATTTCAAATTGGAACTATGTTATATTATACCTTTACAGTTTTTTATGGAATATTAAACATATATTATAATATTAATTCTTTCTTGGAATTAATGACCCCACACAACTGGTTAAATATTTTTCAATCTAACATTTATTGAAAACTTAAAATAATAAAACTAAATAAAAGAGTGTTTAAAATAAGGGAACTTTTATTTTCCTTGTTTAAATAATACTCAAAACAAAATTATGGGGAGAAGTATACATTAAATGTGTTTTTTATTTTCTAAGAATATCTAGAATAATAGGATAATAAATATGAATTTCTAATCAAATAACAAAATAGGCTATAACTCTTAACTAAACATAAATAAAACTAGAAAAATTATATATAATATCACATTGGATAAATGAAATATAAATAATATAAGAAAATACGAAATTTAAAAAAAACATTTTGTAAATATAACAAATCATTTTACTCTAATAAATGACATTTTGAAACTCAAATATTTAATCCAAATTTTATGGAGGATAATACACCCGATCCATGGTACCCTAATTCTAGCCTAGATGTTACTCAAAATTAAACCTTTGAGATGTTATATTTTCTTCCACCTGAAATCCCATGACATTGTAGGTATCAAAAATCATTTATCATTCCTTAGGGAATCCATTGATAAATATGATTTGTAACATGTATCTCATCTTCAAAAAATCTATCAACACCAGGATTATAAAATATTTATCTTCCACATGGTATCCCTTTATGACATTGTGAAAAACTCAATGATTATAACATTGAAAACATAGATCACATAAAATGAGATTCTCACAAATGAAACATATATTAAAAAACTCCCAAAAATAAAAATTATTATAATTATAAGGATATTTGAAAAAGGATGGTTCGAAACATAAAAATACATATAAAATATTTTAGAGAAATATTGTCACATGCTTTTTAATACTTTTATTCCATGAGGGATGTTATCTTTCTATATGTATTTCCTCAATTGTCAGATTTCAAAAAAATATCAGTATAGTTCAAATGGAACTAGATGTTTAATTCTACATATTTTAATAAATTCAAAATCACACAATATATTTTTATGACATAAATCTTTATCTTTATCGTTCTTTATCATTATACGAAAATTATTATATCACATATCCTCAAATAATAATATTTTCATGATTTTTAGCTTATATGTAAGTCTCTTATTTTAAATTAACCGGAATTTCTACGTGCATGCCAAAAAAACAAAAATCATAACCTAAAGTTAAAAAAAATGTAAAATAATTGAGTATTATGATTTTCAAAATGAGGATATGTAAGGGTCTTTGATTGGAAAATATACCTCTTATGAAAATAATAAGACTCTCATAGAATGTCATGTTAAACATAAATGTTTTAAAAAAATAATCCATTTATTTTTTATGAAATAGACATATATCTCCCCCTTAATATATGAATAATATAATTTAAAATATAGATTTATTTCAATGAAATTCATATAAAAAAATTTCAAAATTAAAAGAGACTATCATTCCCATATTTTCCATATTTTTAATTTTCAATAATATTTGAATGATCTAATAAAATAATAAAAGTTAATGTAAAATAAGTAAAATCATTATAATAACGATAAGAAGAAAAATAAATTTAACACAATTATATAAATATCCCCTTTCAAAAATATAACTATAACATTTGAAAAATATATCTACAATAGATAATTAAAATCATTGAATGTTTTAAATTTTAGAAATGATATATTGACTATTCCTTTGAGTTTTTAAAATAATTTCATTCAAATTCCTGATATATGTTTTATTGTTCCACAAAAAATGTTTTGTAAAATAGATATTCAACAAATAATCTTCCAAACATTTATTTTGATGAATAATATTATTCTTAAATTCCTAAATAGACTGATCATGTTGATCATGTTTTTCTCCTTTTTCTTGAATAACTTATTCACATTATTTAGTATTTTTTACATTAATATAAAAGGTGTTAATCTTGTGATACATTCTTATCATATATACAATTATAATATTTAACGTCATTCATTAAATATTTTTAAAATTATATATTCTTCTGAAAGTGGAAACCAGCTCCCGCGTTAATATTTATCAAACTCCATTTAACATTTTTAAATGACTCTATCATATGATTCTTCCATTTAAAAGGTTTAAGTTTTATCATTTTATATTAGATAAAATTAACTCTATAATTTTATTATAAAATCTCTATACTAGTAGATATTTATTTATAAAATTTCATTGAATATATATCTCTTGTTCACTTATTTATAAACCAATATTAGAAACAGATTCTGATGAACTAATAAAATCTTTCTCTTCTTTCCCCTGGAAAATCTAGATAAATATATAGATTTATATATTTCTTTAGGGTGACATTAACAATATTCATGGGTTTATTAGAAAATCATACAATTATTCAATTTCATTCACATATTTCTTGTTATTTCCAATTTATTTATTTATCTTAATAGGATGTACATGAAGTAGATCAAGATTGTTCTTCTAATGAAGTGTCTTGCATATAATAACACATTTTGGGGGATTATGTAAGAGTGACATAAGTATCAACTAAGAATTCCTTTATACAGGGAACCTTTTCAAATTCATCCCCTCTATTATTTGAACTTCAACTTCAAATGGTTTTTCAACATTGCTAGTTGAAGTCACAATTAATTTATTTCCCATAGATATTGAAAATAAAAAATCCTATGTTGTTTTTGAATCCTTGGTTGTTCCAATAGCTTCATCTTCTTCATAAAGTGTAGCGAAAATTGATGAAAATTCGTTAGTTTTTTTCAATACTCTTTTCATTATTGTTATTTTAAAACCATGTTTTTTATTGATTTATTTCTCTTCAACAGTCTCTTCTGGTATAAGGGTAAAATGAAGAAAGGCTCTAGAAATCTAAGATATCATTATCTTTATGAATTTATTTATTATTTTACCCATAAAACTTATGACTAACACATTATGTAAACGATTTTTATTCATCTCTATCAAATTGAAAATATGTTTTACTACAATATCACACTTTATAACAACCCTGAATTTATAAATAATATTTTTCCCTCAAAATAAATTTCTATTATAATAAATGTTATTCCATTATATAAATAATGATATTGAAAAAAAAATCATTATTAAATATTGTTACAGTAATCAAAAATAGAACCAATTACAATTTCAAATAGTAAATTTGGACAAAAAATATATTACATATAAGATACAATTAGAAAATATGGATTACTTCATTCTACAAGAAGCATCACCCCACTACAAACACCATAGAAAAGAAAAAAAATATTACTAAACCAATACACATTTTAGAAAATAAAAATATATATCTTGGAGATGAATAAAATCAAATATTGGGTGAATTAATATTTTTCTTATTATAAGAGGTGAGGTGATCATTGGAATAGAAATGTGACTACTCGAATAGTAATATTACAGTTTGGATTGTATCTTAAACATTGATAATAGTAACCTGAAGTTTTCAATATTAATTTTTCATCAAAATAAGGGTTTTCTACATGAATAATATTTATCAAGATTAATTTAATTAAATAAATACATCAAAGTTCCAAAAAAATATAATGATTAAAAAACTTAAAGAAAATATATGCACATTTTAAATAAATTTTATTTTTCAGTATTTTAAAATAATAATTTTTTTATGGAAATTAACTATGATATAAATTTTCATTTATAAAATAGATATACTTTTTGAAATCAAATAATTAAAATTTTTGAAGGCATATTTTTCAGCAATTTTAGAAAATACATTTGTTTTTTTGGAGAAGAGTAGAAATAATGTCTTCCCATAATCGTTGTATCTTAAATTATATCATTCATTATATAATAATGAAAAAATAATTTATTAAACATTTGGTTGGGAAATGATATATTTTATTTCATAAATTAATCAATAAAATACAATAAACATTATTTATAATCCTAAAAAACTCTTACTAAAACGTAAAGTCAAAAGTGTTTCCATAAAATAACAATTTTTATTTTTCAAATTTTCATTTTAATAAACTAATTAATTATAGTTATAACGTCTATTAAAAGTATTAAAACATTTATATTTTTTTAATATGTGATTGATATTGTAAAAAATTCATTATTACATGTTTTACCTTAGATATAATTTTTTATTCAATAATTTATTCTAAAAATACCCTTCACCTCAAGTATTAAACACTGCCAACCTCCCCTTTAAAAATCAATCATCCCCCACCTAAAGAAACCTAAACAATAAAAAATTACTTTTTATTAACACCCTTTTCATCCTTATGTATGTTCTATATTAATCTAATGCCAAACATCAAAGGATTTTTAGTATCAAACAAGAGAAGCTACATCAACGATTAATTATATTTCCATTAATTAATCCCTTTTTTATTTATTTTTCTTTTACTCTTTCTGTTTTATCACCCATATCACAAAATATCCTCATGAGAATAGTTATGAATTATGATAACATTATGTTAATAAAATTTACATACTTTATGTATCGTACATAATATATATACATATATTAGACTTTTTTCCCACTCTGTCGACAATGTCTCATCAATGATTGGTTAACCATCTACAGAGGAATTTCCATGTAAACACTTCGAACTATCATCAAGGATGAATATTATGAATTATATATTATATATATAAATTTATATATATGTATTATAATCTTCAGCAATTAATTCTACTAATGCATAAAATACAATAAAAAAATAAATAAATCGAATAAGTGTAACATGATGTCAAAATTACTACCTTGTAAACAAAGATATTAAAAAATATAATCAAATGACTATAATTACAAAAAACTGTAATATTTAATATAATTAATTTCTACGTCAAAATTTTAATAATCTTATGTTTATTATTATTGAGGTGTAAAAGTATCAAAATAAATAAGTAATTAGGGTAAGGGGATCCTTGAACCCATCGCATTTTCTTTTGGTTATGTAACATTCTCAACATTATAGGTATGTATATTCCTAATTTTTTGATAAATATCAATTAACTATTATTTTATTTTCATTTTGGTTATATGCATTCTTCCACCTTTATATATGATTCAAATATGATTATTTTTTAAAATAAATATTCATTCCAAAACAAATCTTCAACTACTTTTGTAATGTTTATTATCCAATGAAAATGCTATTTCATACCAAATTATGATCTCCATTGTTCATTTAGGAACGAAAATGTTTATTCATGAAGGTTTGATTTCTAAAATCCTTATGAAATCCATTTCTTTACATGGGTTATTTCATAAATTTGATTGTAATTAGTTCTATGTGTAATTCATGGTTATCTAAATATTATTAGGTGATGGTTGGACCAATAAATTTATATTCCACCAATAAATTTGGTAGTGTAATTGATCTCATTAGATAATGTGTAAAAATCATTAATAATATGTTTTTATTGTTCATAATATTGGTGAAAAGATTATGCACATATGTTATGCATGAAAAATATTCTAGCATTGTCCACAAATATGTGTCATTATTGACCACAAGGAAATGATGTGTAATTTTTATGCATTCCCAGACACATGCATTTAACACAATATTCTCTCAAAATTTTGATGATGATTTAATGCGTATGATATGATCATAATGATCTTTATCAGCCATGTTATATTGATTCGTTTCACTTATTTATCCTCTTACTTGGATTTTAGGCCACCCCTTTCATTGATGTATATCATCAAGATATTACAAGTACTACAGAAAATGTGAGATTTTTGAAGATTAAAAAAGGAATTAAATAAATTATTATGACTTATTATGATCAAGTTATGTATAAACCTATTTTTTCTTTGAAAATATACCTTTCAAACCTATATTTTTATATATATTGTGTTTATTATTCTAAAAATGACGTAATATTCATGTAATGAAAAATTTTGTCACAATAGATTGTCTCAGAGAAACAATTTCTTAAATTTGAAAATTAATATGAGAAATCATTAGTGAAAACCCTTAGAGTAAGACTAAGAATATGTAAAAATCCATGAAACATTGTCTTAGAAAAATGGATAATCATAAGGATCCCATAATATATTTCATTAGAGTATATCTAAAAAATAAAACAAATTAATTATTCGTGAATTTTTTACTTGTGTGTTGATAAAAAAAATTCTATTTTAGAAAATGGTGGAAACCAAGAGAAACTAGGCTAGCAACACATGTGATGGAAAATGAAACAATTTCCTGAACAGAATCATAAATTCCATCAGTGGTGTAGTTAAAAAATTCAAGGATATGTTTTCCTAGTTGTCTTAGGCTATGAATACTAACCCGAACCACGTAGAATGTCCGCTTTCACCAATAAAAGATTACATATCCATTGAGTCCATTATGTGGAAATAGACAACAAAATTTAATGTATCTTCTTAAAAACATGTCATGGAACAATGGGTAAGACTATTACAAAATAATTCTCCAATAGAGATGGCCTTTATTAGTGCAATAAAAAAATGCTGATAATGGTTACATTTATCGGCGCTAAAACAGGCGCTGCTAAATGGTGCTATTTATTAACACCTACATTTAACACTATTAAAAGGTACTATTTATCAGTGTATTCTTGTTAGTACTGAAAATGGGTAACCATTATCAAGTTTTTCAGCTTTCATAAATGGTTCCCTTTATTAGAAATTTATTTTTAGGGTATGTAAAAAGTAGACTTTATCTGTTCTTTATTTTTAGCACTGAAAAAAGGATCCGTTATGAATGTTATTTAAGGATGATGAATGTATTAAATAAAATGAAATAACTAAATAAATAAAAATCTAAAATTGAGTTTATTACTAAAAATTAAATATTTTATTATTTAAATAATTATTGATAAATATAAATAAATTTAATATACTATATATTATCTTTAAATATCAATATGTAGTATATATTTAATATAAAGATATATAGAAGGAAATAATTAAACAAATAATAATTAACCTTAATTAAACTAACAAATATATAAATTAAAATTTTTATTAATTAAATAAATATTGATACAAATTAATAACTCAAATATACATATATATAGATTATAACAATTTATAAAAAAAATATTAAATATATATATATGTTAATATTTTTTCTTAAATGTGATTTATATAATAAAAATTAGTTATGATTTACTTTAAATAATTCATATAATTATTGAAGAATGGTTTATGATGAAAAATTAATATGAATAAAAAATACCATCTAATTGCATCATGTAATAGACATAATTGAATGCCATTTTATTATTCAATCTAGCATATATATATCATACATGTTTTATATTAATTTCATATACATATACAGAATTAAATTATTTTTATATACAACACACACAAACAATTATTTATGTAGTTGATGAAATATTATATAGAAACATATATACATAATATTTATCAACTTAATTAAAAATATAGATTTTCTAAATTTCATGGTAACATGATTCATTTTATATATTATGTCTTCAATTAGTAATTGTTTTATTTTTTATTATATTATTGTTAGGAAATAATTCATTTTTAATATGGTTTATTTTTATTTTTTATTTTATTGGGAATTTAATCATTTCAGGTTATTTATTTAGAAATATTTATCAATTATGTTTTTATATTTTAAATATTTATTCATTCCTATTTAAATATATATAAATATTTATTAAATAATTTATATTAAATTAATAAAAACTTATCAATTTTGTCAATATTATTAACGTGTTCTAATGTTTTATTATTTCATTTCTCTCATTTTCAACATCATACAGTTATGATTGAAAATTTATTCATAATGATAAAAAAATATATATATTTATACATGTATATTTATTATATTTATAAAAAAAGTATACTCATAAGAAAATGCTCCAAACCATTTATTAAAAGAGAATGAAAAAAGGGATCATCTAAAAAAGAAAATGGTTGAGGTCATAAAAAGGGAATGACCTCATCTATAAATCAAAATCACTAATAAAAAAGCAATATCATTTCCATATTCATAATCAAAACAAGAAAAATCATCAGATGTCTCCCACTCCAGCTATGTATTCCCTTAATTTGGGACCAAAGGATCATCTTTGAAGACTTTTCCTACTCTTGAGTGTGATGGATCCTTAATGCCCTAGTAGACACATTCATGGGAAATTGGATTAATTTATCTATTTCCATATTTTTTTAGGAATAAATGCCTACCCATCACTACTGATAATCTTACCTTTTCCATTTAGTATTGCATTCTTAAAAGAAAAGGGATCACTTTATCCCATGGATTGGAGATTAATGGTATCCAATAAGACACTTTTAAATAACTAAAGATATTCTAAATATCTTGAATAAAATTCATGCTCTGTTAAACATCATATTGTTTAAAGACATCATCTGGTAGAATATGTATTGAAAATTATGCATCCAATGGATGAACAATACATCATTTCATTGTGGTTTCTGATGGAGAGTACCCCCAAAAAACACCAATATCCACATAAATAGGTTCTCGCACATCCCCAATTTTCTTCTTATACATTCTATTGCATTGAATTATCATAAATTTGAACTACCAACCTGCTAAATGGGATCAAATGTATATTTATGTTGACTAATTTAAACACCCACTAATGTACCCTCTATTTTCCCTTGCATTGAATAAGAACAAGAGGGGCCAATATGTAGAACATTGAAATGATTAACACTTCCACTATTTTTATATTATGATTCTGCAACATGCCTTTTAACAATTTCCCACATCATCCTCAATTTCCCCCTACAAGAAATATCATGATTCCCTTTTAATAACGAAAAAAGGACATCCCATTTTTACGATAGATATCCATACTATGGCCAATGATTTTATTGTATTGTAAAATTTATAGAAGACTTTCATATTCAACTATTAGAGAGATATCATCATCCAGCACTTATAAGATAATATTATGATCAATCAAGGTATTATGTCTACCTTCACCAGGACCCTAGCATATTAACCAAATTTGGAAACCTTAGTGGTCCTATCCATTTTGATCATAATTCCGACAATAGAGGCTATATTAAATATAATCATAGAATGATATATTATCCAGTTAAAGATAATAATTTTGATCTAGAATGAGCCCTAATATTTTTAAAACCAAATGCATTGAATTGGAAATATTATTATGGTAAAAAACTATACCTGGATTTAAATCAATTGATCCATTTCCCCATACTAATCGATTGAAACCCCATAAGAAAAAATGATATGAAATAATCCTTTACCCATTGGAAAGAATTTCCAATCATAAAACCCTATACATAATTATGCTTTTCATCAATCTATTATGCTTTCAAAATCATTCCATAAGCAAGAGGAACAATCCTCACAATAATGGACTGCTCCCAAATCCTAAACCTATCTACAATATTGTAATTATTTTCATTTAATTAGAAATTGTCACATTTCTTCATAATTTGTTCAGGAAAAATATCATTCAGAGATGAAGAGTTACATCAATTGAAACCTCATTGAATTTCCACAAAACAAGGTATGGGATTCACTGTATTTTGTCAAATAATCATATTTTTTACCGAAGTGTAAAAACCAGGACACACTACCACTTCCACCATTACATATATACTAGGTCTCTACATAACTTTAGATTGATAATGGAAGTCCAACACATCCTTTATAACAGAATCTTTAGGCATGCCATCTACGTGAGCCAGCAACCCCATAGAAGATCGATTATCGTCGCCCGTCTTGGATGCCATCACTGATCGAGGGATTTTTATCACCTCAAATATGTGAAACCCACTAAATTCAGTCTCTAAAAATATATATCTAGACATATTTTCCATCTCTTACACCATCAACGAGGATCTATATAGCCCTAACAATTCACGAACATGCCGTGATATAAAAATCTTTCCACATAAGCCACCTTTTGCTGATGTTGTGCACCGTCAAATCTAAGATCAAATCAAGTCTCAAATAATTCAAAGGCTCAAATACAGGGATCAAATTATTCATCATCCAAATTGAACCAAGAATAAAATGAATAAAAGTTTTTGAAATATCTCTACATCCTCCCAGATGATTCAATTATTCAATCTCACGCATGTTATTATCTCCACCCCTCACTCATAGACGACGTTTTTTATGATATTTATTTGTTTGTTTCTATACATTATCTATCCATATTCATTATCCATTGTATATTTCCCTTCTATAATAAATTTAAAACTATGGGTTTTTGTGATTTTGGGTATGTATTAACCGTTTAATAGCTATTTTGATGCCTTGTAGCATATTAAGAATTACACTAACTAATTTTATCCTTGTGGAATATTAAGATTAAACGTTTTGAACATATATCCCTATAAATAACTCACAAATTATTATATTAGAATTAAAAAAATTTATTTCTATTTAATAAATAAAAATTGATTTTATATAATGATTTCTTGAAGTTTGGGTGTAGTTTTTTGGAGGTGTTTTTTGAAACATCAATGGTATTATGTCAGGATTTCTATTTTATGTCAAGTGTACAGAATTTTATCATTATTTATTTCGTGATATACAATATGAAAATCCTTATAAATATACTAATTTTTAAATCTACATGTATATATATAAAAACACTATTATGTGAAAATATGTAAATTTTTAGTCTTATGAAATATAGATAGGATTCATTCAATAAAAGAGATGATATTTTTTTCTTCAAAAAATGAATTCAAAGAGAGACTATTAATGTTTGTTTTTTAAATTATGACATTGAGGCATGTTTGTAACATTTTGAAATTTATTTCATTCTAACTTTTTTTTATTTTGAATAATATTGAATGAAAGACGTCGTTTTAAATTATATGTAGTATCAAGTGTTATAGCCCTGTTCATACCAAGAAATCATTTTTATAAAAACGTATCACCATCTATGTAAGTAGTATATATTATATTTAATGTGGTGGGATTTTTCATATTTTAAATATAGATATCATATTAATTGATATTCAAAGTATTTTTTAATAGACAAGTTTGGGTAATGTAGATTGATGATTGTTGTGTTTTTTAAAAGGTGACCAAGCCACCAATTACTATAATAATATGGATTATATTCATATTAGTGATTGGTTAGGGATGGATACTATATGTTCCCAATAATATTGTATAGGTTCCCACCAGTATCAAAATTCATATGGGAATCCAATAAGGTAGGCTAGTTGTGGGTCTCCGGAAGATTATAAATAGAGGGACTCATCATCATTCATATATGTGGTTCAAACTAATATATGTCTAGAGTCACTTGAATGAATTTTTTGGAATTTCCCATGATTACATATGCTTAATTTACTAATGTTTACATGTATATTATTTTTTAATTACTTCACATTTAATATTGATCTGTTATTATGAAACCGGTTTTTTATATTTGGTATTTGGTTGAATTAATTTATTTCATTTTCAAACTAATTATTTATTTTATTATTACATATTATTTTTTATGAGTATATTTATAAAGTGGCATACTCAATAACCATATAATACATACATAGTATATAAGTATCTTTATTCAATAAAATATCTATTATTTAGGTGAAAATATATTTTAATAGTTTTTATGGAGATTAATGATATTTGATATACCAATCATATTTAATAAAATAATTCTTTATGTTATCACTTCAGTTTTTTCAAAAAAATGAATGGAGGTTATCAAATACTATATATGTTGGAATAATTACTAGAACATATTTTTGAGTATTCATCATTTGAGGTATTCATGTATTAGTTCTAAAACTATGTGTAACACTCGATATTTTTTTGAGAGATATTTTGTTTTTATATACATCATCAAAGCAATCTTCCACTACACACAACACTAGCTTGTCTTGCTTTACGTGCAATCACGACCTTCCTTGGCAGCAAGTGTTGTACGCAATACCGAGTTTCACTAAACAACGATATGCTATTAAAATATTATTAAAACTAGCTGATATGAATAGTAATACCCACTTTTTGAAATTTTATAAATTTTATTTTTCAAAATGGACTTCATTTTTGGATTCGGAATATCGAATTTAGCTTACGGTGAATTTTTTGTATTTTACTGAAAACATTCAATTTTTGATTAATTATGAAAACACTGGGTTACTATTTAAAAACCGACTTTTTATTTAAATTTATTTTAGGTCAAAATTGATACATAATACCAATATAAGTTCAATGTAATTAATTGGAGTCATTTTATGATAATTTTAGATATATAAAAATTTTATTGGACTTTTTAACCGTCTTTTACCCACCTCCTGGGAGAGTTTAAAAATGTACATAAAATATAATTTTACCGCTTCTATGAGTGGAATTTAAAAAATCTGAGAGACACTGTTAACATCAACGAGTAATATGTGGTTCAATAGGATAAAAATAATTTTTGTTGAATAGTAACTTTTTACTTTTATTTACCATGGTTAAAAGTAAATAGGGTAATTAAGGGTAAAAAAATGTATTCTTATTACCATAACACATGTCCTAATTCCATTGGATAAGTTTAATTTGACCAAAAACAACCTTTGGAATAAAATATGACCATTTAGGTTTACTTGGATTAGATTAGGACATTTATTATCATTTTATTTAAAGAATAGTTAAAATAGTTATAATCAAAGTTTAATAACTATAACATTTTTAATATAGGGTTATACATAAGATAAATTCAACTATAAATATTAATTAGAAATATAAATGGATTTCCTACATAATGGTATTTTATTTATAATTTTTATATTTTAAATAATATAATTTATTTATGACACAATGATGTTGCAGTAATTACCTTATTAATGAAATATTAACATAATTGATGTTATAAATGCCAAAATAAATGAAATTTTATACTTTTTATGAATTAAAATAATTTTATAGGTTCATATGACATGTTTTTATTGATTTAAGTAACTTTTTTATCACTAATCATGCTTTTATGATTTTCACAAAAATCAATTACCAAATAGTGTCAAAATTGACATAAAACAGTTTTCTAAAGAAATATTATATTATTAATTGTTATTTTATTCCTAAAAATAAAATGTTCAGCCATATGACTTAGAAAAGATTATATATTTTAATATTAAACCACTTGGGTTAGTTTGTCTTGTTATAGTAATTTTATTAACCATATAGGGTAAGAAAACAAGAAGACACGATAAAAGTTAAATTATTTAACATAGAGTTAAATCTAAATGATAAGGTTAAAATAGTAACCTAACCTTGTCTAAATTCTATTGGTTGAGAGTATTTATACCCATACCCACCTTAGATTAAAAATAAATCAATTTTGAGCTATTAAAAACCGAATATGACTTTATAATTAAATAATAATCTATGTTTTTCCTAAAGTGCCCCTCTCCACCCTTATAAAAGTACACCTCCTCCCTCTCCACCTCACACCACTTTGAGCCTTCAAGATCGGCCAAACCCTGCCCATTTACCTTTTCCACTTCCCTAGAAACATACTAGTGGACCTGATATTCTTCAAAGAACATCTTTAGTGCCCTAAGATGAAGTTAAGAAGAGGCGCTTCAATGAAGAGGTAATGTCGGTTACCGATTCATTCAAATTTATTTCTTCTTCCACTTCTTCTTATTTAGTTGTTTCACTCTGAAGTAATAACATCAGTATCACACATATACTTATATGTTATTATAAATATGAAACAATCCTATTTCACCTACTATCCATCCTACGGAAAACGAAATCACCGCGGGTGCGTGTGTCCGGAATATCGTCTCCATGCCGTGGTGTAATCTATTTTCCACCATCACCTTACTTGGATGGGTAAAATGGTTGAAAGAAAAACTATATATTATTATTTTAAAGTGATATTTACTCTGAAATAGTATACATACACTTCAATACAATTCCACGGTCATTGGAACGATATCATCGCTTGTGCGTACGTACGGCATACCGTCTCCACGATGTGATGCGGCTCGTTCTACATGATCTTCAATGCATAATGATTATATAAATGAATTGAATTAATAAATATGATATATATCACACTAATACCCTTCTAGAAATGAGGTATCTATAACCTAAAAATAAGAATTAGAATTTATTCGATGAAACACGCAAAAGAATAAAAAGTAATAAACACCTGAATAACAAGTAGCAATGAAATATTACTAATAAGAAGATAATAATATGACCTTATATGATATCATAACAATAATTAAGATTCTTCAATAAGTCAATAACATTATTTAAATCATTATACAGGAGTTTCGGACACGTACGAAGCAAATCAGACCTAAGGTAAGGGAAAATCTCTCAATCTCAATTTTTATCTGAGATTGTTTATACTTCGGTATTTACTGTGGAATATTTATCATCCACATCCATGTTTACTCAATATTTAATATTATTTCGATCATGATACAATTTTTTAAATCCAAATTTTCCTATTGGTATATTTTTTGTAAAATATACGAAAGGAATCTTTTTTCGTTTTAAGTACGAGATAAGTTTTTGACTTTTTCGGCCAAAGTACGAGAAGAATGCTTTTTTAACTTATACAGCATGAATGGATTTTATGATTTCATAAAAAAATTATTTCCATAAAGCTTCATTTACAAGTTTTCAAGTTTAATTTTAATCAACTTCTTTTAGTTTAAAATTTTATGATATGTTAATAAAGGAAAAATGTTTTTGAAGTAGAAAGGATATTTTCCTCAAGAATGGAGTTGAAGAATTTTATCAAAATTATTTTCCATCTAAGTTAATATAGGGTTCTGTTTCTATCCCTATTTTTACATTGATTTGATTTTGTTATGATGGAATTAAATTTATGATGTCCTTTTATCGTATATGGATTATGTTATGATGGCATGATGTTTAAGAATCCCATTTTTATTACATGGGTTATGATATGATATATGATTTATGATTCTTTGGCACACATAAGAATGATATCATTATGAGATGGGTGGGACCTATATCTCCCTCCAATTCATTGGGTATGGATTTATATCTCATGATATAGACATGGCCGGAAAGGCAGGTTAATCCAGTTTAGTGAAACATGACTGAAACGAGGAGTTGACACGGTTCAGAAATGGACTTTGTCTGCTAAGATAGTCTTGGAAATGAGTCTTGAATAATAAGAAATGATTCTCTATGATTATGTGTGTATGCCCCAATGTTTCTTGTTTTACGTTATTATTATTTGGATTACATTTCACTATTATGATTGATCCCATGTCATGATATTATGATCTCTTTTGTTGGATAAGATTTCCAAAATGGTATGTTCTTAAGAATATTATATGTCACGACCCGCCCTCGGGGTCCGTGCCGTGACTACCCCAAGCCCGCCTTCCATAGGCCAGGGGCTGGCGACTAGCACCAAGGCGTAAATCCCGGTAAAAAGGGAAGGCATTGCCTATGAAAAGTAAACACACACCACAGAGTAAACAAGCGGAAAGTAAACACTAAACAAAGCAGAGTACGACTGAAAGTGCGGAAAAGTAAATGGGCCAGAATACAAACCCAAACTGAAAGTAAAGTACAACTCAAAAAGGGAAAAACAGCAACTGAAAAGTAAAAGCCGCTACTCCGAGCTGTCCACTGGAAATCCCACCTGAAGGGTGGGTACAGATAGCTCCTCTGCTCCACGGGTCCCGCCGTCTGCTCCGTGCACCTCCAGCCCAGTAGTCCACCTCCGGGTACCGTCCCGCTGTGCAAGCCTCAGCTAAGGTCAACGATGTCCGTCGTCTGCAACCAACAAAACGTAGTGCGGGCAAATCCCGTGCTGGGGTGAGTATAAGCTACTCAGTAGGGACCCCGAGACCCTTGAAGGTCTCTCAAAATCCACAAAGGATAAACCACGAAGGAAATAACAATCACGAAGTAACAACCGACACTGCTTAGGTATATGCCCATACATATACCTAAGTCATCAATTAAAAATACGTTCCAACCTCCGAGCCCAAGTACAACTCAGTCCACGCAGGAAAGTATACGTATTCCACATAGGAAAGCAAAACATAATCCACACAGGATTGCACAACACAATCCACGCAGGAAAGCAACAGGATTCAGCTCACACAGGTATACTTCTTCAAGGACGATAAAGATGATCACTGATCCATCTAAGTCGTCGGATCCACGAAGCATCGATAGGTAACTAACCCCCGCAAAGACCCACACAGGATCGGGCCCACACAGGACCTGTAGGCGCTGGCTCACACAGAACCGCTGAGCGCAAGGACCCACACAGGATCGGGCCCACACAGGACCTGTAGCACTGATCCACGAAGGATCGCTGAGTGCTGTAGTCGTCGTCGTCGAATCCACACAGGATCTCTGTACTGTCGTCGTCGAATCCACACAGGATCTCTGTACTGTCGTCGTCGCTGTCACAGTAGCAGTCGTAGCAGTCGCAGCCGTCGCAGCCAGCACTAGGGTTCCCGCACACAGCAAACTCGTACGGAGGGTCCGCTCCACGAGCCGAGAGGCTGATACATCAACTGTCACGAAGACCGAAGTTGATGTATCCAAAAGTTCCGTATCGTCAACAGGAACTCAACGTAACAGACGGCGCGTCGATCGGACGCCCGGTCTGAGAGTTATTGCCATTTTCGTCTCCGGGGCCCGGTTGGTTTTTAAGGCAAAACCAACCCGAACGTACTCCACCTGCGTCCAAACCTCGGGCGGAGTATGCCAAAAGATCCGTCTCACTAAGAGGAACACTACGCGACTGACGGCACGTCAATCGGACGTCCGTAGCTCAAGATATGAGCGTTTCCGCTCCGAAGGCCCGGTTGGTTTCGTGAACGAACCAACCCGGCCGAACTCAAAGTAAACCGAAACCTTGAGTGCGATATATCCAAACGACCGTCTCGATCCAAGGATCGCGTTGCCGCAGATGGTTCGTCATTCGGAGGTCCGAGGCTCAAGTTATGAGCCAAAAACCAAAACTGGTTCGAAACGGGGGGTCCGGGTCCGGGCCGACCCGGCCCGACCCCCCCTGGGCGGCGCGGCGGCGCGGCGGGCCGCGGCGGCTGGGCGCCGCGAGGAGGCTGCGCACGCGGGGGCTAAGCCCCGCGGTTTTTTTGAGGGGCGGTGCGGCACAAAGGGCCGCGCCCCATTTTTTTAAAGAAGCCCCCCCTCACGTGGGGGGGCCTGCTGGTGCGGAACCGAGGGGGCCGGCTGCCCCCTCCCTTTAAATAAAACCGCCCCCCCTCTTTAAGAGGGGGGTTTAGTCAGCTGGCCGGGGAATTAATTCCCCGGTTTAACGGCATCCGGCCGGCCTGCTGGCCGGCCGGTTTTCTCCAACGGGACCGGAATTTCCGGTCCCCTCTTCGGCTTCCGACACCGGCGGCCCGGCCGCCGGTCTCCTCTTCCGCCACGGCCCGGAACCGGCCGCGGTCTTCTCGTCCCGCCGCGGCCCGGAACCGGCCGCGGTCTTCTCGTCCCGCCGCGGCCCGGAACCGGCCGCGGTGTTCGTCGTCCGGCACGGTGCGACGGCACCGCGCCCCTTTCGCCGTGCCATGATTCTTTTCAACGCGGCGCGACGGCGTCGCGTTCTTGAAGATTTTTCCTTGACGTAGCGCGACTGCGCCGCGTAAATTATTTGTACGATCATCCGCGTGGTGTGACGGCACCACGCCACTTGCTTCCACTCGCATGAATAAACATGAACGATGGAGGGGGGTTCGGCCGTGTTCGTGCGGTCCGGCCCCCCCTCGCGTTAACAATAACACTTATATAAAATATTTAAATGCCTCACGTAGACATGCGATCCACGAGCAAGAAAAGGAAAAGGAAACCAAAATGAAATCAACAACCCCTACCTCGGGTTTAAGATTCGAAGATTCGTCTACGTTCCGCGGAAGGCGGCGTCGCGGAGGTCGGGCGTCGCGGTCGTCGTTCGTCAAATCCGTTGACGAAGAGATATGCCCGAAGAGACACGTCGTTGGCGGATCTTCGTTTGCCGACGAAGAAGGTCCGAGGAGGAAGCGGCATTCCCTCTTGTTGACACCGAGGACGAAGAAGAGAGGTGTCGTTCTTCGTCGGAGTTTGAGCGTTCTTCGTTCTTCGTCAGAGCTTGAAGATGAAGAGGAGCTCTCAAAATGACAAACAAAGAACTCAAAATAAAATAAGACTACCTCTTATTTTATTAACACATAACACAAAAGAATTTCAAAGTTTGAAATTCAAAAAGACTTAACTCCCATAATTAAATAAGAGTAACTTAAGCCAATAAAGAGGGGGTTAAGGGAACTTGAAAAGTCTAGGGGTTCGTGTGGGCCCCACCACACTTAATCCTCCCAAGGGAGGTTAAGTGGGTGTGGGTCCCACTTCCAACCCCCTTAGGTAGGTTTTTAACAAACTAAAAATAAAATTTGTCTTACACAAATTTTATTTAACTCAACTGAAAACCCCAAAACTTAACTTTCAACCCGCAACAAACGCAACTCCCGAAAAGGTCTCTTTAAGCAAAAATCGGCGCTGTGAGTTCATCGGTGCCCTCGGATTTCAATTCCGAGCACCGGATCAAAAGTTAGGAATTCCCGCTCGTTCGTTCACTGAACGTACCCGAGCCAAACTTCGGAAATTAATTCCGGGCACTCCGGGCCTCGGAATCAGGTGCCGTCTGAAACCGCGCTCTTGTAAAATTCTAAAGAAAATTAAGAAAAAAAATTCCCTTGAATTTTACGGGTCTTTACATTACTCCCACCTCAGGGCTTTATGTCCCCGTAAATATACAACAAAAACTAGGGAAACAAATGAGGGTACTGAGCACGCATCTGAGCCTCCCGCTCCCATGTGCTCTCCTGGAGATTCCCGTGCTGCCATCTGATGCGCACAAGAGGAATCGATCGCCCACGCAGGACTCGCTCCTGTCGATCCTCTATCTCCACCGGGACCTCCGTAAAAGTCGCCCCATCGTCAATGTCAAGCTCCCCATGGTCAATGATGTGCGTCGGGTCATGCACGTATCTCCTCAGCTGGGATACGTGGAAGACATCGTGCACCCGGTGCAACTGAGGTGGTAGAGCCAGGCGATAAGCCACCTCGCCAATCCTGCTGAGAATCTGGAAAGGTCCGATGAAGCGCGGAGATAACTTGCCGCCTCGGCCAAATCTCCGAATACCACGTCGAGGTGAGACCCGCAAGAAGACGTGGTCGCCATCCTCGAACTCCAGTGGCCTCCGCCTCCTGTCAGTATATGACTTCTGCCGGCTCTGAGCTGTCCTCATCCGCTCCTGGATGACCTGGACCTTCTCTGTCGTGGTCTGGACCATCTCCGGTCCCACCAGTGCTGACTCTCCGGGGTCTGTCCAGCACAAAGGAGATCTATATGGTCGGCCGTACAACGCCTCGTACGGTGCCATCCCGATGGTGGAGTGGTAGCTGTTGTTGTATGCGAACTCCACCAAGGGTAGGTGGTCCTCCCAGCTACGACCAAAGTCGAGGACACATGCGCGGAGCATGTCCTCGAGAGTCTGAATGGTCCTCTCCGTCTGACCATCCGTCTGAGGGTGAAAAGATGTGCTAAGACGTAGCTGCGTACCGAACGCCTCCTGTAACCCCTTCCAAAGCCAGGAAGTAAAGCGGGCATCTCGATCGGAAACGATAGATGATGGCACGCCGTGGAGCCGCACAATCTCTTGAATGTAGAGACGTCCCAAGCTCTCCACTGAGCCCTGCTCTCTGATGGGTAAGAAGTGTGCCGACTTGGTGAGTCGGTCAACAATCACCCAGATGGAGTCGTGACCTCTGGAAGTGCGTGGAAGTCCAGTCACGAAGTCCATAGATATGCCGTCCCACTTCCACTCCGGAACCTCCAAGGATTGTACCAAGCCTGCTGGTACCTGATGCTCTGCCTTCACCTGCTGACAGGTGAGGCATCGAGAAACGAACTCTGCTACAGCTTTCTTCTTGCCCGGCCACCAGTGCTGTCGTCTGAGACCCTGGTACATCTTCGCCACTCCAGGATGTACCGCCAAAGGAGAAGTGTGAAACTCTCTCAGTACTTTCTCTCACAAAGCGACTGGTACCATGGTACGTCCTCTGAAAAGGATGTCGTGCTCTGCTCCAAGGGAGAAACCATCAGGTGCCTGTTCCGAGGATATCTGTGCACGCCGTGTCTCACAGTCAGCGTCCCCGCGCTGTGCCTCCCTGACTCGCTGCAGTAGTGGAGGAGTGACTGTGAGAGACTGAAGAAAGGCTGCTCCATCTCTATCCACGAAGGATATCTGCAAAGAGGCTAGCTGCTCCGTCGCCTCCTCAAGTAGCTGAATGCCCGTCCTCCTGCTGAGGGCATCGGCTACTACGTTCCCCTTCCCAGGAGTATAGACTATCTCAAAGTCATAGTCCTGGAGGAACTCGAGCCATCGACGCTGTCTCAGGTTCAGGTCCTTCTGCGAGAAGATATACCTGAGACTATGATGATCGGAAAAGACTGTAAAGCGCTCGCCCATCAGATAGTGTCGCCATGTCTTCAGAGCGAAGACCACTGCTGCTAACTCCAGGTCATGGGTAGCGTAGTTCTGCTCATGCGGCCTCAACTAACATGATCCATAGGCGATCACGGCCCGCTCCTGCATCAGAACGCATCCGAGTCCGGTCCCTGATGCATCGCAGTAGACTACGTACCCTACTCCCTCCTCAGGCAACCTCAAGATAGGTGCGCTAGTCAATCTCGGTCTCAGCTCCTGGAAGCTCTGTTGACAACTGTCTGACCACACAAAGGGTTTCCCCTTCTTCTTCAAAGCTATGAGTGATGCCGCAACTCTGGAGAAGTTCGGCACAAATCTCCGATAGTATCCAGCTAGTCCCAAGAAACTCCGAACCTCAGTCACGCTCCTGGGTGGCTCCCATGCTAACACAGCCTCAATCTTCGCGGGATCCACTGCAACTCCCGCCTCAGAGATAACGTGTCCCAAAAAATGGACCTCACGTATCCAGAACTAGCACTTCGAGAGCTTACCATAAAGCTGGTGCTCTCGCAGTGTGTCAAGAACAACCCGCAAGTGATAGGCGTGCTCCTCCTCTGTCGTAGAGTAAATCAGAATGTCGTCGATGAAGACCACGACAAACCGATCGAGGTATGGCTGAAAGATCCTATTCATGAGAGCCATGAACACTGCTGTAGCATTGGTTACACCGAAAGGCATAACCAAGAACTCATAGTGGCCATACCGACATCTGAAGGCCGTCTTCTGCACATCCTCGTCTCTGACTCTGAGCTGATGATAGCCTGACCTGAGGTCTATCTTCGAGAACCACCGTGCTCCCTTGAGCTGATCAAAGAGGTCATCAATCCTTGGTAGCGGATACTTGTTCCTCACTGTCACCTGGTTCAGGCGACGATAGTCAACACAAAGTCGTAAGCTCCCATCCGCCTTCTTGGCGAACAATATCGGGGAAGCCCAGGGTGAAACACTGGGTCGGATGAACCCCTTGCCCTGCAAGTCCTCCAACTGTACCCGTAGCTCTCAAAGCTCGGAGGGGGCCATCCGATATGCTGGAGTGGATATCGGGGCTGTCTTGGGGTACAAGTCAATATAAAAGTATACCTCTCTGCGAGGAGGTAGCCCTGGAACGTCGTCAGGAAAAACGTCCGCAAACTGATCCACCACTGCAGGAAAACCAGGACTCCGCACGTCAACTTCTCCAAGGATAAGGCTAGCCAACTGATGAGTGATGGGCTGTCCTCTCCTCCGCGGAAGTCCATCCTGTGCTGCTAAGGCTCCCTTCTCGCCGGTGAAGGTGAACCTGCTCCCGTCGGTGCGTACACATCGCACCTTGCGCCTAAAACAGTCAATCTGTGCATGGACCGTAGACAGCCAATCCATGCCCAAGATGACGTCGTAAGGCCTCGACGCTGCTACAAGAAGATCCCAGCCGAAGCTCTCGCCTCCTAGAGTAAGCTTACACTGCCGGCACTAGTGCATAATCGTCGAGTCTGCTCCCGTAGGAGTCTCTAGCCGTAAGGATCGAGCCAACGGCTCTGTCGGAATCTCCGAGCTCCGAACAAGGGCAGCGGCTATGAAAGAATGACTCGCTCCTGTGTCTATAAGAACTGCAGCAAGGGTGGAATAGACACAGATAGTACCTCAAATCATCTGAGGTGCACCGTGGTCGTAGGCCTCTACTGCCTGGAGCTGTGCCTGTCGCTGCCCGCCAGCTCCCTGTGGTCGGGGTGGACCTCGTGGTGGTGGTGGTGGTAGAGCCTCAAAGCGTCGGCCACCACCAGCTGCTCGTCCAGCTCCTCTGCCTCGTCCGCCTCCTCCCTACGGACCGCCACGGTCGACCCTCTGCCTTTTCCTCGGTGGTCCATCAACTGTCTGCTGCTCCTCGGCACGGCGGGTCGGGCAGTCACGAGCCATGTGGCCCTGCCCGCCGCACGAGTAGCACTGTCTGCCTCTCGTAAGACTGGCTCCACGCTGTGTGCCCCGCACTGCTGAGCCAGTGCCCTGAGGTCGTATTCCTGAAGGTCTGGTCTGTCTGGACCCCTGAGTCATCCGTCGACTGCCTGCTGCAGATGACTCTGCCACGTGCCGCCCTGCGGTGGGTCGCTGTGCTGGTGTAGACTCAGCAAGGAAGCTCTCGATCAGAAGGGCTCGCTCCAGTACTCCTGTCTGAGTCGGTATGCTGAGGGAGATCAGCGATGCCCTGATCTCGTGTCTCAAACCCTGCTCGAAGGTCCGGGCCCGGAAGAATGGGTCCCGTACCATGTCGGTCGAGTAGCGCGAGAGATCGGTAAATCTCGCCGAGTACTGAGCGACCGTCATGCTGCCCTGCCGCAGCTGTAGAAGCTCTTGGATACGCACCGCACGAAGGGTGGTTGGGACGAACTCCGAGCGGAAGAGGCTCTCAAAGTCCGTCCAAAGAAGAGATGCCTCATCGTGCACCTGGAGCATCAAGCTCCACCATCGTCCTGCTGCTGCGTGTAGTAGGCTCGCAGCGAGGATCACCATGAGGTCTACTGGTGTCCTCACTAGCCTAAACACTCGAACTACTGCCTCCAGCCAGTCCTCTGCTGCCTGGGGATCCGTCTCCCCGCGAAACCTGGGCGGTCGCTGGCGCTGAAACTCATGCAGTGCGCTGAGGCGACGTGCATCGTCAGCGGCTACTGCTGGAAGCATCGGGGGATCGGCGGGTAAAGCTACCGCCGGTGCCACTACTGGAAAAGGGCCCTGCACCGAGGCCTCGTCGCTCAGTGGGCTGTCGTCTCGCTCGACTCTCGGAACCCTAGCTGGCTACCGTCGTGGGGCCATCCTGAAAAGGAAACAGGTGCGCCACGGTTAGAACAGTATACCTGGTGAGCTGATATAAGTAATCACAAAGAAAACTTGAAACACGCACGCAATCAATGTTTTCGTGCATTAAGTCGGAAATCAGAAGTCAGGGTCCTGGTGTACGGATACGTCAGCCGCCGCACCAACACTGGACTCCCTGGACTGATATCCACACTCAATACGCTAAACATTATTGCTTCACATAGAAAAGATCAGAGTTCGCGGTAGAACCGAACTGCTCTGATACCAATTTGTCACGACCCGCCCTCGGGGTCCGTGCCGTGACTACCCCAAGCCCGCCTTCCATAGGCCAGGGGCTGGCGACTAGCACTAAGGCGTAAATCCCGGTAAAAAGGGAAGGCATTGCCTATGAAAAGTAAACACACACCACAGAGTAAACAAGCGGAAAGTAAACACTAAACAAAGCAGAGTACGACTGAAAGTGCGGAAAAGTAAATGGGCCAGAATACAAACCCAAACTGAAAGTAAAGTACAACTCAAAAAGGGAAAAACAGCAACTGAAAAGTAAAAGCCGCTACTCCGAGCTGTCCACTGGAAATCCCACCTGAAGGGTGGGTACAGATAGCTCCTCTCCTCCACGGGTCCCGCCGTCTGCTCCGTGCACGTCCAGCCCAGTAGTCCACCTCCGGGTACCGTCCCGCTGTGCAAGCCTCAGCTAAGGTCAACGTTGTCCGTCGTCTGCAACCAACACAACATAGTGCGGGCAAAGCCCGTGCAGGGGTGAGTATAAGCTACTCAGTAGGGACCCCGAGACCCTTGAAGGTCTCTCAAAATCCACAAAGGATAAACCACGAAGGAAATAACAATCACGAAGTAACAACTGACACTGCTTAGGTATATGCCCATACATATACCTAAGTCATAAATTAAAAATACTTTCCAACCTCCGAGCCCAAGTACAACTCAGTCCACGCAGGAAAGTATACGTATTCCACATAGGAAAGCAAAACATAATCATCACAGGATTGCACAACACAATCCACGCAGGAAAGAAACAGGATTCAGCTCACACAGGTATACTTCTTCAAGGACGATAAAGATGATCACTGATCCATCTAAGTCGTCGGACCCACGAAGGATCGATAGGTAACTAACCCCCGCAAAGACCCACACAGGATCGGGCCCACACAGGACCTGTAGGCGCTGGCTCACACAGAACCGCTGAGCGCAAGGACCCACACAGGATCGGGCCCACACAGGACCTGTAGCACTGATCCACGAAGGATCGCTGAGTGCTGTAGTCGTCGTCGTCGAATCCACACAGGATCTCTGTACTGTCGTCGTCGCTGTCACAGTAGCAGTCGTAGCAGTCGCAGCCGTCGCAGCCAGCACTAGGGTTCCCGCACACAGCAAACTCGTACGGAGGGTCCGCTCCACGAGCCGAGAGGCTGATACATCAACTGTCACGAAGACCGAAGTTGATGTATCAAAAAGTTCCGTATCGTCAACAGGAACTCAACGTAACAGACGGCGCGTCGATCGGACGCCCGGTCTGAGAGTTATTGGCATTTTCGTCTTCGGGGCCCGGTTGGTTTTTAAGGCAAAACCAACCCGACCGTACTCCACCTGCGTCCAAACCTCGGGCGGATTATGCCAAAAGATCCGTCTCACTAAGAGGAACACTACGCGACTGACGGCACGTCAATCGGACATCCGTAGCTCAAGATATGAGCGTTTCCGCTCCGAAGGCCAGGTTGGTTTCGTGAACGAACCAACCCGGCCGAACTCAAAGTAAACCGAAACCTTGAGTGCGATATATCGAAACGACCGTCTCGATCCAAGGATCGCGTTGCCGCAGACGGTTCGTCATTCGGAGGTCCGAGGCTCATGTTATGAGCCAAAAACCAAAACTGGTTCGAAACGGGGGGTCCGGGTCCGGGCCGACCCGGCCCGACCCCCCCTGGGCGGCGCGGCGGCGCGGCGGGCCGCGGCGGCCAGGCGCCGCGAGGAGGCTGCGCACGCGGGGGCTAAGCCCCGCGGTTTTTTTGAGGGGCGGCGCGGCACAAAGGGCCGCGCCCCATTTTTTTAAAGAAGCCCCCCCCCCTCACGTGGGGGGGCCTGCTGGTGCGGAACCGAGGGGGCCGGCTGCCCCCTCCCTTTAAATAAAACCGCCCCCCCTCTTTAAGAGGGGGGTTTAGCCAGCTGGCCGGGGAATTAATTCCCCGGTTTAACGGCATCCGGCCGGCCTGCTGGCCGGCCGGTTTTCTCCAACGGGACCGGAATTTCCGGTCCCCTCTTCGACTTCCGACACCGGCGGCCCGGCCGCCGGTCTCCTCTTCCGCCGCGGCCCGGAACCGGCCGCGGTCTTCTCGTCCCGCCGCGGCCCGGAACCGGCCGCGGTGTTCGTCGTCCGGCGCGGTGCGACGGCACCGCGCCCCTTTCGCCGTGCCATGATTCTTTTCAACGCGGCGCGACGGCGTCGCGTTCTTGAAGATTTTTCCTTGACGTAGCGTGACTGCGCCGCGTAAATTATTTGTACAATCATCTGCGTGGTGCGACGGCACCACGCCACTTGCTTCCACCCGCATGAATAAACATGAACGATGGAGGGGGGTTCGGCCGTGTTCGTGCGGTCCGGCCCCCCCTCGCGTTAACAATAACACTTATATAAAATATTTAAATGCCTCACGTAGACATGCGATCCACGAGCAAGAAAAGGAAAAGGAAACCAAAATGAAATCAACCACCCCTACCTCGGGTTTAAGATTCGAAGATTCGTCTACGTTCTGCGGAAGATGGCGTCGCGGAGGTCGGGCGTCGCGGTCGTCGTTCGTCAAATCCGTTGACGAAGAGATATGCCCGAAGAGACACGTCGTTGGCGGATCTTCGTTTGCCGACGAAGAAGGTCCGAGGAGGAAGCGGCGTTCCCTCTTGTTGACACCGAGGACGAAGAAGAGAGGCGTCGTTCTTCGTCGGAGTTTGAGCGTTCTTCGTTCTTCGTCAGAGCTTGAAGATGAAGAGGAGCTCTCAAAATGACAAACAAAGAACTCAAAATAAAATAAGACTACCTCTTATTTTATTAAGACATAACACAAAAGAATTTCAAAGTTTGAAATTCAAAAAGACTTAACTCCCATAATTAAATAAGAGTAACTTAAGCCAATAAAGAGGGGGTTAAGGGAACTTGAAAAGTCTAGGGGTTCGTGTGGGCCCCACCACACTTAATCCTCCCAAGGGAGGTTAAGTGGGTGTGGGTCCCACTTCCAACCCCCTTAGGTAGGTTTTTAACAAACTAAAAATAAAATTTGTCTTACACAAATTTTATTTAACTCAACTGAAAACCCCAAAACTTAACTTTCAACCCGCAACAAACGCAACTCCCGAAAAGGTCTCTTTAAGCGAAAATCGGCGCTGCGAGTTCATCGGTGCCCTCGGATTTCAATTCCGAGCACCGGATCAAAAGTTAGGAATTCCCGCTCGTTCGTTCACTGAACGTACCCGAGCCAAACTTCGGAAATTAATTCCGGGCACTCCGGGCCTCGGAATCAGGTTCCGTCTGAAACCGCGCTCTTGAAAATTCTAAAGAAAATTAAGAAAAAAAATTCCCTTGAATTTTACGGGTCTTTACATTATATGATTGATATTTCTTTTGTTTACCCTTTCTGAGCATTTGAGCTCACCCTTTTGTATTTTTTCTTTTCCCCAGGTCTGGAATAAGGGTATTAAGTAGAATTTTCCAAAAGGGACTCCAGATATGATGGAATAAATGGGAGATAATATAGATGATTTATGAACCAGTTGTTTATATTTCCTAGTTTCTAAAGAAACTATACCTATACTGTCCTTTCATGGTTTTATTATATGTTGTAATAATTGTGCTTCAATTTTGAAGAATTAACAATTTATGTAATTTCTGGGCCATTATAGTTTGTATCAAATGAAAGGTGTAGTCAACCTTTGGAAACTAGGATGTGAAAACATTAGTAAGAACCCTAAGGATATATCTAAGAATAGAACACAATCTTAATGTTTTAGAAATGGCCCTGAAAAACCTATTATAAGACCTTAAGTGTGAAATTTTATTCTTTATTATGAGGTTTTCCTATTATAATTAGTATTGCTCACACTATTCTTCTTGGTTTTAGTAAATGGATAGAACCCAAAGAAACCGTGTTAATGAGGAATGCGACGGGCAATGCAATGATTCTCCCCCTTAGCAACCAAATGTTATGGGAGCTGGAATGAAAAATCCAGTAGCCATGCTCACACAACTTTCTCAAACTATGAATCATTCAGGACTTCCAAACGAGCAAATGAAGGAGCAAAATTATGTTGAATCCTTCATGAGGCAGCATCCACCCTCATTCAACGGGTCTACTGATCCATTAGTGGATGAAAAGTGGATCAGTACCACTGAAAAGATATTTTCAGTTCCTCAATGTTCTGAACATGATAAAGTCATCTTAGCAGTATATCGTTTGGAGGGTGAACCTAATCAATGGTGAAATATTATCAAGAATACATGGAAACGGGAAGAAATTGAGACCATGGAATGGGACGAGTTCAAGAACTTATTTTTTAGTAAGTACTTCCATAGTATTCTTCAAACAAATATGATGAAGGAGTTGCTTGAACTGAAGAAAAAGGATGATGAATCTGTGGGTACCTACAAAGAAAATTTTACAAGACTTGCAAGGTACGCTTCTGGGATTATTATCCAACCTGAGAGTAAGATCGATCGTTTCTTTAGTGGATTAAAACCATGTCTTCAAAGGGAATTATCCATAAGGGAATTCAATATCTATGAGGAAATAGTTCGATGTTCTCTCAAAGTTGAGATGGAGATTGGAGTAACTCATCAGTCATATGCGTTTGATAAGAAGAGGAAAATGGAATTCAAAGGGAAATCTAAAGACCACACTGAAAAGGAGATGAGTTTTCCCTTATGATCAAAGTGTGGAAAGAAACATGGAGGGAGTTGTCTTAAAGGGACAAGTAAATGTTTCAAATGTGGAAAGTAAGGTCATCGGGCATTTGAATGCCGAAATGATGGGAAGAAGATGTTTAGTGATGCGAACAAAGAAAAGGCCACACAGAGTACACCTCCTACACTTCAATGTTACAAGTGCAAGGAAATGGGGAATTATTCTAATAAATGCCCTAATCCAATAGTTGTTGATGATGATCGATGTTAACAAACTCTTAAGGCTAACGAAAAAGGAATGTCACATGCAATTTCTATCAGCGATGTGGAGTACGATAACGAAGTGGTGAAAGGTACACTTACCATCGACTCTAAAGTACCAAATGTTTTATTTGATCCTGGATCCACCCAATCTTTTATTTCTGAAGAATTTTCTAAGGGTATCGCCATGTTACCTCAGTAGTTAGATATTGAGTTAGCTGTGACAACTCCTAATGGCACAACAGGCACATCAAAAGATTACAATTCTTCTCTGATTGAAGTTTGTGGGAAAGTGCTTCCTCATAATCTTGTGATCCCTACTATAGTGGAATTTGATGTGATTCTTGGCATGGATTGGCTTTTTTTATATAGAGATTATATCAATTTCCAATGAAGGGAAGTCACATTTCATATTCCAGATCAATCTATGATTGTCTATCGATGTAAGTATGAACATTACCTTCCAGTGGAAATTTCTTCCATCTTATGGGTCTTGATTCCACTAAATGACGGTTATTTATCTCCAATGTTTGGTGAGAAAATCATGATTAAGAATATCCCATTGTACGAGAGTTTGATGATGTCTTTCTGGATGAATTTCCTGGTCTTCCACTAAATCGTGAAGTTGAGTTTTCAATAAAACTTGTACCGACTGCTTTACCTAATTCGAAGACACCTTATAGAATGGCCCCAATTGAGTTGCATGAATTGAAGAGGCAACTCCAAGAGAATCTTGATAAGGGATTTATATTCCCTAGTGCGTCACCTTGGTGAGGACCAATTCTATTTGTTGAGAAGAAAGATGGATCAATGAGACTCTGTATTGATTATCGAGAACATAAAAAGATCACTATCAAGAAAAAATATCCTCTCCCATGCATTGATGACTTATTTGAGCAACTACGTGGAGCTCAGTACTTTTCCCATATTTATCTCTGTTCAGGGTATCATCAATTAATGGTCAAAAGGGAGGATATACCAAAGATGGTTTTCCGTACAAGGTCGGGACACTATGAATTTATAGTGATGCCATTTGGTCTTACTAATGCCCCTGCTATCTTCATAGATCTAATGAATATAGTCTTTAGAGACTATCTTGATCAGTTTTTGGTAGTCTTTATAGACGATATTCTTGTATATTCAAAGAGAAAGGAAGAACATGAAGATCACTTGATAATTGTATTGAAGACCATGACAAAGGATAAGCTTTATGCCAAATTTACCAAGAGTGAATTTTGGCTTCAAAAAGTTCTATTTTTGGGTCACATAATCTCAAAAGAGAGGATATCTGTGGATCAAGAAAAAACAGAGGTTATCAAAAGATTGTCGAGACCAACAACAGAAACTGAGATTTGAAGTTTTCTTTGTTTGGGTGGATATTATCGTTGTTTTTTCAATGATTTTTCACGATTATCTAATCTACTCACTAGGTTGACTTGAAAATGAGTTATGTTCACTTGGACAGAGGTGTGTGAAGTAAATTTTAAGGAGTTAAAAAGAAGGTTATCCAGTGCAATTGTGTTCACACTGCCTTGTAGTGGAGAAATGTTTGTGATCTATAATGATGCATCCAAGATAGTATTGGGGTGTGTTCTCATGAAAAATGATATGGTGATATGTCATTCCTCATGACAGTTGAAAATCCATGAGAAAAATTACCCAACTAGTGATTTGGAGTTAGCTGTAGTAATCATTGCATTAAAGATTTGGAGGCATTATCTTTATGGTTAAAGCTGTGATATTTATATTGATCATAAAATTTTACCTATATTTTCACAAAAAAGGAGCTGAATATGATCCAATGAAGATGGTTGGAGTTGATTAAGGATTACGACTGCTCAATTCATTATCACTATGGGAAAGAAAACAAGGTGGTAGACGCATTAAGTCGATAAGACCATGCTAGTTTATCCATGATGAGGATCACAAAAGATCCAATATTTTTGGATTTACAAAGGATAAATCTTGGAATTATAATGGAAGGGGAAAGATCTTATCTTAATCAAATTAATGTTCAACCATATATACATGCGATGTTTAAAGAGGCACAGAAATAAAATTTAGTGTTACAAAAGAAGATGGGAAATGTTCCTGAATTCATCCTCGATTGTGAGGGGATAATCAGGTTCAGGAATCGGTTTGGTGTTCCTCCCATCACCGAATTAAAGATGAAGATGCGGGTTGAGGCTCATAGTTCTTCATTCTCTATTCATCCTGGAATAACGAAGGTGTATAGGGACCTGAAACAGTTCTTCTGGTGGGATGGCATGAAAAGATATGTTGCTGAATATGTCTCTCGATGCTTGGTTTGTCAGCAAGCTAAAGTTGAGAGATAGAAGTATAAGGGGATGTTACTACCATTACCCATACCCGAATAGAAATGGGAAAACATCACTATGGACTTTGTCACCATACATCCTAAAACATCAAAGGCAATAATGCTATATGGGTCATATTTGATCATTTTACAGAGTCTGCACACTTCATTGCTATTATAGAGGATTTCTCTCTGGATCAGCTTACCAGGATATATGTAAAAGAAGTGGTAAGATTTCATGGAGTACCACTTTCCATCATATATGATCAGGATCTGAGGTTTACATCAATGTTTTGGCAATGTCTTCAGCATACTCTAGATATAGAGTTGAGTTTCAGCGCTGCTTATCATCCTCAGACAGACAGTCAGTCTGAGAGGACAATTCAAATTCTAGAAGATATGTTGAGAGCTTGCTCTATGGATTTCAAAGGAGGTTGGGATCAAAATCTTCATTTGGTGTAATTTTATTATAATAATAGCTTTCACTCCAGTATTCAAATGGGTCCTTATGAAGCTATCTATGGAAAGAAATGCCAAACTCCAACATGCTGGGATGAAGTTGGGGAACGAAAGCTATTAGGACCTGATCTTGTTGATGAGGTGGAATAAAAGGTCTGATCTATTCAACAACACATAAGAAAATCTCAAACTCGACAAAAATGTTATGCCGATAACTGAAGAAAATACCTAGAGTTTGAAGTGGGTGATAAATTGTTCTTACGAATATCTCCTCAGAAGAGAGTAATGAGATTTGGAAAGAAGGGGAAGCTAAGCCCTAGGTTTATCAGTCCTTTTGAAATAATAGATCATGTTGGGAAGGTAGATTACCGATTGGAACTTCCACCGAATCGCTCTTAAGTTCACGATGTGTTCCATGTATCTCTCCTGAGAATGTACATACCCGATCATTCACATGTACTCAGCTCAGAAGTTGTACCGCTGGAGCTAGATATTTCTTTTGAGGAACAATCGATAGAGATTCTAGATCGTAGCGAAAAACTTATACGGAACAAGACCACTCGCTTGGTGAATGTTTTATGGAGGTACCACAAATTAGAAGATGCTACATAGGAGCTTGAGGATATGATGAGGGAGAGGTATCCTCATCTGTTTGTTACAAAGTGACGAATTTCGAGGGTGAGATTCATTTTTAGGGGGGTAGAATGTAACACCTGAGATTTTTATGAGAAATATTTTGTTTTTATATACATCATCAAAGGAATCATTCACTACACACAAAACTAGTTTGGCTTGCTTTGCATGCAATCACGACCTTCCTCGATAGCTCGCGTTGTATGCAATACCGAGTTTCACTAAACAACGATATGCTATTAAAATATTATTAAAACTAGCCGTTATGAATAGTAATACCCACTTTTTCAAATTTTATAAATTTTATTTTTCAAAATGGACTTCATTTTTTATTCAGAATGTCAAAATTATCCTATGGTGAATTTTTGGTATTTTTCTGAAAACTTTCAATTTTTTGATGAATAGTGAATGCACTGGGTTACTATTTAAAAACCAACTTTTTATTTAAATAATTATTTACTTTATTTAAATTTATTTTAGGTCAATATTTATACATAATATCAATATAAGTTCAATGTAATTCATTGGAGTCATTTTATGATAATTTTAGATATATAAAAATTTTATTGAACTTTTTCACCGTCTTTTACCCACCTCCTAGGAGAGTTTGACAATTTACATAAAACATAATTTTACCTCTTCTATGAGTGGAATTTCGAAAATCTAAGAGACACGGTTAACATCAAGAAGTAAAATGTGGTTCAATAAGATAAAAATAATTTTTGGTGAATAGTAACTTTTTTCTTTTATTTACCACAGTTTAAAGTAAATATGGTAATTAAGGGTAAAAATGGTATTATTATTACCCTAACACATGTCTTATTTCCATTGGATAATTTTAATTCGACCAAAAACAACCTTGGGAATAAAATATGACCATTTATATCCACTTGGATTTGATTAGGACATTTATTATTATTTTATTTAAAGAATAGTTAAAATAGTTAAAATCAAAGTTTAATAACTAAAGCATATTTAATATAGGGTTATACATAAGTTAAATTCGACTATAAATATTAATTATAAATATAAAAATATTTCCTATATAATTGTATTTTATTTATATTTTTAAACATTAAATAATATAATTTATTTATGACACAATGATGATGTAGTAATTACCTTATTAATGAAATATTAACATAATTGATGTTATAAATATCAAAATAAATGACAATTTAGACATTTTATGAATTATAATAATTTTATAGGTTAATATGGACTGTTAGTATTGATTTAAGTAACTATTTTCGAAATAATCAGGCTGTTATGATTTTCACAAAAATCAATTACCAAATAGTGTCAAAATTGACAGAAAATAGTTTTTAAAACTAATATTATATTATTAATTTTTATATTATTCCTAAAAATCTATGGTTCAGCCCAATGACTGAGATAAGGTTATATATATTAATAATGAACAACTTGGGGTTCTTTTGGCTTGTTATAGTATGTTTATTAACCATATAGTGTAAGAAAACAAGAAGTCACAGTAGAAGATAAATTATTTAACTTAGAGAAAAATCTAAATGATAAGGTTAAAATAGTAACCTAAACTTTTCTACATTCTATTAGTTGAGATTATTTCAACCCATACCCACCTTAGATTTGAAAGAAATTAATTTGGAGCTGTTAAAAGCCGAATATGACTTTATAATAAAATAATAATTTAAGTTTTTTCTAAAGTGCCCCTCTCCTCCCTTATAAAAGGACACCTCCTCCCTCTCCTCCTCACACCACTTTGAGCCTTCAAGATTGGCCAACCCTACCAATTTCCATTATAAACTTCCCTAGAAACATCCTCATGGTCCTGGTATTCTTCAAAGTTCATATTTAGTTCCCTAAGAGTAAGTTAAAAGAGGCGCTTCAAAGAAGAGGTAATGTCCGTTACAGATTCTTTCAACTTTATTTCTTCTCATACTTCTTCTTATTTAGTTGTTTCATTGTGAAGTAATAACATATGTATCACTAATATATTTATATGTTATTATAAATATTAAACAACCCTATTTCACCTTCTATCCATCCTACGAAAGATGAAATTACCCTACGTGTGTACATACAGAATACCATCTCCACGCTATGGTGTAATCTGTTTTCCACCACCACCTTACTTGGATGGGTAAAATGGTGTATATAATTACTATATATTATTATTTTAAAGTGATATAGATTTTGAAAAATTATACATACACTTAAATACAATTCCACGATCATGGGAACGATATCATCGCTCGTGCGTACGTACGGACTACCGTCTCCACGATGTGATGTGACTCGTTCTACATGATCTTCAATGCATAATGATTATATAAATGAATTGAATGAATAAATATGATATATATATATATCAATAATACCATTCCGGAAATGAGGTAACAATAACCTAAAAAGAAGAATAAGAATTTATTCGACGAAACATGAATAAGAACAAAGAGCAATAAACACCCGAATTACAAGTAGCAATGAAATATTTCTAATAAGAAGCTAAGAATATGACCATATATGATATCATAACAATAAGTGAAATTCTTTAATAAGTCAATAACATTATTTAAACCATTATAAGGGAGTTTTGGACATGTACGAAGCAAATCGTACCTAAGGTAAGGGAAAATCTCGCAATCTCAATTTTTATCCGAGATTGTTTATACTTCGGTATTTACTAGGGAATATTTATCATCAACATCTATGTTTACTCAATATTTAATATTATTTATATCCTCCTACAATTATTTAAATCCAATTTCACATATTGGTAGATTTTTAGTAAAATATATGAAAGGAATCTTTTGTCATTTTAAGTAGGAGATACTTTTTTGACTTTTTCGGCCAAAGTATGAGAATAATTTTTTTTAACTTATATGGAACGAATGGATTTTATGATTTCATAAAACATTATTTCCATGAAGCTTCATTTAAAATTTTTCACGTTTATTTTTAATCAACTTCTTTTAATTTAAAATTTTATTACATTTTAAGTAAGGAAAAATGTTTTTGAAGTAGAAAGGACATTTTCCTCAGGAATGGAGTTCAAGCATTTTATCAAAACTATTTTCCATATAAAATAATATAGGGTTCTGTTTCTACCCCTATTTTTACTTTATTTGAGTATATATGATGGAATTAATTTTATGATATCCTTTTATCTTATATGGATTATGTTATGATGGCATGATGTTTAAGAATCCCATTTTTATTACATGGGTTATGCTATGATATATGATTTATGATTTTGTGGCACACATAAGAATTGTATTATTATGAGATGGGTGGGACCTATATTTCCCTCCAATTAATTGGGTAAAGATTTATATATCATGAGATAGACAAGGCTAGAATGACATGTTAATTTGGTTCAGTAAAACAGGACTAAAACGAGGAGTGAACTCAGTTCAGAAATGGACTTTGTCCACTAAGATAGTCTTGGCAATGAGTCTTGACTAATAAGAAATTATTCTCTATGATTATGTGTGTATTCCACAATGTTTCATGCTTTTAGTTATGATTATTTGGATTACATTTCACTATTATGATTGATCGTAAGTCATGATATTATGATCTCTTTTGCAGGATAAGATTTTCAGAATGTTATGTTCTTAAGAATATGATGTGATTGATATTTCTTTTGTTTACCCTTACTGAGCATTTGAGCTCACCCTTTTGTAAGTTTTATTTTACCCAGGTCTGGAAGAAGGGTATTATGTAGAATATTCCAAAAGTGACTCTAGATATGATGAAATAAATGGGAGATAATATAGATGATTTATGAACCAATTGTTTATGTTTCCCAGTTTCTAAAGACCCAATACCTTTATGGTCTTTTCATGGTTTTATTATATGTTGTAATAAGTGTGCTTCAATTTTGATGAATTAACAATGTATGTAAAGTATTTGTCTTTATACTATGAATCTGTGATTATCACCATGAGTTTGAATAAACTCTCTATTTATTAAGTTTTTAATGCATTTTTATATTTTCTAGTTTCTGGAATGAGAGTTTATAATTCTTATTTACCATATATGGGTTTTTATTAGTCCTTAATTTTCCATATTATATTTTTATCTATTTATTTTATTTAAGAAATACTTGATGGATTATTTTAATAGAGGCATGACTAGTCTTAGTTGGATGATTCATAGTACTAAAAGTGGGATTTCTCTTATAAATGCAGAATTCATAGCGGACCAAAGGATTCATTTATCATGACATTTCAAGACCCCTTGAATCAGAAACATGAACATGTATCCCCCCAATATCACATTCGTTGTGATATTTGTTAATAACTACTGCCAATATTGTAATTCTCTTAAATTATAGGAATTACCCCTTTTAGGGGACACATTTGATTCCAAATGTCATCTTTATCAATTTCATCTTCCGAGTAGTTATTATTAAATCTAATACTTGTTACTCAAACACCATCTATTTTTTGTTTATTGAACTATTCTAAGATATAGTTATCAAATGGATGACTACTTATTAGTGCAGTTAAAGAAACATAGGTTAATTTCCACAATATATGGATGATGAGTCTCAAATAACAAAATGAAATAATAAATATTTTGGAGATGATGATGATGAGAATGATAGTTTTCTAAAATGTTCAACTTTGGTTGAATTCAAGGGATAACAACTACCATAGTGGATGGATTATTTTCTAAAATTAAATTTCCAATTTCCTCCAAATATAGTAAAATTCATTGAAATAATCAAATGTTGTGTTTCCCTTATTATAATTATCTATAAAATTCCCCTTTTGTAATGAATATATTATGTGTATTTATTAACTTATTATAAAGATGAATTTTTCATGAACCTAATAAGTTGGATCTGAATCGAAATAGGATATATACAAATCATTTAACAAAAGAGTATATAGATTGTGTTAAATAGTTCATCATGGTTGTAATAGAGAATGAATATGACTCTTCTAAAGTCCTTTGTATATAATTATGATATTTTTATTCAAGAAAAATTATTCTTGTTGAGTTGGATGAAAATTTGATTTGTTACAAAATAGATCAAAGCTATATGTATTGGAATAAACATGGGAAAAATGAATGTTCACACCAATTTTTATTATTCTATAGATTATGGATCATTTAATATTATAATCAGTGTAAATTATGAGGTATAATGCATGGAAAAAATTAAAATGACACATGATGATGACCTTCTTGATTGGATACAATTGTTTGAGAAGTTAAATAGTTTTGCTAAGATATTATTGTATACCGGTTTTACAAAATACACAACACTTTCAGCAATATTGAATTTATATAATATGAATGATAGAAGCATATGGAGTGACACTATCTTTATAAAAAACTTGGTTTCTAGAATGATATGCTACAAGAAGAAAAATACCTAATGGTTCAAGAAAAATAACACTAAATGATTTCTGTGTTCTATGGGGATGATCTCTAAAAAACAAAAGCTTCAAATAATGAGTGGCTATATTTTATAAATAACCATGAATCACACATAAGATTCCCTTAGTGATTCATGGATCTATAAAAGAAAAATGAATCTAGTCATTCAAAATTTTTATGGAACATTACTATCATTCCAATGTTTAGAAGACTATATATATGTTATGGAAATATGTGATAATTGACATGGAATTTAGATACAAGAATTAAATATGAGAATCTATATCATCTATAAGATTCTCCTCTGTGCAATAAAATTAATTATTAATATCCTGAATTTGGAAATGATCTGAAAAAAATATTTGCATTGCATTATTTACAGATGGAATAAATCATTTTGGTTTACCATTTAGTACTCAGATTACATGAGACATCATATTGGTAAAACCTAACTTACTTCAATTGTTATGTATTAAGAGAAAATACATTATATTATCTCTAATTATATATGAAATAAACAATCTCATTAATGATATTTATTTCTATTTGGATACATTAGTCGAAAATATTAAATTAATGTGGGATATAGACGTTACAATGTATAATTATTATAGAAGTGAGTAATTAACATTGAAATTGATGTTATATGTGTTGATAAATGAATTTCATCTTTATCTAAATTTATCAATCTATATAATTAAAGGAATTATGGGGTGTCCCATTTTTGAAGAATGCACACGCTCGGTTGAGTTTAAATAATCATAAAAAAACTGTGTTTTTTGGACATCATAATTTTTAATCTTGATGACATATATATGGATCCTAGATGACAATATTCTATGGTAATATGAAAAAAGGTACAACACATCCACCACTAACGAGTGATCAAATATTCGATAGAGTAATATATATTGATACTAGTTTGTGTTAGCAATTTTTGTAAAACCCTATGAAATTAGGTTAGAATAAGAGATCAATTATCATTGAATTATCGTATTTGAATTGTTATTACCTCTGAAATTTTCTTCATGTATTGTATGTAGAAAAATTTAATTTGATATTGTTATTATAAATTTAATAAATCTCTTTAGAAGAATATTTAATCAAGGCTTGGTTGGAAATGATTGACATGTAGATAAGGGAGGAGATTGCACCGTTTAAGAGTAAAGGCCAGACATTTGATCCTATATCAATATACACTCTATCCAGATATGAATAATTTTAGTTTTCCCATTTCACTAATAAAGTAAATGTTTTTATGGTTTATTCATAAAATGTCACGAATGAGGTGCCAATGAATAATTTTATGTTACATGGACTAAAATTACACAACATTCATATTTTGATGTAACATTTTATGAATGTTTCTTTTTATTTCATTCTACCTAAAAATGTATAGCATAACTTAACCAGACTCCCATTCATTTTCAAAGCCATATTTAGTAATATAATAGACCTGATGAAGTTTCCAATAATGAATATGGAGTTTTTAGTCATATTATGTGAATTAAAAAAAATTCATTGTAATTCATTGATGTATTGATCCACCTGCACTTTCACATTTTTTGAGAGGATTAACTATATCGTCACGTCCATTATAGATGGTTGTATCCCATTTAACGTTATATAATGATTTTGAAAGGGTATGTAAACAATCAATTTCTTCCGGAAGGTTTTATTGAAAAATTATATACTTATGAAGAATTGATTGAATTCAATACTGATTACCTGTCAAATGTTTACAGTCTTCGTGTAGTAAAGTATCATCATAGACGATGCCATATGGGAAATAGGATTTCAGTTAGAGATGTTGTTAAAATTACCTTATTAATGTAGGATAATGATCACAATTTCATTTTACATGATACTGATGATTTTAATCCATATTTTGTATCCCAAAAACAAAATATTTCATTTTTGAATCCATCAATGGATAATGGATGGGTATAAAATATACATAATCAATAGATTATCATATGGTTTTGAAATCAAATTTATAAGGAGTTATCTAAAAATCTGAATTCTATTGGGGAGATACATCAATGGTTAGCTAGGGGATTATATACAAATGTTATATCTTATATCGTTTTTGTAATAAATGATTATACATTGTATATAAAATAAATCAATGTGTAATGTATGATGTGAAACAATAGTGTTATGCTTGTGGTTAAATCAATTCCCAAATCTAAATTCATGGATAGAAATCCATTTTTTGAAAATATGTCATATTTTATCATTATCAAATCGATATAATATTTTTATCATATAAAATTTCTGGTGCCTATTTTCCATTGTAAAAGGGTTGACAATACGAGTGTAGTGATAGATGATAAAATCATATTTTTGAAGGAGAATATTAATGTGGAAGGGAAAAAAGTTATTTATAATAAAATCACATGCAGTTCATGTATATTATGTCGTAGATCCATCAAATTAGAATTGATCAATTATCTTACTAGAGACTAAAACATGTACCCGGTCATATTAAAAATCAACCAGGGATGAAAATTTTATTGGTAAATCACAATCAGTTTATATTAGTCCTAATATATGCAGTTTTTTGTAAATTGTAGTTGACCAAGAAGAAGGAGTTCATATTCTCAATAGAGGATCTAATTCTCTAAAACCATTATAAAATAAATAGCATTCAACGAGAAGGTAAAAGTGTTTTTTAATATAATATTTTCCCCCCATAGTGTAATATGTTCTCTACTTCATTAACATAATATAAATTAAATGCATGAGTACTCATGTAGAAAATTTCTACGACATATGATGGTATTACCAATATTGTGGAAGAATAAAATATAATGAAGGAAACCCATTGAAAAAATGTAAGGGTGATATTAAAATATAATTTCAATATTTTACAATGAATTATTTACTAAAATTTTATATTATTTTTCATTATTCATTGAATATTTAATTTATTTTATAATATTCTTTTACATATTTCATGCCTTTATGAACCAAAAAAAAATAGAATTATCCTCCATCAAAACTTTTTAAAATTAAAGTGATGGTATTTTCACTTTCCTTCAAGTTACCTCTACTTCCTTTATAGGAAGAGCAATGACACTACCTCTATTCAATCATATATTTAATCTTGATGTTTTCACAGTGAAATAATTTTCCATAGAATTGATTTAAGTTTCAATGGTTATTTATTATTTATTTAATTTTTTATTACTTAGAAAATAATTGTTTTGTTATACAAGTGTTTTCTTTTGTGCGAGTTGGGGAGGTTTTTCTGAAAATACTCATTATCATGAGAGATTGTACTTTAATCCTATAATTGAGATAATAATACCCGGAAAATTGGACAAGAATGTTTTCAATAATCAGGAAATGTTGAATTCTGAAAACTAATTTAATAAAATTTGTCATAATTTTATCTCAAATTTTTAACCTGATTTATTTATTATTTTTATATATTAATTATTTGGTTTTTGTAAATGTTCTTTTTAGAAGTCATGGTTTAATAGTTCATTTATTTGATAATATTCCTTTCCATATTTCATTACTTTATTCACCAGAACATTCACATACATCCTCTCCCTCAAAACCTTTTTACCCCTAAAGTGTTGGCATTTGTCAATTTCCTTCAGGTTCCACCCACTACATTTGTATTAAGAGAAATGATGCAATTTCTAGTCAATCACATATGTAATACTGATGTTTGAATAGAAAAATATTTTCCCACAAAATTAATTTACTTTTTCATAATTATGGTTATTTTTTTTGAAGTATTACTCAAACAATAATTGTAATCTTATTTAAGTGGATTCTTTTGTTTGAGTTCAGTAGAATATTCAAAGATTCCCATTCTCGTGAGATATTGTACATCGAGAATATATTAGTGATAATGAAGTTAAAGAAATATATCAGTAATTTATATAACTATTATGAAAAGGTTAATTCATATGACTTATTTAATTAACAATTACATTATTTTATTTACTATTTATATCTTTATTTTATTATCATTTTTTTCAAATAATTATTTAATTTTTCTCAAAGACATTTTAGAGAGTCATATTTTCTTTTAAACAATACTTGATAATCCATAAAAGAGATAACGTGTTTCATTATTCCAATGTTACTATACATTCCATTGGATTTCATCATCGAACAAGAAACACATCATATTGATTAAATGTTCTAAACTAAAATGATTTTTAGCTGATAACATTGACTCAATATTCACTATAAATGTTTGTTGAATAAATCCAATGCAAATCATGAAAAATTTGTCATTTGGGATCATATTGATAATTTTGGATGAATAGAAATCATCAGAAATTCAATCCAACACACGGTGTGATTGGTAAGACTACATGTTCTTCGTTTTATTTAAAATTGACATTAATTTTTATAAAAAAGCTATATGACATACTCAAAAACCAGAAAATATTTTTATGGTTGTTGTGCTTTCAAAAAATGATACATAATTCATTTTTGATGATTAAAAATCATTTATGACTCGATATGATACATAGTGGTCGTAGTGTGACTCAAAGGTCCCGTTATCAATTTAAAATTGAAATTTTAGTTAAAACCATGTCACTCACTAATAATATAGAATTGTAAATCAGATTGTATTGATGAATTAGTTAAAGGATTAATAATACATTTTTTAACTGTATGAATTATCCTCAAATCATACTGACACTCGATGTAATCGATATGAATCAATTTGTGTGTTTCCTGTTTAAAAAGTTATTTTATTAAAAATATCACGTGAAATACTAAAAACTAATAAAATTCATTCATATTGTTTTGATACGTTAGGAAAACTATTTATGAGTCATTTTGGATATTTTTAAATAAACCATACATGAATATTATTCATGGTGTGACTGGTAATACTCAATGTGGATCCCTTTATTTAAAATTGACAATAATTTTAGAAAAATAAGAAAAATGATATGCTCAAAACCAATAAGAAAAAATAATATAGCTTTATACATTATTAATATGTTTTATTTGTCATTTTATACATTTATTAATCATAATAACCTAAATTACATACAAAGTGTACATAGTATGAGTCAAAGTGTCAGTTATCTGTTTAAAATTGGTATTTTAAATAAAAAATCACCACTCATTGAAAACCATGAACACACACTTGGATTCAATTTATAATTTATTAAAATTATTTATAATGAATTTTTGACATTATTTATGAGTATCATTTAAAACCTACATAGTATGTGACCAATACCACTCAAATTACATTATTGCAGTTTAAAATTACACTTTAGTAAAAACATTTGACATACTAAAAATTGATAAAAATAATTTGGATAGTTTTTATACATGAAAAAATAATCCATAGGACATTTGGGACATTATGGAATGATAATCGCCTCAATTTAGATCATAGTGTAACTAGAATGACTCTAAGTGAATCTTTTTATTTTAAATTGAGATTAATCTTAGTAAAACATAAAATTGACAAACTCAAAATAGTGAAAAACATTATTCTTCATTTAAAAATTATTAACATGATTTATAAGTCATTATTTATGTGTGCGAATAATATGTACCTTAATATGATTCACAATGTGCCCAATATGACACAAAGTTTCCATCATCAGTTTAACATTTACATTTTTGTTCAAAAAGTGAAACTAACTAAAAACTAAGTATGCATTTTTGGATTGTTTTCGTAATATAATCAACTGATTCATATACCATTTATATGTGTCCAAATTATTCTTACGAAAATACAAAATACTATGTGGCTGGTATGACTCAATGTGTGTGTTTCCCATTTAAAATGACATTTATGTCAAAAAGGAATGTTTCGAACTCAAAACTAATCAAACACATTATGATTATTTTTGTAATATAGTAAAATTATTCATAAGTCATTTTGGATGTGTTGAAATAAGCCTCACCTCAATCAAACACACGGTGTAACGAGTATGACTCCATCTACATCTTTTTTTAAATTGACTTTAATTTTAGTAAAAACAAAATTGACAGACTCAAAACCAAGCTAGTGCATTATGATTGTTTTGATACATTATAAAAATTATCCATATGTCATTTGTGACATATAGGAGTTACTTCCACCTCAATCTAATTCATATTGTGCGCGATATGACTGAAAGTTTTTTTTATCAGTTTAAAGTTGAAATTTTGGTTCAAAAATTACCACTCACTAAAAACCAAGAAAACACAGTCTAATAACATTAATGATTTAGTTTTAAGATTCATAAGTCATTTTTGAAATGTATTAATTAGTCTAATGTCACATTGACACATTATGTGACCATTATGACTCAATGTGTGTGTTTCTAGTCTAAAATGACATTTTAGTAAAAAAGACAAGTGACATACTCAAAACTAAGAAAACTCATTCATATAATTATTATGTTTTAGGAAAAATATCCGTAAGTCTTTTTAGATGTTTAGGGATCATTTTCTCCTCAATTTAAGGCACAGTTTTACCATTTTGACTCTATGAGTTTCTTTTCAACAAATATATATCATTTGAGATTAAAAGAAGAATAAAATATCCCAAAATAAGGAAATGAGACTAGTTTATTTTCTCATTATTTTATCTTATATTACGTAATTAATTTGTTTATCATTTTTAATACTTGTTTAGTTAATTTTTATAGAGATAGTTCATAATGATGAACAATGAATGTTGTGACATGATTGAATAAACTGTAACTCAATCTGATACATAGTGTCCCAGGGATGACTCAAATTTTAGTTTAAAAGGTTGACATTTTGAAAAAAAAATTATCGATATTTTCTTTCTCAACAAATAATTTTTTCGTATTCAATTTTTATTGGATCATGGGGTTTTTATTCAAAATTGAACATGTATGGGTTAGTATGAAAACACAACAGAACATTGATATTTTAGAATGTATTTAATAATTTATACCTATTTAAATATTTAAAATTATGTTTGAAATTTAAATAATATATGGTTTATTCATGAATTTGTGTTTTAAATATTACTTGATTTAAATTTTGTATTGGTACATTATTTTTATGATTTCGAGTGGTGTTACTGGGGTTGTTGTATGACGTTATAACACGTGACACTAGTATTGTTGTGTGTTTTACATCACACTATATTTTGACCCTTTATTAATGCTTTTGAAATAACCAACCAAGTTCCCCTTAATCATCCCAATATAAAAGTGTTGATAAATGACCCCATTATATATAACCTGTGCCATAAACATTTCTTAATCTTGATATAAGTCAACAATTTGACTTTAATTCTCTTTCATGATCTTTTCTTGTTTAGGGATTTAGAGAACCAATCCATAACTCATACATAAAAAACCATAAAAATACATAGTGGACACATCAAACAGTATCCATTTATTCAATAATACAAAAACTTTTAAATATAAATTTTGTTCCTTTTCATGTTAAGTCATAACTTTTCATTAATATGATCCTTTACACTATTCTTCTTTAAAAACATTGAAAAACCTTTCAAAACATGGGATGAGAATAAGAAGATTAGTAAGAAATATAAAATAATGAATAAAACGGTTACTCCATTCATATTTAAAATCCATGAAAACATTCTCGCAAAATCATACTTTTCAGCCATAAAACATAAACTATTTATCATACATCTTGTAATCTTAATATTACTAAAACATAATATCAATCATAAAACATAATCATAGTAAAATTTTATCTATCACAGCTACATAGGGTGTAACCTTAATGGTTACATTTTGAATACCCATAACAATATATTCCCTAAATATCATAGGAGAACCCTTAATCTTTACCTTCATCATGTTAAACAATTCATTGGAGAGATATCATGGGCTTACCGACCATCAATTTATTTCCGAACAACCCATATACATAATCAATGCCCAAGAAATATACCATAATCATAAAACATAAAAACAACTTATAGGAAAAATAAAATTTCCAAATTTTCATTCCCAATATATCATTTCAATATATTGACATAATCAATCCAATATAAAAAAACATACATTAAATCACTTAAAAAGAAGGGTATTGAATCAAAGTGTCACATAAAAAAATGAAATTTTTTGAGGAATTAACATTTTTAAAAATTAATTTCCATATAAATAAATCCATAAAAAGATTTTGAAAACATGTACATTAATGGGAGATATTTAGAAAAATAAATCAAAAAAACATTTAAAATGATGTCTTAATTAATGTGACCCTTACCACTTGAGAAATACATGAAAAAAATAATTAACAAAAAATATTAATTAAATCTTATGATGTCATGATAATAACGAGATTAATTATATAATATTTAAAATAGAAGTATATACACCATATGAATTTAAAATGGTGCATAACAACCATTAAGTCTCAAAGGAATGAAAATTGAGAAAAAAATATGTAATAAAGATTGTATCTACAGATTAAAGATAAATAAGTGAAATAATTATATTTGAAAAATATAAATACACCGAATATATGTCGATATTCAATTTAAACTGATCATAGATCATTCACACATATTTTAAAACCAATGACATGGGTATTTAACACAATGAAATGAGATTTAGTTATAATTTCCCTTACCTCGAGTCCGACTTGTCTTGTTTTTTATTTATATTCATGAATAATAATCATAGGTTAATTTATTCTTTATTAAGAATATTTTTAAATTTTATTATTCATTTTAGTTTACATATTACTATGTTATACAGATGAGTTAATTATTTGAGTTCAAATTAAACGTTTTGTCGATTTTCCGTACATGGGTCAAAATGAACATGTTATGATTACAAATTGACCTTGTCGTCAAAATAACATTATCTAAAAAATATTTTTGATTTTTTAAATATCATATATATCTAGTATTTATGTACTTATAACAATCCATATTATTTGGAGGTTAGAAAGGGAATGCACCATTCATGGAGATGGTAGGTTGTACGTATTCTTGAATGCTCCTTTTATTTATTTTTCATAACAAAGGAATGAAAACAAAATGATTATTAGTTATATCATAAAATAAATTATAATATATATTTTATATATGTTACATTAGTTCATTAAATCCTTCCTTTATACGTTCCTTGTATGGTATGAAAGAGTCATATCACAATGAGGAGGCTGTAATCCACACAATCTCAAATGATATTACCGTATTTAAACAAAATGAAAAAAACAAACCGATGTTATTATTATAAATTATAGATGAATTGATACAATATAAATATAATAAATATATTATATAAATATTTTTCCTATCATAATGGCCACCATGAATGAGGGTAGGGGAAAATCGAACAATAATCATTTCATGATGCAGTAGTTCGTCGTACACATAAACAATAAGTTTTTATCCATTAGATGGTGGTGTGTGTATATTTAGTTAGAAATGTTATCATAAAAAATCATAGTTTATTTATGATACTAGTTTTTTTAATAAATAATGGAATAACTACTGGGCAGGGGTTGGAGAAGGAAAATACATCAAATAAACATGAGAGAAGATGTTACCTCTAAATAGGGTAACTTATATTGATTTGAGAAAAAAGGCATCCTTGAGTTTCTATATACACGTTCTATGGCTTATATAAGGAGTTGACGAATGTAGGGAGACTATTTTAGCAGATTTTGTGAAATATAATGTGATTTATAGGTGTCAGTGTGTGGGTAGATGTGGTGGCCTTTTATAAGAGGGAGGAGGTGCACTTTAGGAATTTCTTGAAATATTATTTTATTATAAATTGATTTTCGATTTTCAATATCTAAAAAGTGATATATTTCCTCTATAAGAAAATTATAGGTTGAAATAATCTCAAATAATTGGGTTCAAACATGATTATGTCACAAATTTAACGTTATCTTTTTGCTCTAACCCTTAGTTAAATAAATTAACTCTTACCATGTCTTCTTATATTTGTACCCTATATGGTTATTATAATTACTATAAAATTCCAATAGAACCCCAACTGAATAATTAATGAAAAAGTTTAACATTCTTTAAGTAATTTATTATAATCTTATAACTTTATGAATGTTATATAATTTAATAAAATAGTATTTGGTTTAAAAACTCATTTAGGTCAATTTTTACACAATGTAGTAATTTATTTTTGTTAAAGTCATAACGACTTGACTCATTCAAAAAATCTAAATTAAATCAAATATAAAATTTCATAATAATCCTGAAAATCCATTTATGGAATCATAATTTTTAAATAACATATATTTTAATATTTATAATAAATTTTAATTGAATCTTTCATTAATATGGTAGTCACTACTTCATCATTATGTCATAAATAAATTTATTTATTTCATGCCTAAAATTTATAAATAAAAACCCAAGATGATGAAATATTTTTAGCCTTATAATGACTCTTTAAAGTCAATGATTTCCGTTATATAACACTATATTAAAAAAAATTTAAAAAAGATAGATGTTTATGTTATATTTCTCTTTACATTAACTTAATTATTATAACATATCATAAACACACCCACGAACCTTTGAAATGAAAATAATTCTTACTAAGGATTGTTCGGGTTTCCCAGGAGTCATCCAATATTATTAAGAAATGTTTTTGGATAATTTTATATTATTGTAATATTATTTTTACCTTTATTCACCTATCTTACCCTTTAACCAAGGTAAATAAAAATAATTACTGAAATTACAATTCATAATGTCCAAAAATTAAAGGTACCTATTCACTTAGTTTGGACCTTAAAATTACAATTATGGAATCCATTTTTACAAATTAAAAACAAATAATTTATAGTAATTAGATTAAAATTATTTCTCGTTGTAAAAACAAGAATGTGGATTTTTATGAAGTAAAAATTATCAAAAGTTTGACATGTATTTATGACGAATTTAAATGTAAAATTAATTTCAACGACCGAAATTGGATTAAAATTTTATAAAATAATCTTATTAAACTTTAAAACTTATTAATAAAGTAATATAAATTTATAAATAAATGAGATGAAATGGATGTTTTGAATTATAATGCATTAGTTTTCACTATTCAATAAAAAATGAATTTTTATCTTAACAATACCATAATTAAACCAAAGTAAATTATGATGTTTTTATTATAAAGAAGAAGTTTATTTTTTCAAATATAAAATTTAATGGGGAAAATTCTATATTTAAAACGGTTCCCCATCAAACAGTGGTAAAACGACCTTTTAAAAATATTAGTGCATTTTATGCTTAAAATTGGATTTATTCTCATTTTAATGCTCTAAAATTTATTGGTCCAATTCCAAAGAAATTACAATCATTTTTAATAGTATTTCTATCATTTATTTTCAATCTCATTAATAAAAAGTCTAGGTGTTAAATACCATTTAAAATAAAAATAATATTATATTATTTTTCGGTATAACTGAGTGTTGTGTGCAGCATATGATTTCAAAAAAACCCATTGTTGAGTGTCGAGTATGCAATCAGTCAAGGCATCCCCTTTAATATCAAATTAATATATTATTTATAAATATTAATAGATATGGAAATTTTATATACTATAATTAACTAGGATGTTACATCCCTCCTCTATTTTGGAAATATCATCATCATATTTTTAAAATTGGGATTGGTAAATTCATTGAAGATACCATATCAGAAAAGGATTCAATAAAACCACCACTTTAATATAAAAAACAGAAGTAAAAAAGGTTACCTAAGACAACAAATACAGTTATTCCATGTTGAAAAATATGGTTATGTAAGAAAAAATAACCAGCTTATTCTGATGGAGAGTGATAGAAAATATGATCCTGAGAAAGTAAATAATCAGAAAACTCAAAACTTTTGATGGGTTAAACAGTCATTAATTTCATTGTGGGAAAAGTAATCCTAAAGTTTTTAAGGTCCTTTTAAAAACATTAAATAATTTATTCAGGAGATTGACTCAGAACTTTAGGAAACATAGTTACTTGTCATTTAGAGATTCATCCTTTAATAAATTTCTACAAAAAATTCTTCTTTTCTCCGGACAATGAGTGTTCAAGATAACGTGGTAAAACTAGATGAACTAGAATCAACATCAATATAATAAAATAAAATTTGAAATCATAACTATCTATTTAGCATGTCTTGAAACATTTAGCAAAACCAAAATTGTTAGGATATGATAAAATAATTCCCAAAAAAATAATAATCATTTATAAGAAAAATGGCTAATTTTAATCTCTAAAATTCAACACTAATACATAAATTACAACATAAACCATTCAAAAAAACATTGCATAAAATTACTCAAATGATCCCAACTATTATTGAAACTGAAAATTTAGAATAACTTTATCATATAGTCCACTATGATAAGTTTTTAAAAAATTTCTTCAATTAACATAAATCACTCTTATTGTCTCTTACCAAAAAGGGATTTCGTAATCACATATTCTCTAAGATAGGTTAATAACTTCCATGAAAAATAAAAATAATTATAAGTAAAAAATAAAAACATATATTATTCCAAAATAAAATAAAACCGTTATTCTTCCAAGTAAATACCGTAGTGTTCTATTTTACATAGGCATATAAGGTTCCCAAAATAATTAATGTCTTCCATTATAATATTTATCACTTAATCACCAAATCTATTTCTAATAAAAAATGTATCTATTTGATAAAACATATGTTTCCAAAATCAACTTATTATTATCCCATAAACTATTTAAAAAAAATTATGTCATACTATCATGGGACTTAATGTAGGCCAGTCATAAATGATTCACCCTTGTTGCCCTTCAGTTAGGGATTTGATTCCCATGACATTACCAGACATGATGGTTTTTCACCCATCCTACGAGATATCCATTTTATAAAACAATATCATTCTTATAACATTATAAAAAATGAGATGGAATACTCCAAAATAACCTTAACATATTTTAACTTAAAAGTGTATTTTATACCTTGCATTTTGCATCCCAAGAACTAATAACACATAATTTCCTCAAAGGTGATTGTTTACAAAAATACCATTAGTCACCTTAATATTTCAGATGATAACGCCTCTAAAGGGGTTTTTAATAGAATAAAAATTATTATAAACCTTGAAATTATAAACACATGATGGTATACCTTACTCTTATGAAAACATCCTAGTCTCTAGAGCTGTCTTAACCATCCTCAGATTCATACAATAAGAACATCTCCCTAAACGGTACATTATCTTTAGATAAGTCAAAAATTTTACATTAATTCACTTTAAGGAACTTTTTATTTTTAGAGATATAAAGAATTAGGTCATAACACAAAAATAACAAGAAAAATAAAAATCAAAAGTGGAAACATCCACCATTGTCCCTTTCTTTCATTAAATAACAACATTTAAAAATAAATTTGTTTTTTTTAATTTTAAATCTTATTTTTCCTTGATACCATTTTTGAGGCTATTGTACTTCAAAATAGACAAATAAAATCAAAACATGGGATCATCATAAAAATATTAGTAAGGTAAATAAAATAAGGAATAAAAAAATTAGTCCATGAATATTTAACACCCATGAAAACATTTTCACAAAAAACATACTTTTCAACTATAAAAAATAAATTATTTATCATACATCATGTAATCATACGATTCCTACAAAACATCATAAAAATCATAAAAAATAATTGTAACGTGTGGCCTTGATATCATAATTAAATTTTAGCTTTCACAGATATATAGAGAGTAACCTTCAGGGTTAGGTTTGGAATACCCATCATAGTATATTCCCAAAATCTCTTATCAGAAACCTTAATGTTTACCTTCGTCATGTTACACAATGAATTGCAGAGTTATAACGGGATCATCCACCCTAAATTTAACAAGGAACCACCCATATACATAATAAATTTCCAGGAACAATAACATTATCCTAAAATATAAAACCATCTTAATAGAAAAATTATAATTTCACATTTTAATTCACAATATATCATTTTGATATATTGACATAAACAATCAAATTTAAAAAACACATTTTAATACATTAAGACAGAACATTTTTGAATAAAAGTGTCATATAACACTTTGAAACTTTTAAAAGAATTAAAAATTTAAAACATTGATGTTCATATACATAAATCCATAAACCCATTTAGAAAACAAGGGCATTAGTGGGAATGATTTAGAAGAATAAATCTTTAAAATGTTTGAAATAATATTTTAATTAAAGAGTACCATTCCAATTGAGATATACCTTAATAAAAATAATTAAAGAATGAAATTAAAAAACATTTAATATCATGAGAATAGGGATATTCATGTCAAAGGTCATTATATACACCATATAAAAGTGAATTTGTGCATAACAACAAATAAGTCTCAATGGAATGTAAATTTATACAAAATTCCTTAAACTGATTATATTCATAGATTAAGGATAAATAAATGACATAAATACGTGTGAAAAATATAAATACAACAAATATATGTGGATATTTTGTTTAAAATAATCATAGTTCATTCACACGTATTCTAAAACAAATGGCATGGATATTTAACGAAATAAAATGAGATTGAGTTATGATTTCACTTACCTAGAGTCTAACTCCGCTTGTTTATTCATTATATTCTTGAATTATAAAAATTGGTTAATTTATACTTTCATTTGAACCTATTTTATTTTTATTATTCATTTTATATTACTTATTTCCATGTTATAGAAATTAGTTATTTATTTTAGTTAATATCAGACATTTTTTCGATGGTCGGTAGATGAGTCAAAAATGAATGTGTTATGGTTACAATTTGTCCATGTTGTCAGAAGTCCATTATATTTAGAATATAATCTAAGATTTAAATATAATATCTATCCATTATATATGTATTTATAATAATACATACTATTTGGAAATAAGAAAAGAAATGCATTGTTCATGGAGACGGTAGGCCATATATACACATGAACACTACTTTTATTTATTTTTGATATTAAAGGAATTAAAAATAAACGATACATAGGTATATTATAATTAAATTATAATATAATTGTTATATATGATATTTATTTTAATTAACTCTATATTTTATATGTTCCATGTATGGAATAAATTAGTCATATCACTTTGAGGTTGTGGTAGTCCACACTTCCAGAAATGAATTTATCATATTTACGCAACATGAAATGCCTAAAAATATAATATAAATATAAATAAAAGAAGCATATAAAAAATAAACATATCATATATATCATATATAAAAATAGTTTCTATGATAATGGCCATCATGAAAGGTGGTAAGGGAAAATCGAACAATCATTGTTCCGTGAGGCAGTAGTTCACAGAATACAAAAACAATATGTTTGTATCCATTAGATGGAGGTGTGTGTAAATTTAGGATGAAATATTACAAGAAAGACATCCTATTATATACTGTATACTACTGTTGTCTGAAAATATTGGAATAAGGAAAGGTATGGGGTGAAGAAGGAATGTAATGAAAAGGACCTTGAGAGAAGACATTACTTCTAAATTGGGTAACTACTTTTGATTTGAACCAAAATGATTTCTTGAGATTCCCTATCCCCATAATAAGGATTTTAAGAGTAATTGAGGGATTTTGGGAGCTTATTTTTTCATATTTTGGGAAATCCAAGGGGATTTATATGTGTGAGTATGGGGGTAGAGGTGGTGGCCTTTTATAAGAGGGAGGAAAGCTATATTAATAATGTCTTGAAGTATTATTTCATTATAAATTGTCATTCAAATTATAACACCTCATAAGAGACATATTTATTGGATATGATGAGTATGGGTTGAAGTACTCTCAACCAATAGGTTTTATAAATGTTTATGTCACACATTTAACCTTATCTTTTGACTTTAACCCTTAGTTAAATAAATTAACTCTTACTATGTCTTCTTGTATTTTTACACTAAATAGATAATATAATTAGTATAAAATGGCCAAAGAACTTAATGTGGATAATTAATGAAAATTTTAACATTACCTATGTCAGTTTGACCAATATTAAGTCATTATGACTATTATATAATTTAATAAAATAGTATTTGTTTTCCAAACCCATTTTTTCCAATTTTGACACTATTTAGTAATTGATATTTGTTAAATTAATGACAACTTCACTCAATAAAACATACTAAATTAACTCAAATATAACATATAATATTCGTCTAGAAAATTCTTGTATGAAATCAAAATTTTCAAATTACATTTATTTTAATATTTATAATATCATTTATTTGATTCATTCATTAATATGGTAAACATTGCATCATCATTGTGTCGTAAATAAATTTAAATTTAAATTATTAAAATTATATACAAAATATTATAATGTATGAAATATATATATTTCTAATGATTATTTATAATGAAACAAATAAGTTATATAACTCTATATTAAATTTCTTTAGTAAAAATATACTTTTTAATCTTATATTTCTCTGTACATTAAATTAATCATTATAAGATGTCATTATCACACCCAAGTAGCTCCCAAATGCGAATGGTTCGGCCTAATAATGTTTTTGGTCTTCCATTACTTTTCTAATAATATTAGGAAATGTAATAGGTTATTTTTATTTCATTATAATATTATTTTTACCCTGATTATCCTAATTTACCCTTTCACCGTGGTCAATAAAAATAATTACCGAATTTACTATTCATAAATTCCAAAAATAAATGGTTCCTATATAAAAAAAGTGTACCATATTATTCCAAATATGAAATCAATTTTTTCAAATTTAAAAATAATAAATTTTAGTATTTAATTTAAATGCAATTCATATTATCAAGACCAGAAAAAAGTTTTTTAAGAAGTAAACACTATCACATGATTGGCCTGTGTTTATGCCAGATTTAAATGAGAAATTACTTCCAATAAAGAATTTTATTAAATGATACAAAACAATCCAATTAAACATTAAAACTAATTAAATATAAAATCTAACTATATAAATAAATGGGATGATAAGGATATTTTGAATTAAAATGCAGTATTTATCACTATTCATTTAAAAAAGAATTTTATCATAAAAAACCCAAATTAATCCAGTTTAAATATTGATGTCCCTGTTATACATAAGAATTTTATTTTTTCAAATAGAACATATAAAAGTGAAAAAACTAGATTTAAAAATGGATTACCATCAAAAGGTTCCAAAACAACCCTTCAAAAATATTAAAGTATTTTATGATTAAAATTTGACTCATTCTCTTTTTATACATGTAAAATTTAATGGATAAATTTAAAAAAAATAGAATTTTATTATGAATCATGTTGTAGTTACTTAAACTCATTCTATCTAAAAAATAGCTAGGTTTTGACTACTATTTAAAATAATAATATTATTATTTTATAATTTTTCATTATAACTCAGTGTTGTGGGCAACATAAGATTTCAAAAAAACATGTTATTGCATGTTGAGTACACGATTGGACATGTAATTCCCTTTAACATAATATTAATATCTTATTCATAAATATTAATAGATTTGAAAATGTCTTATTCTATAATTAACTGTGATTTAACACTTTAACTATTCTTTTTTAGTGGTGATAAAAACCTGTGGCTTTTAATCTCACGCTAGTAGTGAGTGATTATCTTATGATAATAAATGAATTTTGTAGAAATATTCAAGGATTAATATTAGTAATTTTAACTAAATATAGAATTTATTGTTTGTTATCAATTATTTTGATAGGGAAAAAGTGATTCTTATCATTCATTATTCAGATGGAAAAGTCGATCAATGGTGGGTGTTGATAAAGAACACAATGTAAAAGAAGTAAATGGATTAGATAGAGTGGGGAGAATTTGTAGATGTTTTTATTAAAAATTATTTCCACCATGTTCTTAGAAAAAATATGGATACAGAATTCTTAAATATGAATCAAAAGGTGTGTTAATATATCATAGATTATAAGGAAAAAATCACATGTCTTGCAAGATACACTCTGATTTTATTATCAATATTGATAGAAAAATAGATTGATTATTTATTGGTTTAGCTCCACATATTTGAAAGGATATAAATATCTAAGACATTGAGTGTTATGAACAAGTAGTTATATGTTCTCTCAAAGTATATATGGTGTTAATATTATTGTCCCAATAGAATAACAAATTTTAAAGTCAGTAGGTTAAATGGGAAAGGAAGAAAGAGGATCCATTTACCCACCTGTCAAAAAAAGGTAAAGAATCATCATGGGAATTGTCTCATATGGATTTAGAAATGCTCCATGTTCATGAGAAAATACCAACAAGATTGGGAATGTCAAAGATACATAAAGAAGCTAACCAACATGATGGAGGAAATGATGAAACCTCATAATGAGCCACTAATGTGTCAATGCTTCAACTATATGGAGAAATTCCATAATGAACAATCATTCACTAAACCTCGAGTCCTTGAATGAAATATTTTTTAGCATCTTCCAAAGCTGAAAGAACAAAGTGATGCTTATACCATCACTACTGGTGAAGTTGAACATTAAAATGAAGTCATACACGGTACACATTCTATTCACAAAATGATGGGAAAAAATTATTTCATTCTGGTTCTATGTATTCTTTTAGTTCCAAAATGTTTTCTATAAATGTTGAAATAAATCCTTAATACCTTGATCTATATTTATCCATAAAAACACTTAATGTTGCAATCATTGCATCCCGAGTGTTTTTGACTTCTCCTGTAATCATTCCTAGGAATATAGTTCTAGATAATATCTTGATAAATCCCATGGTGGAATTTTATGCAATACTGGGCATAGAATGGATCTCATTACCAAGATCACTCATTGTATCTCAGGAAAGGTAAATCTATTTTCATATTCTTAACCATCCAATGATCCATGAAAAATGAAGGGAATATGATGAATCACTATTGTTCAATACATCAATGGGATGGATTTTGATACCCTGTCCAGTAGCATACCATATTCAAATGGTTGAGTCAATGTATGGTGTCAACCTAGAGTAAGTTCCTATTGTTATGGATTACACTAATGTATTTTCTGAATAGTTACTCAGACATCCCCTATATTGTGACATATAGTTATCAGTATTTCCCATACCTGGAGCCAGACCTATCTCAAAATTCCTCTTCATGGAGGCCAAGATTGGACGAAAATAGCTAAAGAACTATATTCATGAGAATTTGGAAAAAGGTATCATATGTCCTAGTGAATATCCTTGGGTTCTTCAATGATATGTTTAATGAAAAGGTTGGATCAATTTGACTATGTATCGATTACTAAGAGATCAACAATATCACCATAAGAACAAGTGTCTTCTCCCATGTATTGATGAATTTTTTGATTATCTAAAATATATTACTGATTCTAAAAGGTGAATATTCATTATAGATATCATATAATGATGCTAAATAAGGATTATAATCAGAATACTTCTTTTAGTACATGTTATGGGCACTATGAGATCATAGTGATTCCCTTCATACTTACTAATTTCCCAAAAATATTCCGGGATTTAAAAAATAGAGTAATTATATAATATCTCCAAAAAAATTATATTTTTATTTATAGATAAAATAGTGATGTACTCAAATTGTAATTGGAAATGTAAATAGGATCTTAGGATTGTAATAGAGACATTAAAAAGGGATAAAATGTATGACATGTTCAACAAGTGTAACTTCTGGATATGGCATCTCACTTTAATGGGGATCATGATCACAACCGATAAAATTTATGTGGAATAATCAATGATAAATGAAATTGTAAGATGGCCCAAACATACAAGTTTCATATACAAAAAATTGTTTTCTTAGATTGGGTAGATACTGTAGTTGTTAAAAAAACTATCTAAACATTATAGCCCACTAACTATGTTAACTTGAAAAATGGCGAAGTATGCTTGGATGGAATAATGTGAGAAAATATATATGGATAAGAGTAATAGGATAATAACTACACGTATAATAAAACTACTATAAATTTGAGATTGTTTTTTGATTTCTACGATGCATTGAAGAAAGTATTGGGATGCACACTCATGCACAGTGATAATGGGATAGCCTATGCCACACACCAGTTGAAATTCAATGGGAGGTACTACCGAATAAATTATCTGCAGTTAGTAGCTATGATCTTATATATAAATAATTTGCATCACTAACTAAATGGTGAAAAGTGTGATATATGTACTTATCATAAGATTCTAATTTATATATTTCCATAGAAGGAGATCAACATGAATCAAAGAGTATTTCTTGAACTAATTTCTCTATTCACTTCCATAGTGGAATGGTCAACAAGGTAGTTGATGACTCTAATAGAAAATAACAATCTACACTTTCCATTATTCGTATTGATAATTTTCATATCCTCATTCATATAGAAAGGTTAGATGATTGAATAATAATGGTAAGGAATACATCCTACCTTTCCCAAATGAATTCCCTCTAATCAATCCAAGAAAAGATCAAGGAGGAAAAGGGATAATTTAGAACTTCAAACGAATGTGAATGTATAAAAGAAAGGGAATATACAAGTGTTTTACAATGATGATGATAGTGAAATTTTATTTGGAACTATAATTTGTGCACCTACATCACTGGAGATAAATAAATATCCATTTGAAAATTCACATAGCTCATATATCTCTCTCCATCCAAGAAGCACCAAGATGTTCCATTATATTTGAGAGAAATTATTTGGGGAAAATATTAAGAAGAATATTGTGTACTATATCTCATGGTTTTTTGTATTTTCCCATGTTAAATTAGAGAAATAGAAGTAAAAAGGGATGATGAATGCATTTTCTATACTCATTAGGAAATGGTAGAATTTCACAGTGGAAATTAGCATCGATCTCCTAAAGATATCCAAAGGAAAAATGTTATTTTGATTATGGTGGATAAACTCACCAATACTACCCTATTAAATTCTATTCAAAAAGATTTGTTTACTAAACAACTTGTCTAGATATATATGAAGGAAGTGATCCGGGTTTATGGGGTACCACATTAAATTTTCTTTAATAATTATACATGGTTAACCTATAAAATTATAGGAAAGTCTTAAATGTTCCTAGAGTACTGAATTAAATTCCTACATATCCTATCACCCCCAAAATTATTTCCAATCTAAAAGCACAATTCATACACTCTAGGACATGATTAAATCCAACTAATCGGATTTTAAAGGTTAATGGGATTAAAAAATCGCATTGGTTTAGTTCTTATGTATCAATATCTTCAATTTGAGTGTTCATATTGATCCCTATAATGGTATATATGAGAAGCGATATATAAATAAAACATTTTGAGTTAATGTCAGGGAACAAGATTTACTTGGACCTAATGTTGTAAAAGAGATGACATATAAGGTTCAATCCACCTAACAATATATAAAATATTCTCAGTTTGTAAAAAGATCTATTGTGATAAATGTCAATGAGACATACTATTCGATGTGGGAGAAAATAATTTCCTTTGAATATTACCATGTTAGTGATTCAAGTGTTTTTTAAAGAGATATATTCTTTGCCCAAGCTACTTTGTCCCATTTGATATCCTTGATCTCATAGGATTAGTGGCCATTGGATTTCCCTTCAACCAAGTATGGTTGATGTTCATGATATGTTCCACATATCAGTCCTGAGGAATTGAAACCAAGATCCCCACATGTCTTGAATCTAGATTTTGTACAACTGGAGAATGACCTCTCATATAATTATATGTTGTTGATGATCTTCAAACGTAGATATAAAGTTATAAACAAAAAAAGAACTCGCGTTTTCAAACTATTCTAGAGGGACCATATGTATGAAGAGGGGACATGGGAACTAAAGGAAACAATCAAACCTAAGTACCCTCTTCTATTCTCATCTAATAATAAGAGGTGATATTTTGTGGCTGAAATGTTTTAAGGGGGAATAATGTTACAATCTGGAATTTATAAATGATATTTATCTCTCAAAATAAATGTGTCTTATAATATACTATATTGTATTATATACATAAAGAGACTGAAAAAATTCAATAATATATATTGTTACTTTATTCATAAATAAAACCAATTAAAATTATAAACATTATAATTGAAGAGCTAAAATGGGAAAACATGGATCACATCATTCTACTAGAATCATCACCCCATTGCCAACAATCTAGAACTGAAAAAGAATTTTAGTAAACCAAGACACATTATAAAAAAAAGATATAAAAATGTTGATTGGAATTGAATTTAATATTTATTGAAATAATGAAGTGATATTTGAAGGAGGTTATGTCACAATTGGTATAGTAATGTGACCATTTAAATTGTAATTCAATTATTGGGATTAGTAACCTGAATGTTGTGAATAATAACCTAGCTTTTGGAATAGTAATATTTTATTAAATAATAAATTTTGATATAAATAATAAACATCATGATTAATTTAAATAAATATACATATTATGATACCAAAAAATTAAATATCATGTTTAAAAAAACTCGAGAAATATATAAGAAGATTTTTAATAAACTTTATTTCCAACTATTTCTTAAATATGATAATTTTAATTAAATTTAGTTATTCTAGGAAAAAAAATTTCAAAGGAATATGTTTTTTAAATAATCATCTTGAAATTTAACAATGGTGATTTCTTGGTAATTTTTTGAAATACATAATTTTTTGGGTGAATAGTACAAATATTATTTTACACATAATCGATGTATCATAAATTACATCATTCGTGATGTAATGAGGAAATAATATTTTTTCTAACTTCATCTTCATCCAAGAAATATTTTATTTCATTAATGAGTCATTAATATATAATAATCATGATTTGTAACCTAAAAATAGAAAATCTAAAACCTAATGTCAAAAGTGATTCCTTAAAACAAAAATTTCTTTTCCCCCAATTTCATTTTTAATAAAATAATGACTATTTTTTATAAATGAGTTTTAAATTATTACACCAATTTTATTAGATTTACATATCATTTATTTTTTGAAAAGTTCACTAATATATATCCTACTACTGATATAATATTTTATCAGTTATTTTATTTTAAAAATACCCCTCTCATCAACAATAAATAACCCATCTCCCTCACCTAGGAAAATATAACAAACCTAACATTACAAATCCCAACATATGAAAAATTCCAACCTCTCAATCCCCAATGGATCCTTACAAATGTTCTGGCATAATGCAGCTCCAAACATCATGGATTTTTAGTGTCTTATAAGATAAGCCACACTAAGGATTAAGTGAGTTTTGTTCAACTATTCTCTTTTTTTATTTATTCTTCTTATCTATCTTTAGTAATTACACATTTTATAAAAAAAACATATTAGGTTAATTATATAGTAAGTAAAATTTATATTAATGATTTTAACCTACTATATGTATAATATTTACTATATATATATATATATAAATTTTGAACATCCATTTCCCACACTCCTGATAATGACTTTTCAAAGGTCAGTTAGTCACCTGATAGACATTACCATGTCAAAAAAATTAAAAAGAATCATGGATAGAAATTATTAAAAGATATAATATATAACTATGTAATTATTTGTATTATAATATTTCATACCTAATTATACTAATTTATAATATAGATTGAACAAAATAAAAAAATAAAATAAAAAAACGAAATTTTTAAGTGAAACCTGATATAAAAATGACCATCAAGTAACCAAATATGTTAATGAATATAATTAAATTCAAATAATTAATAAATATTGGTAAAAATTACAATAATTCACATCTTCATTTTTTAATAGTTTTTGGTTTATTATTCCTGTGGCGGGAAAGAGATGAAGTGTTGATGGAATTATGGTAAGGTGATTCTTGATCCTAAGTCTCATTCTTTGGGTTATCCCACATTCTCAAAATTATCAGTATGAATATTCCTATTTATTTCAATAAATAAACTTTTCAATATTCATCCATTTTCAGTTGAGTTATATACATGCTTCAGCTTGATTTGTAATTTAAATATGATAATCTTCCAAAAAGACTATTCTTCCCAAAAAGAACATTGAATCCTAATGTGTTGTTTCTTATCCACAGAAAAATGATCTTTTATTCAAAATTATGCTCCCCTATTTTAGTTTAAGAACCCCTAATGTTTACTCATGAATGTATGATTTATTAATTCATTATGAAAACCAATCCTTCCCATTGTTTATTTCATGACAAAAGTGGTGTGCATTCCATGCGGCATGCATGGTTATATAAGTATTATGATATGATAGATGGAACTGCAATTATATAGACATGTAATAAATTGGGTAATGTGATTGATCTTAAGAGATAATGTTTAATATAAATGAACATGATGCAATATTTTTACAGAATGATTATGTTATGATTATGCACATTTCTTATGACTGAACATGATGCAAGGTTTGTTTGAAACTATGTGTTGTATTTTACCACAATGACATGATGTTCCATTTTAATGTATTTCCATATTCCATGTCATTGACACATTCATCCCTCAAGATGTTGATGATGATCATTTTATTATGATATTATTATGATGATTCTGGAAACCCATGTTATGTTGATTCTAGTAAATTATTCATCCTCTTACTATGAATTTAACTCACCCATTTCTTTTTATGTATGTCCATAGGTAATTACACGTTATAAAAGGAATGCGAGATTTTAGAAGGATTTATGGAAATTTTATCTTATTATATACTCGTTATATATGAGCCTAATGTTTTCCTGATACAAAATTTTTTATCCTATATTTGAATCTATATTGTATTTTTTATCTTAAAAATGATGTAATGTTCATGTAATGAAAAATTATGGTCACTACACCCATCGTTTTTCTTTATGATTTCCAAATATTTTTCTTTCAAGAAGTAATTTTGTCTATACAAACATTTATAAAATTCATCTCTAGTAGTATATATTATATAATGTATAAATTCCTTTTATCCATAATTGATCTTTTTTTATGAAGGTGATTTCAAAACAGAATATTATTTTAATTCCTTCATATAATAATTGGGTTTTTTCTAAACAGATTTTTTTACTTACTTTCTGACTATAATAGAATATTTTAAATGAACATATTCTCATAAAGGTCATACAATAATCTCATATTTATATTTTGTAACACCCCAATCTTCTACGGTATGCTTCTCTTTGAATAAAGCGATGGCGTGTGTTGTACGCAAGATCGAGTTCTAACACACCACAACAAATCAAACTAGCCTTTATGAATAGTAATACCCACTTTCTGAAATTTATAAATTTTATTTTTCAAAATGGACTTAATTTTTGGATTCAGAGTATCGAATTTCACCTAAGGTGAAATTTTAGTACTTTTCAGATAACATTATTATTTTGATGAATAGTGAAAATTACTAAATTTCAATTAAAAACAACTTTATTAATCAAAATAATTAATAGTGATAAATTATAAATTTGAGTGCTTTTAATGTATATTTAGAATATATTTTTGCCATTAAATACAATTTTGGTCATTGGAGATAATTTCACAATTAAACCGGACATAAACAAGAACCAATCTTTTGATAGTAATTATATCTTAAAAACACGCTTTTTGTTTTGACATCAGAAATTAATTTATAATTAATTTCTTCCACTTATGTGTTTTGAATTTGGAAAAATGGATTCAATATTTGGAATCAGGATTTCCAAATTGTGTAAATAGGTAAATTTTATTTTTAGAAATTTTGAATAATTACTTCGGTAAATATATTATTTACCACGGTTAAAGGGTAAATCCAGTAAATAAGGGTTAAATAAATAATATTATAATAATAATAAATTACCCTAAAACGTGTCCTAACTCTATTGGTGGATATATTTCTGACCATGTCCGTCTTTGGGTTGATTTTTGGCACCCCATGGAGCCACTTGTAAGTGATAGGGACACATTATTTTAATTAAGGTAAAATATGTACAAAAATGAAAAAAGCATATATCTTTTAGAAAAATAATTTTTACAAAGGGTTATATATGTTGGATTATCAACAATAAATATTAATTAGAAATATAAAAATATTTCCTACATAATGATATTTTATTTATAATTTTTATACATTAAATAATTTAATTTATTTATGACACAATGATGATGCAAGTACTTACCATAATAGTGAAAAAATAAAATAATTAATATTATAAATACCCAAATAAATATAATTTGAGACTTTTAATGAATTAAACTGATTTTCTAGGATAATATGACATATTAGAATTTATTTAATTGACTTTTTGTGAAGTAATCATTCTGTTATGGTTTTCACAAAAATCAATTTTCCAAATAGTGTCAAAATTGACATAAAAGAGTTTTTAAAACAAATATTATATTATTAATTGATATTCAATTCCTAAAAATATAAGGATCGGCCAAGAGACTTATAACATGATAGGCGTATCATTAATGGACCACTTGGGGGTCTATTGGATGTATATAGTATGTTTATTAACCATATAATATAAAAACACAAAGAGACATTGTAAAAGTGAAACTAATTAACTAAGAGTTAATACTTAAAGATAAGGATAATATTGTAACCCAAACCTGTCTAAATACTATTGGTTGAGTGTTTTACGACCTATCCCCACCTTAACCTTTAAATAATCCACTTTGGAGACATTATAAACCGAATATGAATTTATTATAAAATAATATTTCTAGCATTTTCAATGGTGCCCCTCACCCCTCTTATAAAAGGGAACTCCTCCTTCTCATTAATTCACACATTCAAAGCCTTTTTGTTCAGACAACCCCTGACCAAATACTCTCTCAACTTACCCCAATTAATCCTAGAGGCCTTAATTTAGTCATAAATCCATCCTAAGGATACCTTTTGATCAAAACAAAAGGAAGAACCCGAAGAAGAGGTAATGATTTCACCACCCTTTTTCAAGTTCCTTTCTTCTTCCACTTCTTCTTTATTTGTTATTTCCATTATAAAATAATGAATATAGTATCTCTTATATAATTTAATATTATTATAAATATGTTACAACCATATTCAATATTCTATCCATCCTTTTAATAACATGTCACCATACGTGCATACATACGGCTTACCGTCTCCACGTCGTGGTGTAATTGTTATTCAATAAATTATTTTTTGGATGGGTATAATAATGAGGTGTAATTCATGTAAATAATAAATATAAAATGATAATTATTCTGTATATATATGATATAACATCCAATTATATATTATTTTAATATCAAAAGAATGATATTGTCTCTTGTGCGTACGTACAGACTACCGTCTCCACGAACGTGATGAGATTCAATCTCCATCGTATCCATTCAAGTATAATTATCATTTGATGATTTAAAAATAATGTTTAAGGACTTGATATCATTATGGATATGAATAAGATACAACATATCCATGAAAAACATGTCTTACATAATAAAACATATAAAACAAAATGAGTAAGTTAACACCCGAAACAATGATAATACAAAGATATTATAAACAAATCAATGTTAAAAGATCATATATGATATCATATTAATATATATGATTCTTGTATAATTTAATAACAATTATTTCACCATTAGAAAATAGGATAACCTACCCCAACCAAGCAAAAGTAGAAGGTAAGGTTTTATTTCGCAATCTCTTCATTATCTGAGGTTTTTTATACATAATAATCTACTGGGAATTCTTTATCAACCACATACATGTTTCTTAAAAATGAATTTCAAATAATTTTTTCTATTTACTAGAATATGGGTTAAAGTCATTTATACCCTTTTTGACTTTTATAAGTGGGTTATAACGGAATATTTTCGTCGTTTTCCAAACAACGTCCTTTTTATCCTTTTCGACGGAATTAAGGTAAGAATGTTTTTTTAACATATACGGCGGGAGCGGCTATTTTCCGCCGTTATAAAATCGTCAAAGCTTCCCTTAAAATATTATAAGAATATTTTCAAAGAAAATGTTTTATTTTATAAATATATGACTCTTAAATGATTTCAAAATATAAATAGATATTTATATAAAATGAGTTTTGATTTCATCTATGTCAACATCCTTTGATGAATTTTATGCTTATTTGAAGTTGATTTATTATGATACAAAACTTATATATTGTATAAGAGGTTGTGCGATATGTTTGACTATGGATGTGTTATTTTTATACCATTCAAGGTTTATGGATGAAGTATTTACATTTCGTATGCTAGTTTTAATACGAATGTTTATGTTATGATTAAATCATTTCATATGGGAATGCATTGGACTTAATATGTGACGGGTGGAGCCTGCTATAGCTCCCCGATGCATCGGTAGGTCACATGAGAAAAACTAGTGTCTTGGCATAAGGCCTTGACAAAATCTTATTTTTAGTATTGGCACGAGGCCTTGTCTATGTGGTTATTATAGTCTGGCATTATGCATTCCATCATTATGAAAGTGGTTATTGATTTTTCATGTGATTATTCGATTAGTAGAATATCCATGTGAATAATTAAATGGCATTACTTCATTTTATTTTTTCCATACTATGTTGAAGTTCAAGTTTAAAAGGCTTTTTATGAGTTATACATTGCCTTAAATGTTTATTCTTATTTATGAATGTTTCCATTATATTGTTATCCTTACTGGGCATTTGAGCTCACCCCTTTTCTATGTTTTATTTTTTCCAGGGAGTGAAGAAGTAAATTATGAATGACCTGCATGGATAGTATGAGGGGATAAGAGTGTAGACTATGGAGACTATGTTTTTGTAGTTTTCATTTTTATGATGTAATGTAAAACTTTATGAATATATCTAGTGTTTCCAAGGCTACTAAACTAATCGGTCTTTCAAGATTTGATATTTCTTGTGATCATGACAATGTTATGTAATAATGCACCGACTCTGGGTAACTTGGGTTAGGGAATTGCAGTTGGTATCAGAGGAAGTTTAGTACAAACATTGGAATCTATATTTAGATAAACTCTGATTAGAGCAGATAGACCTAAGATGGACTTTGAGGATTAGTATAGAAGAACTTCCTAGAATTTTGGTATTGTAGAGATTTTGTGAGTTTTGTGAGAAATACCTCCCTGTCTAGATACGAGTAGTTAGAGGCGGCTCTGGCATAGATGTACCTAGGGGTAAAACCCAAAAACACAGCTCTGAGCTAGACTTGAATGGGTACTGGTTCACGACAATGGGCCTTGCTGCACTCTTGGTTATGACACTCCTGGGGGATATGCTTAGGATAACTCTCATTTTCATTAAAAATCATTATGAAGGGTTTATTAGTATATCCTTCCTCAAAGAAAACATTTTTATGATTATGGATTATATCCATAAATAGTTCAATTTATTTTAAGTGTTTTATAAGATTGAAATTGTTTATTTTGATTCATAAACTGATCTAGTTTATGCCATTGTTTAGAAATGGCACCTAGTGGATGAAATGAAAACTGTATCATTTCAAACACTCTATGTAGGGATTTCCCTCCTTCTCAAGATAAATATAGTGGAGCTGGTGATGCAACTGGTGCCGATCTGCTAATCACCATACTTGGAAAACTCACTCAGGTTATGAATAATAACCTTACCCGTGTGGAGCACCCTGATCCATAGCGTGTAAGATCAATGTTAGATCACTTAAAAAGGTAAAAACCACAAATGTTAAATGGGAGTACAAATCCTATAGTATATGAGCAATGGATAAATTCCTTAAAGAAAATATTTCAGGCTTTGGGGAGTAGTGAAAGGGAAAAAGTTATCATGATATTTTACTGCCTCACTAGAGATGATGATCAATTGTGGTCATTGATTCAAAACACGAAGGAAGATGATGAATTATCAAATATGGAATAGAGGGATTTCAATGATATTATTTTAAAAAAAATTACTTTCCTCGTGACCATCGAGATGATATAGAAATGCAATTTCTGAGTCTGAGAAAAGCGGAAGATGAGAATGTCGCAATGTATGAGGCTAACTTTGCAAGGTTAGCAAGGTATGTTGGATATTTTATATGTAACCCAAGAAGTAAGATTGATCATTTCTTTTGTGGGTAAAAACCATTTCTCCGTTGAGCATTAGTCTCACAATCCTTCTCATCGTACGAAGACATTGTCACATGTGCTATCAAGACAGAAAAGGAATTCTCTAAGTCTTGTGACTTTATAGAAAAGAAAGAGAAGAAGAGATCTGTTGATCAATCTGGGAATGGAAATAATGGGAAGAAGGGAAAGTTTTAATATCCTTCTTGTGGTAAATGTGGGAAGAAACGCCCTGGTACTTGCTTGAAGGGAGTGGGTGTCTGTTACAAGTGTGGTGAAAAATGACACCAAGTTCATGATTGCAAAGGGAAGAAGGAAGATACCAATGTTCAGTGCTACAATTTCAGGGAGATGGGACATTATGCAAATTAATGTCCTAAGTGTCAGGGGAACTTACCTCCGAAAAGGCCAAGGGATCAATTCCAAGCTTATTCTATCACTACTGCTGAGATAGAAGCTTTGTAAGATGTGGTGGCAGGTAATTTAATGGTTTCCTCAAGTTTAGAAAATGCATTATTTGATTCTGGATCATCGCATTGTTTCATATCATTCCAGTTTGTTAAGAAAATTATATATTTCCAATTTGATTTAACAAAGGAGTTGTCAGTTAAAACTCATAAGGGAAGTATCATTGCAACAAGGTTTTGTGAATCAGTCCCCATTAGATCACATAAATGTTCTTCATCCACTGATGTCATCGTCATACCTATGATTTAGTTTGATATAATCCTCCGTATGGATTGGGTTTCAGACTATTATGCAAAGATTTATTGTAAGAAGAAGGGGGTTACGATTTTGGATGATGATGATAAGGAACACCTTATCTTTAGAGCAGAATCGTCACCACCTAATTCTTATCTAGATCCACCCCCAGTAGCTGAACTAAATTCAATTATTGGGGAGGAAGAGAATGATATTACAGTGGGTGAGGAAAGTAATGTTCAAATAGAGGATGTATCTGTTGTGAAAGAATATGTAGACGTGTTTCTGGAAGATTTACCTAGACATCCTCCAGAGCGAGAAGTTGAGTTTTCCATTGATTTAATTCTTGGATCAAGGCCTATATCAAAGACCCCTTATAGAATGGCCACTTTAGAATTAGTTGAACTAAAGAAACAACTATAGGAATTGAGTAATAAGGAATTTATTCGCCCTAGTGTTTCTCCATGGGGAGCCCCTGTTCTTTTTGTAAAAAAGAAAGATGGATCTATGAGGTTATGTATCGACTATAGGGAGATCAATGCTATAACAATAAATTATAAGTATCCCATACCTCTCATTGATGATTTATTTGACCAACTACATGGAGTTCAATACTTTTCAAATATTGACCTTCGATCTGGATACCATCAGTTGTGTGTGAAGAAGGAAGACATTCCGAAGACATCATTTCGAACCATCTACGGGCATTATGAGTTTACAGAAATGCCTTTTGGATTGACTAATACACCCTCTGAATTCATGGATCTGATGAATAGTGTTTTCAAGGAATATCTTGATGAATTTGTGGTGGTATTTATTTATGATATCTTGGTATACTCCAAAAGCTACGAAGATCATGAAAATCACTTGCGCATTATCCTGAGGACTCTGGGAAGACATGAATTATATGAGAAGTTTATCAAGTGTGAATTCTGGCTTCAGGAGATTTGTTTTCTTGGCCATATTGTCTCTAAAGATGGAATCTTTGTTGATCCTTATAAGCCAAGGCAATCCAAGAATGGACAGCACCTATGAGTATAACTGAGGTATGCAGTTTTACTGGTTTGGCAGGTTATTATTGAAGTTTCGTCCAGAATTTTGCCCGATTGGAAAACCCATTAATGAAGCTCACACGTAATGGGGTTAAATTTGTTTGGACAAAAGAGTGTGAATAATGTTTCGCTGAACTGAAGAGAAGATTAGTCAATTCTTTTATATCGAATCTATCATCGAGGAATGATGGGTTCATTATTTATAGTGATGCATCGAAGAAAGGACTTGGTAGTGTCCTTATGCAGAATGATAGGATTATTGCCTATGCATCACGACAGTTGAAAATTCATGACCCAAACTAGCCTACTCATGATTTCGAGTTAGCAGCTGTGATCTTTTCATTGAGGATATGGAAGCACTACCTATATGGTGAAAAATTTGAGATTTATACTGATCAAAAGAGTTTGAAGTATATTTTCTCACAAATAGAACTCAACATGTGGCAAAGGAGATGGCTTGAATTACTCATGGATTATGATTGCACGATACACTACCACCCAATGAAGGCAAACAAGGTGGAAGATGCTTTGAGAAGAAAAGACCATGGAGTTTTGAACAATATGAGAATTGAAAGGGATCCAATTTTCATGGATCTAGTGAAGATGGACATGGGAATAACTATGGAAGGTGAAACATAAATGATTTTTCAAATGGTTGCCAAACCATCTTTACTAGAAAGGATTAAGAGTTCTCAGACCGATGATGAAGAACTTCAAAAGAAGATTAAAGATATGAATGATGGGAGATTGAGAGACTTTGTGTATGAAGATGGAATTTTGAAATTTGGGAAGAGACATTGTGTTCCAGATATACCTGATCTAAAAAGGGAATTGATGGATGATGCCCATAGTTCCAATTTCTCTATACACCCTAGGATAACCAAAATGTATAGAGATTTGAAGGAAAATTTTTGGTTGGACAACATGAAAAGGGAGATTGCAGATTTTGTGTCAAGTTGTATGGTTTGTCAACAAGTGAAATATTGAAGGCAACAGCCTAGTGGAGTATTGCAACCTGTTCCCATACCTGAGTGGAAATGGGATAATATCACGATGGACTTTGTCATGGGACTACCAAAGACTCCTAGAAAGAACGATGCAATATGGGTTATTGTTGATCGTCTTACCAAGTCAGCACATTTTCTTTCTATAACAGAAGATCTACCACTGGAACGTCTAGCAAGACTATATATTGATGAAGTTGTGAGACTTCATGGAGTACCCCTATCGATTGTTTCTGATCGTGATCCCCATTTTAATTCAAGATTCTAGAAAAGTCTTTAGAAATCCTTGGATACTGAACTTCATTTGAGCACTGCCAACCACCCTCAAACAGATGGACAATCAGAATGAACTATTCAAACCTTGGAAGACATGTTGAGATCCTACTCACTTGACTTTCAAGGTATGTAGGATAAATATTTACCTCTGGTAGAATTTTCCTATAACAATAGCTTCCATTCGAGTATTCAGATGGCAGCATATGAAGCGTTATATGGAAAGAGATGTGGCACACTAACATATTGGGATGACGTTGGTGAAAGAAAACTTGTAGGCCCATAACTGGTGGAGGAAACGATGGAAAATGTGAAGGTAATCCAAAACCATATCAAAGCAGCTCAAAGTAGGCAGAAGAGCTATACTGATAATCGAAGGAAGGATTTGGAATTTCAAGTCAGTGATCATGTTTTCCTGAAGGTATCTCTATGGAAGGGAGTCATGCGTTTTGGTAATAAAGGTAAATTGGGTCCCAGGTTCATCGGACCTTTCGAAATTCTAGAACGAATTGGGGTTGTAGCTTACCGATTGGCAATGCCGCCAAGTCTCTCCAAAGTTCATGATGTGTTCCACGTATCTCTGTTGAGGAAATACATGCTTGACCCAACACATGTACTCACCTATGAGGAGTTAGAACTGGAACCTGATCTATCTTATTGCAAAGAGCCTATCAAGATTCTTGATACGAGAGAACAAGTACTGAGAAACCGGATGACTCTTCTGGTAAAAGTCTTGTGGAGAAACCATAAGATGGAAGAGGCAATGTGGGAACCCGAGGAACTTATGATGAAGAACCACCCCAGTCTTTTCATGTGGTAGTATTCTAGAAATTTCGAGGATGAAATTATTTGAAGGAGGGGAGAATGTAACACACCAAGCTTCTATGGTATGCTTCTCTTTGAGTAATGTGATAGTTTGTGTTGTACGCAAGATCGAGTTCTAACACACCACAACCAATCAAACTAGTCGTTATGAATAGTAATACCCACTTCTTGAAAATTGTAAATTTTATTTTTCAAAATTGACTTCATTTTTGGATTCAGAGTATCAAATTTAGCCTAAGGTGAAATTTTGGTACTTTTTGTAACACTTTAATATTTTGATGAATAGTGAAAATTACTAAATATTAATTAAAAACAACTTTTTAATCAAAATAATTAATAGAGATAAATTATGAATTTGAGTGATTTTAAAATATATTTAGAATATATTTTTACCATTTCATACAATGTTGGCCATTGGGAAAAATTTCACAATTAAACCAGACATAAACAAGTACCAATCTTTTGATAGTTATTATATCTTAAATACACTCTTTTTGTTTTGACATCGTGAATTAATTTTAAATTAATTTCTGCCACTTATGTGTTTTGAATTTGGAAAAATGGATTCTATATTTGGAATCAGGATATCCAAATTCTGTAAATAGTTAACTTTTATTTTTAGACATTTTGAATAATTACTTCGGTAGATATTTTATTTACCACGGTTAAAGGGTAAATCTAGTAAATAAGGGTTAAAAAATAATAATATAATAATACTAAATTACCCTAAAACGTGTCCTAAACTTATTGGTGGATACATGTCCGACCATGGGCATCTTTGGGTCAATTTTGGGACCCCATGGAGCCACTTGTAGGTGATAGGGACACATTATTTTAATTAAGTTAAAATAATTACAAAAATGACAAAAGCATATATCTTTTAGAAACACAATTTTTAAAAAGGGTTATATATGTTGGATTTTCGACTTTAAATATTAATTAGAAAGATAACATGATTTCCTACATAATTATATTTTATTTATAATTTTTAGACATTAGATAAATAATTTATTTATGACACAATGATGATGCAGTAATTACCATAATAGTAAAACATTAAAATAATTGATATTATATGTACCCAAATATATATAATTTGAGACTTTTAATGAATTAAAATAATTTTCTAGGATAATATGACATATTAGGATTTAATTAATTGACTTTGTTCGAAATAATCATTCTGTTATGATTTTCAAAAAAATCAATTTTCCAAATAGTGTCCAAATTGACATAAAAGAGTATTTAAAACAAATATTATATTATTAATTGATATTCAATTCCTAAAAATCTAAGGTTTGGCCAATAGACTTATATCATTATAGTTGTATCATTAATGGACCACTTTGGGGTCGCTTGGATGTATATATTAGGTTTATTAACCATATAATATAAAAATACAAAGAGACATTGTAAAAGTGAAACTAATTAACTAAGAGTTAATACTTAAAGATAAGGTTAATATAGTAACCCAAAACTGTCTAAATCCTATTGGTTGAGTGGTTTTCGACCTATCCCCGCCTTAAATTTTAAATAATCCACTTTGGAGCCATTAGAAACTGAATATGAATTTATTATAAAATAATATTTCTAGATTTTCCAAAGGTGCCCCTCACCCCTTTTATAAAAGGGCACTCCTCCTTCTCAGTAATTCACACCTTCAAGCCATTTGGTTCGGAAAAACCCTTCCCAAATACTCTCTCAAATTCCCTCACTTAATCCTAGAGGAATTCCTTTAGTCAGAAATCCAACCAAAGGAGCCCTTTTGATCAAATCAAAAGGAAGAACTCGAAGAAGAGGTAATGATTTCACGACCCATTTTCAAGTTCCTTTCTTCTTCCACTTCTTCTTTCTTTGTTATTCCCATTCTAAAATAATGAATCCAGAATCTCCTATATACTGTAATATTATTATAAATATGTTACAACCATATTCTATATTCTATCAATCCTTTGAATGACATGTCACCATACGTGCGTAAATACGGCTTACCGTCTCCACGTCGTGGTGTAATTGTTATTCAATAAATTATTTTTTGGATGGGTATAATAATTATGTGTAATTAATGTAAATAATGAATATAACATGATAATGATTCTTTATATATGATATACCATCCAATTATATATTATTTTAATATCAAAGGAATAATATTTTTGCTCGTGCATACGTACGGACTACCGTCTCCACGAACGCGATGAGATTCATTCTCCATCGTATCCATTCAATTATAATTATCATTTGATCATTTAAAAATAATGTTTAAGGACATTTTATCATTCTGGACATGAATAAGATACAACATATCCATTAAAAACATGGATTACATAACAAAACATATAAAATAAAACGAGTAAGTTAACACCCGAAACAATGATAATACTAAGATATTATTAACAAATCACTATTAAAAGAACATATATGATATCATATTAATATATATGATTCTTGTATAATTTAAAAACAATTATTTCTCCATTATACAGGAGTTTAATCTACCCCATCCAAGGACAAGTACAAGATAAGGGTTTATTTCTCAATATCTTCATTATCCAAGGTTGTTTATACGTAATAATCTACTTGGAATTCATTATCATCCACATCCATGTTTCATAAAAATGTATTTCAAAACTTTTATACTATTTACTAGAATATGGTTGAAAGTCATTTATACCCTTGATTACTTTTATAAGTGGTTTATAATGTAATCTTTCCATCGTTTTCCAAACAAGGACCCTTATAACCTTTTTGACAGAATTAAGGTATGAATGTTTTTTTAATATATACGGTGGGTGCGGCTATTTTCCTCCGTTATAAAATTGTCGAAGCTTCCCTTACAAGCATATAAGAATATTTTCAAAGAAAATTTTTTATTTTATAAATATATGACTCTTAAATGATTTCAAAATAGAAAGAGGTATTTATATAATATGAGTTTTTATTTCATCTATGTCAACATCCTTTGATGTATTTTACGCTTATTTGAAGTTGATTTATTATGATACAAAACATCTATTTTGTACAGAAGGTTTTGGGATATGTTTGACTGTGGATGTGTTATTTTTATACCATTCATGGTTTATGGATGAAGTATTTACATTTCATATGCTAATATTAATATGAATGTTTATGTTATGTTTAATCCTTTTCATATGGGAATGCATTGGACTTAATATGGGACGGGTGGAGCCCGCTATAGCTCCTGGATGCATCGGTAGGTCTCATGAGAGAAACTAGTGTCTTGGAACAAGGCCTTGACAAAATCTTATTTTTAGTCTTGGCACGAGGCCTTGGCTATGTGGTTATGATAGTCTGTAATTATGCATTCCATCATTATGAAAGTGGTTATTTATTTGGCAGGTGATTATTCGATTAGTAGAATATCCATGTGAATAAGTAAATGTCGTTATTTAATTTTATTTTTGCCATACTATGAAGAAGTTAAAGTTTAAAAAGATTTTTTTAGTTATACATTTCCTTAAATGTTTATTCTTATTTATGAATGTTTTCTCTATATTGTTATCCTTACTTGGAATTGGAGCTCACCCCTTTTCTAGGTTTTATTTTTCCCAGGAAGTGAAGAAGTAAATTATGAATGACCTACAGGGATAGTATGAGGGGATAAGAGTGTAGACTATGGAGACTATGTTGTTGTTGTTTTCATTTGTATGATGTAATGTAAAACTTATTGAATATATCTAGTGTTTCCAAGGCTACTGAACTAATCGGTCTTTCGAGATTTGATCTTTCTTGTGATCATGCCAATGTTATGTAATAATGAACCGACTCAGGGTAACTGGGGTCGGGGCATTACATATTGACTCTGAATTGATCATATTTTCTTCACCACAATTCAGGATCCTCGTTTTTAAAACCTTCAATATTCAAAAAACCTCATCATAATCTTCATTAATGACTGGGAATATAAAAATACCATTAGTTTAACCATTTTGTTATAGATAGTATTAATTTTATTACATATAAAATTCACCAAGTTGAGCATCTATAGGATTATAAGGAAATATAAAAGACACAAATCATGGATCATGGTGGTGTTATTATCCCCCATGGGAATAAAAGTGACTAATCCCAGTGAATAAAATTATAGATTTTGGTGAAAGAAAATTTGTTTTACAAACTATCTCACTCACTAAAAGACATTATTTTTCACTATCCTTAAAAAAGAACCATTAAATTATTATAAAATTTAAAAAAATAAAATTGATTCAACATTTAATATTAACTGAGAAAAAATAATGATAAATTTTTTAATAAAACAAATTTATTTTCAAAAATAATTAAATATCTTTATTTCTCATCATCAACTTCATTGAAATTTTCATTTTTATAGAACTCAAGAATATTATATGAAATAGAAAAAATATTTCACCTTTGATATGGATATTAACATTTAATAATTAATCTTGATTAATTTATTATTGATTAAATCACACGTTGAGAGTAAATCAAGATCTTGAATCCATTATTGAATGAATTCTTTTGTAGAAATAGCTTCCGACGATTCCATTTCAAAAATGGAAACTAATTAAATAACTATAAATTAATAAGAAACTCTTGTAACAATACGTGAATGAATATGTTCAAAAAACATTTGGTCCACCACACCATTTTGTAGACTCCTCAAGAATCCTTTAATTTCTCTTAGCTGTATGGATTAATACAAACCCAACCAAAAGCAAATGAAATAATAACTCTTATGCGAAATAAATTACAAATTTCGTTAATATCAGGGAATGAAATCTATTGAAAGTTATTTTTTTTGCAAAAATATAAACCAAATATGTTCTATATAAATGAAGGATTCATATTCCAAAAATATAATAAGATTAAAATCAAAATGATGTAATTATCTAAAGTTTGTCATTCAACAAATTCGTTTGACCTTCATTCCTTGTAGATGGTTCTAGATAAATTCTATTTCAATTTTTTTTAAATTTGTAGTATTTAAAACATCCTCCATATTAAATTATATATAAATACAAAAACTAAAATAGAAATTAAATAAATGGAATTTAAGAAAAGTTATGAATAAAAAAAATTATAACTAAAGAAAAATTTAAACCTTTACACAAGTAAGAAATTAAATTTTACCAGGTACTTGTGATTAGTATTCATCTTATGGAACATAGTGATATAAAATATACAGAAACAATTTCATAAAAGATAGACCATCACATGTCTACAATTATTTTAAAATAAAATAATTAGACCCGATATTTTTTCCTTATTTGATTCTCATGAGTTGGATGTTTGTTAATGATAAGTCCATGGATTATTCCAAATGTCTGATTTCTATTTAAAAAACAATTGTCATTTTAGTGTCATATCTAAAATATAAGACTTGAAGATGATTCATAATAAACAATGTATTTTAACTAATAAATTGACCTTCTTGTGATTTGAATACAATGTCTAGAATTAGTTATACCATCTATTAGTTTTCCATACATAATTAACATTAGTTTTCATTTAGTAGTAAATTATTTTAGTAGATTTTCAAAAAATTCAAAATTTGATTTCATCTTTAAAATAGAAATCTTGTCATTTAAAAAGTATATCGTATTCATTTTTATATCTTAATTTATATTATTTTACTAATCTAATTTTTAATAATATTCCCATGAAACAAAAAATCCATTTAATTTTCAATCAGTTCTCATCTTAGAAACTGTACTATTATATTCATGTAACCCAAAATTCAATTCTTTATTTCTATTAATCTTTATGGAAAACTCAAATATATATTTTAAAAATACATTTCTAGTGAAATTGTTCATAACATTATAATAAATATTTAATTCTTTAGAAAGATAATTGATAAATTTCTCGAACTAATCATTCATCCCTTCCCTCTTTTACCAACATTAGTTTTTTTTTGCAATTTCATTTCATCTATATTTTGAGATCCATCATTATCACAACAATCACTATTAGAATAAAAAGAACATTATAAATATATGGAAAAAATGTTTTGTTCTTATTAATTTGACTTTCCCGTATATAAATTTTATTCTTAGCAAAGTTATTACAGAATATAATAATCTTTCAACTATCATCACTATCCTATGATGAAATATTATAATTATTTTCACCACAATATGAAATACAAGTTTCCATTGACTTCAACGTTTTCTTTATATATTTTTTATGATTACTACATTAAAATTCTTCTTCAATTCCACATGATATTTGGGAAATAAAGTGGAAAATGAAAATATTTTTACACTCCTATCATATTTTTAGCAATATATTATCCTTTCAAACATTTAATTTCAATCAGTTTGATTATAGATTAATAAAATATTTTTCAAATATACTGAATCATTTCCCTAGAATTTTATTTATCACATGTAAAACAACTCATTGTAAGATATTTTTCTATAATTAATCAATTTATCAGTATGTTCTGACTAAAAATTAATTTTTTTATTAAGCAACACTTTTTAATAAAAAGTGAGAAACCAATCAATGTTACACCCAAAAATCATCTTCATACATACCTTCAGAAACATCATGCTCCCTATTAATGTAGATGTCTGAATCCTTAGGCATGAGACTAGACTGGTGGCAAAAGGAGCAAGTGTGCATCCTTCCTGCCACCTCCTGCCTACCAAAGACCTTCAAGGAAACACCCAGGATGGACAACTCTCTTGATTTTCCTCGCATTTTTGGCATTCGAATAAGCTGAGTGACATCCCCAAGGGTGTCAAGCTGATTTTGAGCAACCATAGGTGCATCCAATTCTGCATGAGCCCCCATTTCACTAGTCGAAGTGTAGTCCCCAGTCGAACCAGCAACAGCAGCAACATTCTCTTTGACGGTAGGTTTAGCTGCCACACCACACACAACATTAGCATAGGATGGTCCAGCACCCCCTGAAATAATATCCATGCCCTTATCTATAGTTTTTATCTTTTATTCTCATTCATTAGGAAAAATATCAATCACGTTCTCCATAAGATGATATAATAAAAAAAATTCCACCAAGATATTGTAAATTATAAAAAAACAGCCTAAAACTATAATGAATCTATTTATACAACTTAAAATTAAATAAATCAATACACTGATAATAAACTCCATGTATGGCCTGTTTATTTATTGACACCATTTACATTCCAAAATGTATATCATCAATATTTTTCAAAATACCACATATAATTCATTTCCATGAAACATGAATATATATATTCATTTGAATTGAATATAAAAATGTATTCATCATAATGATATTCGATTAAAATTCCGATTTTTATAATAAATATTATTACAAAACACATTCTTTACAGTTTTAGAACAATCGGTCAGCATAATAAAATTCCCCACATTGATATTGACAACCAAACTCTCTATCTGATCATGAAAATATACATAATAATTCCTAACAAATATTAGTGGTCTATTAGTATAGATATTATCAATTGAACTAATAATAAAACCATCTATCACAAAAAGAAATTACCCTATAACATAGTTAGTGTACGAAAGTTGGGATATAAATTCTGATAAACTAATTAAAATTTAAATATAACACCATGAATATTCATTATTATAGAGATCTGTGAGGATAAAAAATGGCATCTTAGATAAATAAAATCAGAAATACTATAAGAATGGGTAATTTTAGTTTAAAATGAAATTAATAATTTTTATCATCTTAAATGTAATGTGGTTGGAAGTATGAATTTTTGTTCGACTCATATATCCTTGTATCATAATTAAATAATATTAAAATTAAACTATCAGATGTACTTATATATTGATAGTGGAATTAGAAATACAATTTATAAAATAATATGTATAGAGGAAATTTAAAACAAAACATTGTGTATTGGATAAGAATTCTTAAAATCTTATAAAGGATAATATAAAACAATACTTTTAAAAATAGTGCATGTAGGATCATTGACATGACTTCAGGAACCCTAACTCAAAATTGAAATTCCCTATACATTAAATATTTTAAAATGTACTTTATCATCCATATAAAATCCCATGAATTGAGACCTATCATAATTTATTATATCTTCCTAACAGAATCCCAGGATAAATATTATTATAAGTAGCGATATCATCTTCCAATAAACCGCTAAAATTTATTATCATAAAATGATCTATTTTTTCATAGAATCTATCGAAACCATGGTATTAAATTCAATTATTACAACATATAAATATTATTTTAATTATATTGAAATTCTTATTAATAAGTCATCTTTTAATTACCACATACAACGAAAAACTAACATACTCTGGGGTGTACTCAGAAAATAGATTTTTAAAAATTTATAAATAAATACAATATATTTTAGATATTTCTAACAACTTAATATTTTATCTTTCCATTCTATTAGTAAATGGCCCTTTTTATTAGCATCCCTTCAACATACTAATTACACAAATCATCGGTATGGTTCTAATAAATTATATTCCAACAACCCCATCATAAAATGGATTAAATGTTATAAAAAATATTCTAAAACCATCAATATTACCCTTTAAAATGTTTACCCTCTAGTATTTTGAAACATGTATGAATCACATGATCATAATTTTTAATTAAAATATTTTAATTTTTAACTTTATATTGTTTTTAAAATTATAATGTTTCTATAGTTTCGTCCTACAAACAAAAAATGACTAAAATAGAAACATAAAGTTAATTAAAAATTAATTTAAATTTTTTATTTTTTAAAAAATGGATTGAAATTGGTCTTCAAGCTAATTAATATATCTGGAACACCCAAAAAATCACAATTGGAGTAGAAATTATTGGTATTATGGATAAATAAATGGAAGTGTCAGGGTCTGGATAATATGAAATTCATACAATAAGCTTCTAATTGTTTTGACACAATTGGGTTTTTAGTGTATACCTATATTTGTATGGAGATTTATCTTTTAATGTATTTAATTTCAATAACTATAAATGTTTTAGATGATAGAAGTTTATGTGGATTTGACCCGCTCAATGAATTAATGGTTGGATATAAGTTGAGAATTCATTTTTTCAAATAAATAATTGGTTTTAATATTTTAGTGAATTTTTATTTTATATGTGATCAATCTAGTCACTTTGATGATATTTTCCTTACCTTTTATCTAGTGAATCTTTTTATGAAGAATCGTACATTTATTATAAAAATAAATATTATGTAATGTAAAAATATCTCATATTGAACATTTCATTAAAATAATCTTGTAAAAATAGCCTATTGATATTTTGTAGTAGGTTTTTAACACACCTGAATAAAGATAAGATAATTATTAATGGAATGAATATGTGGAGATAATTAGTTGTGATGGAACTCATAAAATTTAACGATATGCCTCAATCAATATTTTTGGAGTGATGTTGATGTCCAAGATTGACCTCTTTGTCGATGGTTTGAAACAAAAAATCAACAGTGTATCTTAGAAATATGATAATGGAAATTCATTTATCATTAAAAAATATGGATGTGTGAAATTTATATTCAGGTATGTTTGTGTTGTGACTCCTGAACTGTAGACAAAGGAAATCTTATTTCAAGCAGGTGAGACTAATTATTCCTATCACTAGAGGATGAACAATGAAAAGTGTGTTATGGTTTACCTGATCTTAGATATTTTTTAAATAAATAATGGCAACAATAAAGGATCAATAAATATGTTTATTTTTTTATAGAAAATCATCTGCCCCAATAAGATAATTATAGAATTATGATGAATACATAAAAAGTGGAAATTCATAATTGGGTTTCTTCTATAATGTCTATGAATAAGGAAAAACTATTACTATATGTGAAGATAAAAAATTTGATGAAATATATATAATGTAGTGGAAAATTTATAAACTATCCTAGGGTTATAAGTATTTACATTGAAGTTATAAAATCCTTCAAAATGTTAAATTTTGTAGGAGTACTTTTCTGAAGAAAAAAAATTCATTAAATCGAAATATTATGCATTTAACATTGTTACTAATATTATAAACTACTACGGGAAGATGGTGGGATCTTACTTATTAATAATAAATCTATTTCATCTCATTTAAATATAATAATGTCACACATTTATAGAGAAAAAGATGTTATAATCATGGAATTTAAAATAAAATGTTATTCAATAGAGGGATGTCAAGTTGAAGTTCCATGTTTTAATCATTCATGATATCTGTAAAAGATGTAACCAAAAGTTTCACGCTTCTATAAAGAGAAAAAGGATTTTTTTGGCTTAAAATATTAATAATTATAAACTGTGTATATTTCAGAAATGATACAATAAAATAAATTTAGATTTCTTAGGGTTTCCTTACAAAAATATTACGTAAGTGAATGTTGAATCAATAAATATTATAAACTCCAAAATAGATGAAGAAATCATTTTATTCATGAAGAAGCATATTATAGTAGTATCAAATTGAATAGATTGTAGAATATTTTCAGAATAGATAGTTGAGGATATTTCTAAAATTTGAATACATTTATTCTAAAATTATAAAATAGAAGGTAAAGTTAGTTTTATAAAAGATGAAGAGTCTTTAATATGTTATCTAGAAAATGTTGAAAATAAAAAGTGTTCTCATATTCATAAGTGGAAATTAAATAATTTTTTGGTTGATCAAAATAATTTTCATAAAATTTGGTATTTATATATAGATTCATTGATATTGAATAGGAATTCTCAACCATTATTATTATGTGGTGTTAATTGGTGAATGTGTGAACTATACTAATGTGTTTAGTAAGTTTATGTGTAGAAATTTTTCGGTGGCAACCCTTCTATTTTCAAATGTACTAACAAATAATTTTTTGTTTAAATTCTGTAAAAAAATCCCTAGTGATGATTCCTAAATAGGTAAAATATTTATTGGATGCATCAGGTACTTGTTCTGAGATCGAAGCCTAGGAATGGGAAGAGAATTCTGCTCTGTACAGTTAGGATAAATAGTACATCCCATCGTACAAAGTTTCCTTAAATTGTGTTCTTGCAGACATGGGAGTTCAATAAGCCTCATAGTTTTTTTGAAATTCTGTGGTCCGAATCACACAATTGTGTGACCAACTAAAGGACTTGGATAGTGGATTATCCCTAGGTTGGCCACAGTTTGTCAAAATGTTTGCATAACTGTGTGTGGTGACCGTTTGAAGCAGTAACTGGTGCATGGTTAGAACATGGTTTGGAAAATCAACCGTCCAAATAGTGGACCCTTTTTTTGTTGAATTGACAAATATTTCCCTCATACATGATTTAAAACTTTTCTTTTTCTTCCTTCTTATCTAGTGGATTTTTTCTCCTCCTCCCTTGGATATGATTCTATCCCTTCCTATAATCATTGGTTTTGAGAAAACGTCTCTAAATGGACTTTGATTCACTCATTGTTGGATCTATCAAGAATATAGAGGTAGCTTCTTCAATCCCCTTTCTTCTATTCTTATTTCAACGTCTCTTATGTTCTATTATAATGGTGCAAGGTCATTTTCCGCATTTTCAAGAAATTTTATGGTTTCAATGATATCTTATTATCTATATCCTATCAAAGGTTGATGTTGAATGAGGGAATCACTATAATGCTAAGGTATGTGGTTTAGGTATTTTCCACTCATTTTGTTGCTTTTTAAATAACTCATTATTGGTCCACCTTTTAAACTCCACTTAATGTTCCTTTAAAATGAATAATAAATTTAATTGATGGATTATTCATGTCTATTGTGAACATTTCCTATGGAAAAATCTATTTGTGGTCATTCACCTCATCATTTTACACCTCTTTAGGTGATCCCTCTTTCTATTTCCTATTTTTTTCACGATTTGAGTTACTATCCACCTTGTGAGTCCCTCCTTAGTCACATGAATTAAAACATAATAGAATTGTTGTCCATTTGTTGGATTATTATTCTTTTTACCATATGACTTTTCATACCATTTATTTTGCACTATGTTTCTTACCTTGAGCTTATTACTTTCTCTATAGTTGATTGGTTTTAATTGAATGTTATGCTTGTGAAATGTTGTCAGATTGTGATTTTGAGACTCCATTGATGACATGTGATTATAAATATTCTATTCCTTGTGACTTGTTCCACATTCCCATTCCATTCACATAAATAATACCTTGTGTATTTTCTCTATAATCGTTCCATAGTTGTTGAATTTAATTGAATAGTTTGGCTATAATGGTGAGAATGAGAAATTGAAATGTTTATTTGACGGAATGGGGATACTTATATATATTACTTACCTTATGATGTGGCTAGGTTGATATGGATCAACTTATATGGTCCATTAAAGAACATGCGTACCAATTTATGGATGCCATGGATGGACTCTCTAGGTCTGGTTAGGATTTACTTGACATGAAGGGAGGGAAACATTGGTTTTACTTGTTCATGTTCTTTGGGATATTTAATTACATGTGGGAGTGAAACTAGTTCCTTAGGGGAGAAACCAATGATGAAGCAATTAGACAAATGGATATTCCATGCTGTAAAAGATACTACATACCATATATGAGATATATGGTATGGAATCAATTTCAACATTCCATTAGTGATGCATTGGATTCCATTATGGTTTTCCTTGGATAGACTTGATGGCATTGGTTCTATCAGAGACACCTATAGTGACCCTTGGGATTCTATTTATATTGACATAGATGAGATCATGACTCCACCCTTGTATTTAAAGGATTATTTTTCAACTTATAATTTGATGATATTTATTTTATTTTAATCAAGATTGAATGATGACTTGGATATGTAACCACCAAGAAAATGAAAAAATATGGGGTAGGCCAACCATAGCTAATTTTTTATGATGCCCATTATATACATATTATTACAAGCAAATGGAATTCTTTTCAGACATCCAACTAAGACTGAAGAAGTTTTTATCTATCATGTGTCCAATTTGGAACTCAGATCGATCATTTATTCAATTATTTTAGTAATTCATAAATTTAACTTTTTATAGCATGCTATTATTTATTGATTTCATGAAATGGATTGTCATATAAGTCCTGGGTGGAAACCTACTAGGATTTTAAATCAAAACCTTACTGTGCTTCCTCTGGAACCCAAGAAGTCTTTTATGGTTATATTTATTGAAAAAGGTAAGTGTGTGACATACGATGCTTGTTTGATTTAAAAAATTAGGATGGAGCCTGGGGAAGGGGACCAAGCCTATGCTCGACATTCATACATTAGCAGTTATTTCCTTTTTGTATATTTTTTCATCATCATGTATATTTTTCTATAACCTTATCCCATTTTACTCTCATTTTTATATAGTATCATAAATATCATTATCATTTTTATCTATATTTTTATTTATCTTCTACATACTAAGTTATACTTCTTGTCTTATTTCATTACTTATTCTATTATCTTTCTCCTTGGTTATTATTCTGCAATTTATTTTCAATAATTTACAATTCATAACACTCTAATATCTAAGGGCATAGTCTCCCCAAAGATAAACCGTAGTACCTTTATGCTAGTCATCAGCCTCTAGAGTTCTAGGGTGCACTATTTATGTCATGTGGCCCTCTACATCATGGAACTGTTGAGTGGAAACAGGGGTGGGATGCTACATTGTGGTATTAGTGATTTATTTTCCTTTTTTCTTACTTTTTGGGATATACATGAGACTAGGATATTAGAATTTGGAATAGACCTTGTATTTGGATGTAGCTTACCCATGTACAGGGGAAACACAACTTGAATGCGATGGGAAATTACAGTTAATTATTATGGCATTTATAGTTGATTTGACCTTAGAGTTGGGTGACACAGACATTTTTTGATGTTATTATATTTTTATTATAGAAATGATTATTTTTTACATAGGCCTGATAGGGAAAATTGTATCATTATATTTATCACACTATGAATGATATAATTCATAAATCATTCATTGTTCGCTGACAGTTTTACATTTCATGTGAGTCACATATTTTTCATGTTATTGTTTTTGATCCATGTAGTGCTTTGATGGATATATATAGAAATGTTACAATTTTACATTCAAGAAATTGTTATGGTTTGGATTAAGTGTATACCCAATTTCAAATAATAAGGTATGCGGGCCTTTATAAATTGGAATAGTAATCCACATAATTCAATATTTGAAGGATATTTTTGATACATAAATGAGAGACGATTAAATGAAACCCTTATATGAGAATGTGAGATGTCTACCATGACCCAAAATTCGTAATGCGTAGTAGGTTGTGTCTCTTATAATAAATTGAGACCATTTACTTCTCATCTAAGCCAATCATTTGGAACATGTTATTAGTTCTATTTTGTTTTAGGGAGGCCATTTACCAACCCTTATTTATCATTTTCTTTATCTGCATTCCCTATCTACTATAAATCTCATCTGATGACTGTGCATGAAAATTTTAGGGAAATGCTAAAGTGACTTACCCCTATTTTATTCCATGAATGTGGAAATGAGAACACTCTCGAAGATGTGGGAACTGATCTAGCCATGATTCCTCTGGTAGTTCCACATTTGGAACCTCTTACAAAACATCCACTCAGAACCAATGATATATTCTTTGATAGTTTGATTTGACACATTATGTTTATTCCGGGGTCTCCTTAGCCTTCCCTCACTATGAAAAAACTGATTATGGACTTTTAGCAGCATCATCATCATCCCTCCTTCTTGGTGGAAGGAAGAACTCATGCTACTAAATCATGGCTAGAGGCCATGTTATATATCTTTTAACATCTTTATATTCCTCTCAAGAAGAGATTCATGCTCGCTACTAACATGTTACATGACTCTGTCAAGCACTATGGGGGACTTAATATCATAGTCTAAGTGCTATTGGTGTATGGTTTACATAAAATTTTAGATAGACATCTATAATCATTTATTTTTACATATTCTGAGAGCGGACCATGCTAGAGAGTTCATGAATTTTCAACAGGGATCTATGACCTTGTGTGAGTGTTCTTCATACTTCACTGATCCCTAGTAGTTCACCTCATCTCTCACCGGTGATGAGTTGATGACTAAAAGATTCTCTAAGGACTGTATTGGGCATGTTGTCCCCTCAGATGTGACAAAATTTTAGTTTAAAACAATTTTAGAGATTATTAAACAAGCCTTAATTATATAATATAACATCAAAGAAGCTAGAAATATAAGCCAGTTCTGTATAGTTCATAGGTTGGGCGATGGTTCTTCTGGCAGCATGAAGTGGCGTTTTGAGGGTGCATATAAGAGAGATATAAGCCATGTGATATGAAATGACTATATAATGTGTCCCCAATTTGGAAGGCCATACCATAAGTGTGAAATCCATATATTTTGTTAAATATTTTCTTGGAATTAATATAATAGTTTTGATATTTTTCATTTCATGCAACACTGAAAATAGTTATTATATATTTTTTAAGGAACTATGTTTGGATTGTTTTATGTGCAATGAAAATTTACTCATGAACTAAACACAATAAAAAGTTTTATTCCTATATAAAAACATTTATGTAATCTTACATCTGATAATGGGTTCCCTCAATGTCATGCATAACATGTAAAACCGGGTGTTACCGTGAAATAATATATTATTAAAATATATATAATATTATATTACTTATCCCTTAAATATTCTTTTTATGAATATTTTTAACTCAATTATGTATATATATTGTTTTAAAAAATATAAAATGAATTAATTAATAACAACTTATTTATAAATAAATATACTCACAAAATTGTATATAAAGAGGGATTCTTATGGATAACTATTATTATGGTCACAAAGTTGTTTTTTTCTTATAAATTAAAAAATTATTAATTACTTTTAAATAAACATATATTTTATAAATCTAGGTAAATATTTTTGATAATAATCCATGAGATTTTATAAGCATAAGATAAGAATAAAACCAATTTAACACATAAAACCCAATATTTTTATTAATGTGGTTTTACACCCTTTTAAGGGAGAGGCCAATTAAATTGAAATTTTTTTAGCTTTTATCAAATTAATATGTAAAAATAAACATAAAAATTATTTTAAATGCTTAAAAATTATGTTAGGATAATTTTTCGGTGTTTTTCTGTAAGATTTCATTTTTTAATGAATAGAAAAAAATACAAGATTTTAATTACAAATTGATTTTTTATCTAATTTATTTATAAAGATAAATTATATTTTTCGTTTGTATAAAATTTTAAATAGATAATATATTTTTCAATCAATACAATTTAGATCATTGTAATCAAATTTTCTTTGATACTCAATATAAAGCATAGAAAATGTTTAAATGTTTTTACTGTAAAAACCCTCATTATCGTCCTATCTATAAGATTAAATTTAAATTAATTTCTCACACATATTTGTTTATAATTTTTAAAAAATTTATTACATATTTGAACGTAGAATAATTTAAAATTTTTAATATGGTCAAAAAAATTTTGACCAATAATATCCATGATGTAATTAAATAAAATTACAATGATTATGGTTAAATTAATCTTAACTAAGGACTAAGAATTAAATATAAGACCCAACACAACCTAAAAACATGTCCTAAATCCATTAAATTATGATATTTTGATCATATAATCCCTTATCTCAACTTGGACCCATTATTTATTCACATTAAGTAAATAAATGCGGGCAATATTTATTTCCTTTAAAATCATATGAGAGATTCCACCCCTCCTCCATTATAAAATACCTATTTCACATCCACTTCCCCACAACACTCAAGACATTTATTTTCATCCAAACTCTACCCAAATAGATCCTCAAATTTCCTCAATTAAACCCTAAATCCTCCCATAATGCATAATGTAATCCATGGAATCCTTTTGGCTCAAACCGAATAGAGTTACATAATTAATAGGTTGTTTGGAAGTGTACGACGAGAGTCAAGACACAAGGTACAAGGATTTCATCTCACTTTTTATTCCTATGTGATACATGCTATGTTTTCCAAAATTTCATTTTGTGTCATTTTTGTACTGATCGTGATTGTATTATATATTTCATATACATGAAATTATGGGTATTTATAAAACCATTTTATGATCTTTCTTTCATGGGATTTATGTTTAAAAATATACCAATTCAGTTAAAATGTTTTGTCTTAATTTACCTTCTTTGAGACTCATGTTTTTTTATTCACCTAAAATATTCTTCAAGGTGTATATACTTCTATTTTTCATGATATATCATGAATATAATTTTTTCATTGTATTTTATGCTTCATGAAATTTCATTATCTTACATAAAGATTATGATCACAAGTAAGCAAGTGGTAATAGTTTATTAAAACAATATCATCACTTTTCGATATTGATAATGATTATTTGTCTTTGATTAAGTATTATGATACATATATCATGAATATTTATGGGATTCCTTATCCTCTTTGTTTTCATGATATCCTCATGCATTAGTACCAATATTTAACTATTGATTACTTAAGAAAATTAAGAAAATGTTTTTAATAAAATATTACTATACCTCTCTATTTAGACATAAAAATTTATTCCTATAAAATTTCATTTTCCAAAAATGGAATCCAACATTATTCTACCAATATCATATTATCTTTAAATTAAATTTTTTCCATTTTTCCTTTTAAAAATGTTTTCAAAGGAATTATCTGGTTGTATTCCGCTCGAGGAACTTTTCTACGAATTTTACCCTGAAAAGGGATTATTATTTTATCACATATGACATGTATGAATATAGCAACAATCATTTCATTGAAGCATCATTTTCACATTTAAAAGGTTAGTTTTTATGAAATATTTTTAAAAATTAATTTTCAATGAAATGGTTTTCCAAATTATTTCATGCTTCTTTCATATGTTTTCATATAAAAAGGTAATCAAAATATTTTCAATATTTATTTACATGATTTCAAAGGGTTTTTAGTGAAAAATGTTTTTAAATTGGGTTACAGCTTATTTTATAAGTTTTCATGGAAAAGGTTTTCAAAATGATTTACAGACTTCTTTATATGTTTTCATGTTATTTTCTATGAAAATTATTTTCAAATGGTTTTAGGTATTAAAAAGTATTTTTTAAAAAAGAAATTATATTTTCTTCATGAAATTTTTTTGAATGATATTTCAAAATTATTTTCCATCTAAGTTGACATATATTGTTGTTACTCATAAATTTATAGAAAATGATAAAAAATTTCCATTCATATTCCTTCACAGATTGGTTTACAGTTGATTTAAAGGTTTTTTTAAAACTTGTGTCTCTTTCATGGGTATTATTCTTTTGAAACCCGCTTCTTTTCACATGCTATGTTTATAATGCAATGATTATGAGACATATATCTTTTATCAACAGTTTATGAAATGATAAAATGTTTATGAAACCCATTTAATTTCATGGGTTAAGATATGAAATTCTTGTAATGATCTTATGGAACATGTTTGTATAATATCACTATGAGATGGGTGCGACCTATATCTCTATATAATGAATTGGGTAAATATTTATATCTCATGAGATAGAAATGGCTGGAATAAAAAAGGAACTGGGTTTAGTATTATAGGGAAGGAATGGGAAATTAGCATGGTTTAGTAAAATAGGGCTGGAACAGGGATTTACTTGGTTCAGTATTATAAGTGTGGAATAGGGGTTTACCCTGTTCAGTGATATAGGGATGGAATAGGAGTTTACTCAGTTAAAAAAAGGATATTGTCCACTAAGATGATTGTAGAATTGATTCCTTAGAAATTATGGAAATAATATTATATTTTTATGCATTTTACACATTTATAGGTTTCATTCCTATGTTATTCTTTAAGGAATTATGTACTTTATTACAAAACTGCAAAGCATTATGCCATATTTCATTTATATGACCTTTAATATGATGGGTACAATCTACTGTTTTCATGATCATGTTATCATAACTTTATTCTCATTATTATGCGTACATATATCCCTTGTTTACCCTTATTGAGAATATAACCTCAAACCATTTTATGTTTTCTTCCCTAGGTTACAAAGATACATACAATGTTTGATGTTTCTATGGATGGTTCTAGTCAAGATGAACCTAGTGGGAGCTATTGTAGCTCACTTTTGTACCAGGGTTAATGTTTACATGTTTCCAAAGGCAATAAACTAGTATAGTCCTTGAGTGTTGGTTTGTGTAATTTTTTATTTATTCTCTAGAAGTGAAGTAATATCTATGTATGTCAAGATCAGAGTATTTATAGTTAGTATTTGAGTGAGGGTTTAGTTATCCATGGGAAACATGGATAAGAATCCTTAGATAGATCCATAGGTATATTTCAAAGGATATGTCTAGGAATGTCTCTAATGATAAGTATAGGGATGATTCAACATTTATATAAATTCCCTTGAATTTTGGAATAGGATAAAGTGAGTGGTTTCATAGAAATATATATTTGACTTGATACTATAAGTGGATGTAGCACTGTAATTCATGTTCCTTGGAGTATCGACTCTAATAAGATGTTCTAGGTCTTACTAGGTATAATCAAGCACACAAAAATAGACCTTGTTGTAGACCTAGTATAAAACTCTCAGGGGATATTATATATAAATTCACCAACACGTCACAAACCATCATGAAGTATTTAAATATATATAGGATATAAAGAACCTTAGATAAACCTATGCTATCATATATGAAGGACGGTGTTATGATTTAGACATATTATATTTAATTATATTCATTACTATGTGGTTTTATAATAGGAAAAATTATTATCACACTAGTATTATTGTTTTAATCAATGTTAGTAACTAGATTGAACTAGATTAGAATTTAATTTTATGGACAATCTACTTATGACCTATCATGTGGGATGGTCACTAGAGTTAATAAAGTTGTGATCATGCCAAAATGGATTTAGAGGAACATGATCAATAACATGTACCGTAATGAACTCTTTAACTCACTATGGAAGACAAGGAATGATTTTTCTGAATTTTCAGGTAACTAATACCATATAGAAAAGATGATTTTTTTTATTTGTGTCAAAGAATGTGGAAAGAGTCACTTATGTGAATGTTTTAGAGGAACAAATAGTTTTTTTGTCTGTGGAAAAGTTATACACAAATAAATTGATTGAAACGAAGAAATGAAGAGTTATGTTAATGAAATGGATTGAAATATCCCCCCAAGGCATCATTTTAGGTTAATTGTTATAAGTTTGGAGTAAATTGTCATTATGAAACTCAATGTACCAAGATGAAATCTCTTGAAGGGATCAAATAAGGTGGTGTGAGTAATGGTTAAATTTTTTATGATGAAGAAACTACTGATGAATGTTGAAATTAAATAGGTATTATGGAATAGGATGAGGTATTCTAGTTAATGGATATAGGATAATGTAACAAAAGTTTATTTGTATTTAGATTCAAATGTTATAATGAAATATAAAATGGTTTTTTACTTTTGTTTTTCACTTAGTATTTACGTGTTGATATTGAATTTTCCAGATGAAATGGTCAAGATATTTAATGACAAGGTGATATTTTTATATAGTGAAGGTATCGATTAATAGATTTATTATATTAAGATAACTAGGTTTGAATAATGATATGTGGAAAATGTAAAAGTAAATTGTACGGTATTGATTAACTCCAAACTGATAGAGGATCTGTTGAAATATTATTCTATAAAGATTACAAATTCTTGGATTTATGTAATATATTATATAACCATTGGATAATAAAGAAATCATGTTTTCCAAAAGTATTTACAGTAATTTAGGCTATTACCATGTTTCTTGAGAAGATACGATGAGGGTATTCACATGTTTGGAATTTGAAAACCATGAGCTATTTTGTGATATATGGGGGATCAATGTGAAGTTTATTTCATGACGTTATAGGGAATGCTTTGAATATCTATTGATTCGAAGGATTATAATGTTAACTTTTCATGAATATCTTCAGTTAAACTATGGAGGACATATTTATGCATTGAGATTATATTGAATAAAGTTGGTTAAAAGGTTATTTAATGATTAACCTTATTTTAAGGATTTCCATCATATTTTTTAGAAATTATTGTAGTTTCTTTTTAGAAAAGGAAATCATATATGTTGACTAATAACCAATCAAGTCCAGCGAGGTCGTGGGTCATTTATGCATAACTGAAGGATGATATGTGGTTTATGCCTTCAACTGGCCTATGTGATATCCTGTATAATGTAAATTATTTATGATGAATCAGTATTAAGAATGAATCAATAGTGATACTTTTTATGATTATAAATTAATGAATATTGAATTTTATGAGACAAATATATGTAATATTCATTCTTTTATAGGACATAGGATCTTTTAAAAGTGTATCAAATTAATTTTGGGATATTTTTTCTTGAGGTAATGGGTGTATATGAAATTGATCAAAGAAAAACCAAAGTATGAAATTTTAATTATTGAAATATATCAATAATTACTCGACAATCTAACATCAATCATAATAAATGTTGTTTTATACCTATGTATTTGATGAATCAGATAGACCCTTAGTACATCATAGATTTATGGATTTTTTATTTTTATCATTTTCATGATATTTTTCTCTAACACTCTCTATCATAACATGGAGGTCCTATTACCCTTCCATGCCCATTTTTTCTCTTAAAAACTATGTTCTCCCATGTGGAAACCCAATTATATGTTATGTTGTGTATCTATTATGGTTACAACTTTCCCCTTTTAATGTAAGTTTTTATATTCATTTTTATGACGTGGGTTTATTTGAAATAACATTTTAGGTATTAAACATTTAATAACAAAGATGAATTTTAGGTGTAACTCACTTAAAAGGGGATAGAATGTAACACCCTGAGATTTTGTGAAGTATTATTTTTGAATTAATTTAATCTTTTTGATATTTTCATTTCATACAACATTAAAAATAGTTATTGTATATATATTAAAGAACTAATTTTTTCTAGAGTAATATAAGATTTCTAGTTTATCATACACAACACACAATATAGTGGTTTTCTTCCTTTATAAGGAACATTGAGGTATGCTTATGTCTCGTACTAACTTCCATCGATGTCTTGTGTAATATGCAAGACTGAGTGTTACTGAACAATAATATATTATTAATATATATATTTATATTATAATAATATATAACCTTTCCATTAAATTAAATTTTATGAATATTATTATCATAATTATATATATATATATTTGGTTTAAAAAAATATTTAATTTATTAATTAAAAATTATTTACAAATAAATATAAGAAACAATTTTATATAAAGGGTATATTTTTATAAAAAAAACAATTATTATGATCACAATGTTGTTTTAATCCAAATCCATTAAATTAGTCAAAATTAGTACATGATTTTATGGTAACATATATGTTATACATCCATGTAAATATTTTTTATAATCATCCAATGCATTTTATAAGAATATGATAACAATTAAAACAATTTAATATATAAAACCCAATATTATTATTATGGTAGTTATCAAACTATTAAATAGAGAACCCATTTTAAATCATATTTTTGGAAAATTGATATATTTAATATGTAAAAATAAAATTATTATTAAAATTAGAAACATTACAATTAACATTGGATAAATTCATGTTATTTTTTTGTATGGTTTCTTTTTGTTAATGAAAAGTAAAAAAAACTAAAATTCAATTCAATTATTCTTTTTCATCTAATTTATTTATATGGTTAAATTATATTTTTATTTAGTGTAAATGTTTCATTAAATAATATTATTATAAATAAATAAAATTTAGTTCATTAGAATAATATTTACATCAAAATTGGTTATAAAAAACATAGAAAATGATTGAGCGTCTTTACATTAAAAACCTAAATTTTCGTCCCAAGTAAGGGATTAAATTTAAATTAATTTCATCCCCTTCATTGTTTAAAATTTTTCAAAATGGATTCCATATTTGGAATCAGAATAATTGAAAATGTCTAATAATTTCAACATATTTTTAGTGAAAAAATATCAGTGACGTAATTAAAATTAATTACAATGATTGAGGTTAAATTAAGCTTAAATATGGACTAAAACATAAATTTATGACCCAAAATTACATAAACTCTTTTCCTAAAGCCATTAGAATTCAATATTTTGATCCTATCCTCCCTTGGAATGAAATGAACACTTATTGATCCACTTTCAATAAATAAATTTTGGTGATATTTTTATCCTTTAAAATGATAAATGAGATTCCACCCCACCATTATAAAAGGCCTCATTCACTTCAACATCCTTACACCTATCAAGCCCCTAATGTTTGGTCAAACTCTGCCAAAATATCTCCCTAATATCTCTCCCTTTTACCTGGAAACCTCTCATTGTGAATAATGAAATCCAAGGAAGCATTTTGGCTCAAACCAAAAGGAGTTACCTGATTAAGAAGTGGATTGAATGAGTTTTCTAATAGTCAAGAAATAAGGTTAGAAGATTTCACCTCATTTTCTATTTCCATGAGATATATGATATGTTTGACAATATTTCCTTTTGTGTTGCAAATTTACTACCCATGATTATTTTATATGTCTATTATACTATTATTTATTGCTATTAACATTTAATTTTTATGATCATTCTTTCAAGGTAATTATATTTCAAAAGTTACCAAACTGTTAAAATGTTTTGTCCCAATTTTCATTCATTGAGGCTCATGATTTGTAAAGAACCTAAAATACTTTTCTAGATCAACAAATTTCCATTTTAAATGATATATCATTAATATCATTATTTACATGATATTTTATACTTCATGTAACTTCCTTTTATTACATGAAGAGTATGATCCAATGTAAGAAAGTGGTAAGGGTTTATTGAAACAACCTCATCACTTTTAAAAAATGTCAATGATTATGAATCTCTGATAAAATATAATGAATCATATCTATATAATATTTATTATTTTCCTCCTCCATTGTTTTTTCATTATATCATTATGCATTAGTTCCATTATTTAACTCTTTGGTACTTAAGACAATTAAGAAAATGTTTTTTAAAAATATGATCTTATCTCTCTCATTGGTTGGATATCCATACTCTTTCAAAACCATGTTTTCAAAAAAGGGACTCCAAGAATAATCTTACAATATCATATGATCTCTAAAGGACATTTTTACCCATTTTTATCAATGTCCTCAAATTAAGCATCATGTCTCATTTCAAATGGGGTACATTCTTGAACATTTTGCGATGAAAAACCAATATCATTTTACCTCATATGGCATTTACAAATTTATACACTACCATTTCCATGAATCTTTTTTCTCACATTTAATATTCTTTTTAAAATTAATTTTCAAATAATTTTTTTCAAATAATTTTCACGCTTTTTTCACAGGTTTTCATGTTAAATTGTATTCAATACATTTTCAAGATTTATTTACTTGTTTTCAAAAGGATAGTGAAGAAATAAGTTTTTAAATTTTTTAGAAGATTATTTTATCTGTATAAAAGGAAATTGGTTTTCTAAATGATATCAAGTATTAATTATATGTTTTCGAGGTATTTTCTAATAAAATTATTTTCAAATTATTTTATGTATTAAAAAGGATTTCAAAGAAGAAATGATATTGTCCTCAAGAAACATTTTTGAAGGATATTTCAAACTATTTTCCTTCAATGTTGACATAGGTTGATGTAAATCAAGACATTATAAGAAATTATCTAATGGCATCATTCTTATTCATTCTATGAATGGTTTATGGTTGATGTAATTGTCTTTATGAAACTTCTGTCCCCTTCACAGGTTATATACTTTTGAAACATGCTTATTTCATGGGATTTGTTTATAATGAAATTATTATGAAACATGTATTTTTTCCACTGGTTATGATATTATTACTTATTTATGACACCCATTTCATTTCATGGGTTAATATACGATATTATTTTAATGATCATGTGGCACATGTATGTGTGATTTCCCTTTTACATGATTGAGACCTATATCTCCCTCAAATGCATTGGGTAAAAATTTATATCTCATGTGATAGACATGGCTATGATGAGAATGGAACTCAGTTCATTGTTAAATGTCTGAAATGCGAAATGAACTCAGATAAGTAATATAGGGATGGAATGAGTGTTTTCCTGATTATATAATATGGGGCTGGAATGGGGGTTTACCTGGTTTAGTACTACAGTGCTACAATGGGGGTTCACCTAGTTCAGTAAAGGACATCATCAACTAAGTTGGTATTGGCATCGATGCCATGGTTAATATTGAAATCATAATATATTCTAATGTGTTTTCAACATTTCCTTGTTTTATTCATATATTTTTCTTTTATGTTTTATGCCCTTTATTCATGAACTATCAGGATTTATTCCTTGATTCATGTGTATGACCTTTGATATTCAGGGTATGATCTTCTATTTTTATGATCATATTCTCATACCCTTATTCTCGTGATTATTCAAACATATATCCTATTTTTACCCTTACTTAGCATATAATCCCACCCCTTTTTTTCCTTCCCCAGGTTCTAAAGATACATATTTTTTGGATGTGTCTAAGAAGGGTGATAGTGAAGAAGTACATTGTCAGAATTTGTGTAACTCACTAGTGTACTGGTTTTTATATATTCCGGTTTCCAAAGGGACTAGAATAGTAAGATCTTTGGGCATCCGTTTGTGTAATGTTTTATATATTCTACATGTGTGATGTAATTTCTCTATATATCATGATCATGGTTGTAACAATAAGAATCCATAGTGAATGTGGAACCCAATCATCTACTGAGCTTTAGGTAGGATAAGTCACCTTCAGTTCTTCCTCTAGTCTTTTCCTCCAGTATCTAGTGGGAGGCGATCTGTTCTGATACCGTCATCCAGTACATGATCGATAATTTCACTTTAGGCTAGGATTTAGTCTTCTACCAGCCAATCAAGAGGGGTTGGTAGTGTCCATGGCCAAGGCATTCATTTCATAAAGCTTCAACATATGTAGAGTGGATTTTCCATGCTAGTTAGGTACCATATCCAGGTTTTTGTTTAGGCCATATTTTTTGTAGTGTATATAGTGACATTGGAGTAGAGTCTAGGGACATCTACACTGATATGTACTATTTTCGCATCCTCTACATTAGTTATTATCCTTTTCTATATAGTTTCATCAAACACATTCAAGTCTTCTATAGTTTTGAAAATCGAAATTAATAAGATTAAGTAATTTAGGGGAATTTTGTCTCTCTAAATATTTTCAGGGGTCATAAAAAAGGGCATATTCTAGTGTAAAAAGTTTACCATTGATAGAGGAGGGTGATGTTTCCTCTATATTTTCTTTATCGTCGAGAAGACAGACTGTTAATTAATTTTCGGTATAGACTAGTTCGTTCCTTATCATGCCCAGGTGAATTTTTATCGTTGATAGGTGTCCTTTGCATCACCTGAGGGTAGCATGTATATACAGAAGGGAGAATGGGATATCCAGGAAATTCGTGCGGGACTCAAAAATTCTAGTCCAGGAAAAGTAACAACCTAGATGGCTCATATCATAATAAGATATTAGGGGATGTAATTAATAGAATTATATCATGTCATAGATCATTTCAAGGACCTATTCCTTAATGATTTATCTGTATTACCTTCCGAGATAGAGGTTGAGTTCTAATAAGGATACGACAAAGTGCGGCACTAGTGTCCATTCCTTTATATAAGATGGCACCTATAGATCTCCAGGAACTTGAGTAGTATCTTGAAGATCTTGAGGCTATGGGTTTTTGTTTAACACAAAACATCACCATGGGCATCACTAAATCTTTTTTCCAACAAGTTGAATGGAACCCTTATACTGTGTATGGATTACAGCGGATTTAACTAGCTTATAGTGGAGAAATGGTGTCCACTACTTCATATATATGACCTCTTTGACCATCTATGGGGAGAAAATATTATCTCCATGGTTGATATGAGGTCATGCTACGACCAGGTTCATTTTAATTCATCAATTATACCACATAAAGTATTTCAGAGTAGGTATGACCTATATGAGTATCTGATTATTTCATTTGGTCTGATGAACATGCTAGCAGTCTTCATATCTCTGATGAATTTGGTTTTCCCCTTATATCATAATGCTTTTTTGGTGGTATTCATATATGATATCTTAGTGTAACATCCCAGGTAAATAAAGAATAAAGCATTTTCATATTTATTAATATTTACGAATTAAATATTAATTTTACTTTAAAGGTATTTCTATGTTCGATAGCGCACCCGATACACAACAAAGAGTTTCATTGAAATCTTACGTTGCACACTAGTAATAAAATAATATTCTCGTAAATGGTAGTTAACACATAGCCTTTGTATCGACAGGAATGGATATAAATAACTAAAATATGATTATATATGTTTTTTAAATGTTTTTACATTTATCTAATAAAAGATAAAGGCTTAAAATACGGAAAGGATTCAATCTTAGGCATTTATACCCTAATTTTTCACTAAATGTTCACTTATCACCTTTTGATGGAGAACCGTCATTAAATATAGTTTTGGTCACTTTTATACATTCTATTGGACCAAATAAAACTCTTCTTTAGAATCGGGACATCAAAATTTACTTTGTGTAAATTTTTGGTATTTTTCCGATAAAGTTCAATTTTTAATGAATAGTGAAAATGTTGTATTTTAATACAAAACCTCTTTTTAATCTAATTTATTTATATGATTAGATTATCATTTTAGTTTGTTATAAGGTGAAAGTAGAATATATTTTTACCATTAAATCCAATATTGGTCGTTGGAATTAATTTCACTTTGAAATTGGACTTAAACTACTGTCAATCTTTTGATACTTATTATTTCATAAAAACACGCTATTTTCTCTGACAGCGGGAATTAATTATTAAATTAATTAATGTAACTTATATGTTTTGAATTTTTTTAAAAACACATCATTTTTGAATTCGGAATATCAAATATAGCTTAGGGTGAAGTTTTGGTATTTTTGTGAAAAACATCAATTTTTGATGAATAGTGAAACCACTAAGTGGTAGTTAAAGAAAATGATTTTTCGTTTAAATGAAACTTTTCCACTTCTATATTTTGAATTACCAAAATACAACTTAAATAATTGTCATTAAAAAGTAAAATGTGGTTCAATGGGATTAAAACAATTTTTTGGTGAATAGTAACTTTTATGTTTTTAATCGCGATTAGAGGTAATTAGTGTAGTTTAAGGTAAAAATAATGTTTTAATAATATGAAATGAACTTGAAACATGTCCTACCCTTATTGGATGTGTCATGGAAGACCAATACAATCCATGGGTCAGCTTGAGGACCCCATGGAGCCACATTGGTTGGAAAATGACATTAATTTCTTTTTATTTAATGTTAAAATTAAAATGACACAAACATGAGTTGTTTTACTAAATCAATTTTTAAATGGGGTTATAAAAGTAAGAATTTTGAATATTAATAGTAATTGTATATATAAAATGATTTTCTACATCACGGAATTTTTTTTATAATTTTTAGACATTAACAAAATTAAATTATATTTGACACCATGATGATGCAGCGATTACCTCATTATTTAATGATTTACATAAAATGGAAAGATAATGTAAAATATAAGACCTATACATGTCCAAAACCTATTGGATGAGTGTATTTCGAACCCTTATCACCTTACCCTTGAACACATCAATATGGGATGATTAAAATCCAAAACACATTCTATAATAAAGTAACATTTCCTTACTTTCCAAGAGTGCCCCTCCTCTCCACTTTAAAAGGCCCCCAACTCTACCACCTTACCCACACCTCTCAAGCCTTTGGTTCGGCCAATATCTGCTCTTTTTGTCTCTCCAAATCCCTCTCTTACTCCTAGAAGCCTCACTTTGGGCAGAATTCTTCCCAAGGAATCCTTTGAGCTCAAATCTAAGAGAGTTACCCGATTTTAAGGTAATTTCTTCACTTGTGTTCTTTTGTTTTAATTTGTTTCTCCAGCCCCATAAACTCTTTTTATTCATTTATTTTTTAACAACTACATTATCTTCAATATAGTAGGATTTTGTTATAATAAGGATTTGAGCTACACCTACACACACCTCCATCTAATGGTTAAAGAACATACTGTTTCTGTGGATGGAGAATTCCTGCCTCACGAAACGATGATTGTTCAATATTCTTCTAACACCTTCAAAGGTGGCCATTATTATGTAACTATATTTACATATGATATATAATATTTTTAGTTTTACCTTAAGCTTCTTTATTTTTTATTTATGTCATACCTTTGTGGCTTCCATTATGGGTCTACACGATATCTTCATTTTAGGAAGTGCGGACTACCGCCCCCTAAAAGTTATTTGATTCGTTCATGCCATACGTGGCATGTATAAATGATGAACTTAATAATATTTTAGATGATATTATACTGGAATTATAATATACCTTTTTATCATTATTATTTCACACCATTAAACTATGATATAGAAATGAAAGTAGCATTCATGCGTACGTACGGCTTACCGTCCCCATGAACGGTGCATTTAATTTCTTATCCCCAAATGTAATGTACTATTAAAAGTACATATATATAATGGATATATATGATGTATGTTACATATAAATTATGAATATAATTTTTTAATTAAAATATATATACCTCTAATTTAGTTTGAATTCCATTAATATGACATAGAAATGAATGTAGTGTTCATGCGTATGTACGGATTACCGTCTCCATGAATGGTGCATTTCATTCCTTACATCTAAATGATTATGTGATATTATAAATACATTTATATGATAGATATATATGATATATATGATATCCAAATCAGGAATTTCATTCTGGATATAAAGAACCTTTGACCACACGAACAACAAGTAATTGTAAGAAGTCCATTTTCGACTTAAGAACCAAATATCGACAAAACAAACATTATTAACATAAATGATTTCATAATGTTTATAACATGTAAATAAGTTATATAAAAGGAATAATAAGCTTGAAAGTGGTTCTTAATCAAGTAGAAATTAACTCATGTTTATTATTCAGGACGTTAAATAATGATCGGGTAAAGTCGGACCCGAGGTAAGGGACTTCGTCTCAATCTCCTTTCATTGAGGCATATTTCGTTATATACAAAACTTTCTTTTATACGGTGTATAAACCTCTTTGACTTTTACTTTTGAACAAAATGAATATTTTTATATGAAGTGTTTTACAAAATGAAAAAAAGGAATGTTTCTTTTAACGTACGCGGTGAAAACGTTCTTTTCCACCGCCGCGAGTATTATTTGATCTATAGATTTATCAACAAGCCGTAATGTTTTTTTTAATGAAATAAATACCATATACTATTTTATGTATTTTGGTATTGAAAAGGGTTTTTATAATGGATTTGTTATGTCAATATATATTTATGTGATATATTGTGATCAAAGTGTGGAAATGTATTCTTTCCATTATATTTGTTTAATGTCTTATGATTTTATAATGGTACTTTGACATTTGATGGGTGGTTACGTGATAAACCATATGATGGGTGGTGTCGTGAATACCAGGATGGGTGGTTACGTTATAACATCCAATGCATTGGGTATGGAAGTAGGCTGTATGGCTATTCCCCTATGTATGTATGGAAGTTGGCCGAATGGCTATTCCATTAAGTGATATGTGTGGAAGTCGACCGTATGGTTATTCCACTTAAGTATGTTTATATCCCAAGTTACCATTATATGTTATGTGATATTTTTATGGGTTTTATGGTAATCATTTGGTTACAAAAGTGTAAGTAATGATCTTTTGTTCATTGAAGAGTTGTTACTACTTCATAAAGGTGAAAAGTATTACTTTGATAAAGTATACATGGTTTACTTGTTGTTTTGATAAACTAACAGTTTTCATTCTTTGTGTATCCCTTACTAGGCTTTTTATGCTCACCCAAAGTTTTTTGAAATGTTTTTTCATAGGACTTAATGTGGAATAGGGTCAAGGATGGGATCAAGGGAATGTTATGCAATATAAAACATTGAACTAGACATGTTTCTTTTTAAGAGATTTTTTTATTCTATGGAAACATAGTATAAGTGTCTACTTTGTAATCTTTTGAGATGTAGTAGATATGTTCTAATTCTCTAAAACAATAAACCTGAAAAGATCCTCAATTTGAATTATTCATTTAATTCAATATTAAGAAAGGTTTAAGACTGGGGCCTTATAGTTGGTATCAGAGGTCGGTTTAGAAAACATTAGGAGTTATAAAAGTGTTAAATTATAAATTAACTTATGGTATGATTGAAATGATATAGCATTTACGGATTACCATGTTGCTTCACCTAAGATATTTCTATATTTAGAATGGTTTTACGCAGAGGAAAGAGGGCAGCAATGTTGGGACGACATCAGGAGGAAGACAACCTTCCAAATAAGCAACCTGAAATGGTCGGAATTGGAACTGAACAGTTTATTGTAGTGATGGAATAGTTGACTCAGGCTATAAATGGTGGTGGTATCCATGTACGAGATCAGCCTGATCAACCGCAGAGGAACATGTCAGTGGTGGAACATTTCATGAGGCAACATTCCCCATCATTCTGAGGATCATCTGACCCGGTGCTACCTAAAGGGTGGATTAAAGAACTAGAGAAGATTTTTGATGTTATGGGGTGTTCAGAACATCAAAAGGTTAGTCTTGCTGTTTACCGTTTTGAAGGAGAAGTTGATCAGTGGTGGTCGATGGTGAAAAATATCATGGATAGTGATGAGATTGATGATCTTCACTGGGAATAATTCAAAGGTATGTTTCTTGAGAAATATTTTCCTAATGTGGTTCGTCTTAGAATGGAAGAACAGTTCCTAGAATTGAGGCACAAGGATGACTCAGTGGCTGCTTATGAAGCAAAGTTCAATCGATTGGCAAGGTATGCTCCAAACTTCATACGAGATCTTGATAGTAAAATCAACCGTTTTTACTCAGGGTTAAATCCAAAGTATCGAAGGGATTTAGCTTCTCGTGAGTTCAAAAGTTATGAAAAACTTGTTCGATGTGCAGAGAAGGTGGAAATGGAGTTTGCCAATGATCAGGTGTTCTATGAAAAACAACAGAATAAGAGGTCCAGTTGGCAGGAAAAGGGGAAGAATTCATCAAAGAAGCAAGGAGGTAAGAAAACCAAATATCCATCCTATGGGAAGTGTGGTAAAATGCCTCCTGGAGAATGTTTATCCAAGCCTGGAAAGTGATTTCGGTGTGGTATGTCTAGTCATATTGCTTGTAACTGTAAGGAAGATGATCAAGTAGGCAATGAATAGCCAGTGATAAAATGTTTTAAGTGTAATGAAATAGGTCATTATACAAATGAGTGTCTAACGAGGAACTCAGTTGGGGAAAATAAGCTAGACTACAAGCAGAAAGGTGTGGTGAACTCCTTTTCAACTACTTCAATAGCTGTTGGGCCATCGAATGAAGTAGTATTAGGTGCACTGTTTGTCTGTTCAGATTATGCCAATGTGTTGTTTGATTCAGGGTCTACAAATTCTTTCATTTCTGAGAAGTTTTCTAGTAAATTGAAAAATCCATCTCAAGATATGAATCCTGAACTTATGGTAAAAACACCCGGATGGAATGTTGAGACAAAAAGGAATTATAAGAACCTTCCTATCCTTGTGTGCGGAAAGAATACCAGCAAACCTTATTGTTTTGCCTCTAACAGAGTTTGATGTTATTTTGGGCATTGATTGGCTTTCTGTTTATCATGCTAAGATTGAATTCAGAGCTAAAATTGTTTCTTTTCAGAAATATTTTCAGTTTGTGTACAAGAATGAACCCTTGATTCTGATAACATATCAGGAAGTTGAGAAACTAGTAAAAGATTGAAATGAATGTTATCTTGCACATATCGTTGAAAATAAGGGAACTGTTCAGATTAATGATGTGCCAGTGGTAAATGAGTATCTTGATGTTTTTCCTGAGGAGTTTCCTAGTATTATTCATGATTGGGAAGTTGAATTTACTATTGACTTAGTTCATGATTCTAAGCCAATTTCAAACCCCCTTATCGAATGGCTCAAGTTGAACTTTTAGAGTTAAAGAAACAATTGCAGGAGTTATTAGATAAAGATTTCATTCGACCTAGCACATCACCATGGGGTGCTCCTGTCTTGTTTGTTAATAAGAAAGATGGTTCAATGAGAATTTGCATTGATTATAGAGCCTTGAATAACATTACTGTTAAGAACAACTATCCTTTGCCTCATATCGATGATTTGTTTGATCAGCTCTAGGGATCTCAGTATTTTTCGAAGATTGACTTGAGGTCGGGGTACCATCAGTTGAAAGTAAAAGAAGCAGATGTTCTGAAGACTGCATTCGGTACTAGATATGTCCATTATGATTTTGTAGTTATGCCTTTTGGGTTAACCAATGCACCTTCTTTATTCATGGACCTTATGAATATAATTTTCCATGAGTTCATGGATAAGTTTGTGGTTGTTTTCATTGATGATATTTTGGTGTTTTCTAAAAGTAAAGGCGAGCATGAATGTCATTTAAGGGGTCTCATACAAACATTAAAAGAAAAGAAACTATATGGAAAATTCAGAAAGTGTGAGTTTTGGTTACAGAAAATTTCTTTCCATGGTCACATTATTTCAAAAAATGGCATAACTTTTGATACTGCTAAAACAAAAGTTGTTGAAGAATGTCCAAGACCCACAAATGTTACCGAAATCCATAGTTTCCTTGGTTTGGCAGGTTACTAACGAAGGTTTGTTGAAAATTCTTCACGGTTATCTAGTCCAATGACTAAGCTAACTCATAAGGTTGTTAAGTTTATCTGGACAAAAGAATGTGATGATTGTTTTCAGGAGTTGAAAAGAAGATTGGTGAATGCTCCAATTTTGGCACTTCCTTCCAGGAATGGTGAGTTTGTTATCTACAGTGATGCTTCATTGAAGCGACTTGGTTTTGTACTTATGCAGAATGATCAGGTAATTTCATATGCTTCACGTCAGTTGAAAACTCATGAGGTAAATTACCCTACACATGACTTGGAATTATCTGCTGTTGTTTTTGCTCTAAAAATTTGGAGGCATCATTTGTATGGAGTAAAGTGTGAAATATATACTGATCACAAAAGTTTAAAGTATATATTCACTCAAAAAGAATTTAACATGAGATAGAGGAGATGGATGTAATTAATCAAGGATTATGATTGTACAATTCATTACCATCCGGGAAAAGAAAATAAAGTGGCCGATGCTTTGAGTCAAAAAATAATGCTTCATTAACCATGATACATTTGGAACGAGATCCTTTGGTTTTTGATTTGATGAACTTTGGCATAGAAGTTGTTGGGGCAGGAAGTTCTTCTGTTTTGTTTCAGGTATCAGTGAGATCATCCCTATCAGACAGAATTAAGCAAGCACAGAGGGAAGACAGTGAGTTGGAGAAAAAGGTAGAGCTAGTTCATAAGGGTAAGTTGCCTGAATTCAACATTGATAATGATTGTGTTTTGAGGTTTGGGAAGAGATTATGTGTCCCTGGTGATTCACAGTTGAAGAGAGAGTTGTTAGGTGAAGCTCATAGTTCTCTGATTTCAGTTCATCCTGGCAGTACTAAGATGTACAGAGATCTACGAGAGTATTACTGGTGGGATGGAATGAAAATGTATATTACTGATTTTACTGTGAAGTGGTTGACTTGTCAGCAGGTTAAAGTAGAGAGGAAATTATTGAAAGGGATGCTGCAGCCTTTACCAGTGCCAGAGTGGAAATGGGAAAACATATCCATGGACTTTTTTGTGGGATTACTGAAGACCTCTCGAGGTAATAATGAAATCTGGGTTATTGTTGATCGATTAACTAAATCTGCTCATTTCCTTCCAATTCGAGATACTTTCTCTCTAGATCAACTTTCTCGATTGTATTTTAAAAAGATAGTCTAGTTGCATGGAGTTCCTCTCTCCATTGTATCTGACCGTGATCGCAGGTTCACTTTTAACTTTTGGAATGGCTTTCAGAAGTCGTTGGGTACTGAATGAAATTTTAGTACAGCTTTTCATCCTCAATCAGATGGGCAGTAAGAACGAACGATCCAGACTTTGGAGGATATGCTACGAGCTTGCTCTATGAATTATCAGGGAAGTTGGGACCAACATATTTCTTTGGTTGAGTTTTCTTATAATAACAGTTTTCATTCCAGTATACAGATGGCACCATTTTAGGCATTATATGGGAAGCGGTGTTGAACTCCAGCTTTTTGGGATGAAGTGGGTGAAAGGAAGCTGATGGGACCAGAATTGGTAGAAGAGATGGCAGAAAAAGTTCAGTTGATTCAGAAACACATGAGAACAGCTCAGAGCAGACAGAAATGTTGTGCGGATAACCGGAGGAAGGATCTATCTTTCGAGGTAGGTGATCATGTTTTTCTCAAGGTTTCTCCATGGAAAAGTGTGATATGATTTGGTAAGAAAGGAAAGCCGATTCCAAGGTTCATTGGACCATATGAAATTCTGGAGAGATTTGGATCAGTTGCATACCGAGTGGAATTACCTCCAAGTTTATCTCAGGTACACAATGTTTTTCATGTTTCGATGTTGAGAAAGTATATGCCAGATCCATCTCATGTTTTGAGTCTAGAGGTAGTTCAGCTGGAAGAGAAACTATCTTATGAGGAACAGCCGGTCCAGATTCTTGACCACAGAGAGCAAGTGTTACGGAATAAGGAGATTCACCAGGTAAAGGTTTTGTGGAAAAACTATATGGTTGAAGAGGCAACATGAGAATCTGAAAATGCTATGAGGGATAAATACCCCCCACTTATTTTGATAAGTGAATAAAATTGCAAGGACGCAACTCCCAAAAGGGGGAAGGATGTCACATCCCAGGTAAATAAAGAATAAAGCATTTTCATATTTATTAATATTTATGAATTAAATATTAATTTTACTTTAAAGGGGTTGCTATGTTCGATAGCGTACCCGATACGCAACAAAGAGTTTCCTTGAAATCTTACATTGCACACTAGTAATAATATAATATTATTGTAAATGGTAGTTAACATATAGCTGTTGTATTAGTGGGAATGGATATAAATAACTAAAATATGATTATATATGTTTTTTAAATGTTTTTACATTTATCTAATAAAAGATAAAGGCTTAAAATACGGAAATAATTCAATCTTAGGCATTTATACCCTAATTTTTCACTAAAGGTTCACTTATCACCTTTTGATGGAAAATCGTCATTAAATATATTTTTGGTCACTCTTATACATTTTATTGGTCCAAATAAAACTCTTCTTTAGATTCGGGACATCAAAATTTACTTTGTGTAAATTTTTGGTATTTTTCTGATAAAGTTCTTTTTTTAATGAATAGTGAAGAATGTTGTATTTTAATTCAAATCTTCTTTTTAATCTAATTTATTTATATGATTAGATTATCATTTTAGATGGTTATAAGGTGAAAGTATAATATATTTTTACCATTAAATCCAATAGTTGTTTTTGGAATTAATTTCACTTTGAAATTAGACTTAAACTAGTGTCAATCTTTTGATACATATTGTTTCATAAAAACACGATATTTTCTCTGAAAACGGGAATTAATTATTAAATTAATTAATGTAACTTATATTTTTTAAATTTTGTAAAATAGACATCATTTTTTAATTCGGAATATCGAATATAGCTTAGGGTGATGTTTTGGTATTTTTCTGAAAAACTTCAATTTCTGATGAATAGTGAAACCACTAAGTGGTAGTTAAAGAAACTGATTTTTCATTTAAATTAAACTTTTCCACTTCTGTGTTTTGAATTTAAAAAATCCGACATACATGGTTGTCATTAGGAAGTAAAATGTGGTTCAATGGGATTAAAATAATATTTTGGCGAATAGTATCTTTTATGTTTTTAATCGTGATTAGAGGTAATTAGTGTAGTTTAAGGTAAAAATAATGTTTTAATAATATGAAATGAACTTGAAACATGTCCTACCCTTATTGGATGTGTCATGGACGACCAAGAAAATCCATGGGTCAACATGGGGACCCCATGGAGCCACTTTTGTTGGAAAATGAGATTAATATCTTTTTATTTAATGTTAAAATTAAAATGACACAAACATGAGTTGTTTTACTAAAAAAAAATTAAATGGGATTATAAAAGTCAGATATTTTACTATAAATAAACATTAGAAAGATAAAACGGTTTCCTACATCATAGTAGTTTTTTTATAATTTTTAGACATTAACTAGATTAAATTATTTATGACACCATGATGATGCAACGATTACCTCATTATTTAATGATTTAAATAAAATGGAAAGATAATGTAAAATATAAGACCTACACATGTCCGAAACCTATTGGATGGGTGGATTTTGAACCCTTATCACCTTATCCTCGAAACACATCAATGTGGGACCATTAAAATCTGAAAATCATTCTATAATAAAGTAACATTTCCTTACATTCCAAGAGTGCCCCTCCCCTCCTCTTATAAAAGGCCCCCACCTCTACCACCTTACTCACACCTCTCAAGCCTTTGGTTCGGAAAATATATGCACTTTTTGTCTCTCCACGTCCTTCTCTTACTCCTAGATGCCTCACTTTGGGTAGAAGTCTTCCCAAGGAAGCCTTTGAGCTCAAATCTAAGAGAGTTACCCGATTTTAAGATAATGTATTCACTTGTGTTCTTTTGTTTTATTTTGATTCTCCAACCCCCTAACCTATTTTTATTCATTTATTTTGTAACAACTAAATTATATTCAATATACTAGGATCCTTTTATAAGAAGGATTCGAGCTACACCTACACACACCTCCATCAAATGGTTAAAGAACATACTGTTTCTGTGGATGGAGAATTTCTGCCCCACGAAACAATGATTGTTCAATATTCTTCTAACTCCTTAAAAGGTGGCCATTATAATGTCACTATATTTATATATGATATATAATATTTTTATGTTTTCCTTAAGATTTTGTATTTTTCATTTTTGTCATACCTTTGTGACTTCCATTATGGGTATACGCGATATCTTCATTTTAGGAAGTGCGGACTACCGCCCCCTCAAAGTGATTTGATTTGTTAATGCCATACGTGGGACATATAAAATATGGATTTAATAATATTATATATGATATTATACTGGAATTATAATATATCATTTTATCATGATTATTTAACACCATTAAAGTATGATATTGAAATGAAAGTATCGTTCATGCATACGTACGGCTTACCATCTCCATGAATGGTGCATTTCATTTCTTATCCCCAAATGTAATGTACTATTAAAAGTACATATATATAATCGATATATATGATTTATGTTACATCTAAATGATGAATATAATTCTGGAATTAAAATATACATACCTCTCATTTAGTTTGAATTCCATTAATATGACATAGAAATGAAAGTAGCGTTCATGCGTACGTACGGCTTACCGTCTCCATGAACGGTGCATTCCATTCCTTACCTCTAAATGATTATGTGATATTATAAATACATCTATATGCTATATATATATGATATATATGATATCTAAATCAGGAATGTCATTCTAGATATAAATAACCTTTGACCACACGAACAACATGTAATTGTAAGAAGTCCACTTTCGACTTAAGAACGAAATATTGACAAAACAAACATTATTAACATAAATGATTACATAATGTTTATAACATTTAATTAAGTGATATAAAAGGAATAATAAGCTGGAAAAATATTCATAAGCAATTATAAATTAACTCAAGTTTGTTATTCAGGACGTTAAAGAACGATCGAGTCATGTCGGACCCAAGGTAAGGGACTTCGTCTCAATCTCCTTTCATTGAGGAATATTTCATTTTATACACAACATTATTTTATACGGTGTATAAACCCCTTTGAATTTTACTTTTATACAAAAGGAATATTTTTCTATGAAGCATTTTAAAAAATGACAAAAAGGAATGTTTCTTTTAACGTACGCGGTGACTATGACCTTTTCCACCGCCGCGAGTATTATTTGGTCTTTGGCTTCCTCAACAAGCCGTAATGTTTTTTTTTGAAATGAAATAAATACCATATACTGTTTTATGTATTTTGGTATTGAAAAGAGTTTTTATAATGGATTTGTTATGTCAATATATATTTAAGTGATATATTGTGATCAAAGTGTGGAAATGTTTTCTTTCCATTATAGTTATTTTATATGTTATGATTTTATAATGGTACTTAGACATTTGACGGGTGGTTACGTGATAAACCATATGATGGGTGGTGCCATGAATACCAGTATGGGTGGTTACGTTATAACCTCCAATGCATCGGGTATTGAAGTCGGATGTATGTATATTCCATTAAGTATGTATGGAAGTTTTCCAAATGGCTATTCCAATTAAGTGATATGTGCGGAATTCAACCATATGGTTATTCCACTTAAGTATGTTTATGTCCCAAGTTACCTTTATATGTTATTTGATCTTTTTATGGGTTTTATGGTAATCTTTTGGTTACAAAAGGGTAAGTAATGATCTTTTATTCAGTGAAGAGTTTTTACTACTTCATAAAGGTGAAAAGTATTAATTTTATAAATTATACATGGTTTACTTTTTGTTTTGATAAACTAAAAGTTTTCATTCTTTGTGTATCCCTTACTGAGCTTTTTATGCTCACCCCAAGTTTTTTGAAATGTTTTTTCACAGGACTTAATGTGGAATAGGGTCATGGATGGGATCACGGGAAAGTCATGCAATATAAAACATGGAATTAGACATGTTTCTTTTTAAGAGTTTTTTATTCTATGGAAACTTAGTAGAAGTGTCTTCTTTGTAATCTTTTGAGATGTAGTAGTTATGTTCTAATTCTCTAAATCTCTAAACCTGAAAATATCTTCAATGTGAATTATTCATTTAATTCAATATTAGGTAATGTTTAAGGCTGGGGCCTTATACTTAGTGTATTCACACCCCATACAATAACATGAAAATCATCATGATATTTTTCTAATTAAACTAAAATAACACCATCTATATGTGAAGCTTAGTAAATGACACATTTATTTCAGTAAGGTTTTCTTCTTGGGTTCATATCTTATCTGGGGTAGGCATGTTAGTTGACTGAAACAAGGTGATTTTTCTCGTTTCAAAGGAGCATCCCAATAATGTGTTCAATAAATGCAGCTTCTTAGGACTGGGTGGATTTTATATGAGATTCAATTTAGACTACTCCCACTTAACAAAGCCTCTTTCAAAGATAACTAATAAGATTTTAAATTTCATCTGGTTAAAAGCATGTGATATATATTTTAAGGATTAAAATAAAGACTCACTTCATCTCTAAAACAGATTCTTACATATCTGGGTAAAAGATATACTATCTATTTTGATGATTCAATAATCTGGATTGGAGCATTTCTGAGGTAGGGTAACCGAGTCATAGAATATGGGTCAAACCATATGAGGTCACATGAGTAGAATTTCTTAATTTACAACCTCAATCTAGTAGTAATGGATCATTCTCTATATTTCTAGTGGAACTACCTATTGGGTGAGAGATTCTCTATCTAAACAGATAATAAAAGTCTCAAATACATCTCCACACAACGAGATGTGAATTTGAGCAACTTTTAGTGGGTGGAATACCTGTATTCCTTCATCCATTATCTATCTTACAATCCTAGAAAAAAACATTTCATCGGTGATTCCTTGTTCCATGATACTTAAACACAAACCATAAAAGATTCCACCAGTTAGTGGAAGCTGATCGATCTGTTTTCAGAGAGGCAACTGGATGTTCTAGAATGGCATGGGAATCCAATTATATCCTCCTTAGCTATGACATCCTCCATACGGGAGATGGTACGGATGAGGTATATGTATAATTATGAGAGATTTGTTTTTTCGGAGAGTGTCACAGGATAGAACCAACCTCCTAGTTGGGTTATTGAAAGTAGTGAAACTCTACACTTATGTGGATGAATATGGGTGCGTTTAGATATACGAGAAGAGGAGATTATGGAAACACATTCCTCTATATGGGAATTTTATCCCAGCATCACTGAGATGTAATAGATGCCTGAAATCAGTACTGGTGTCTAGCTTTTGAGAAAAATATAGTTGGTTTCACCACTTAGTGTTCCACCTATTATCAAGCGAAGGAATAGCACTAGCGTCCTTCTAAACTTCTATATCTTTTCTCTATTCCAGAGTGGAAATGAAATAATGTTACCATGGATTTCATGAAAGGCTTGTCAATATCCCCTCTAGGGAGCGATATAGAATTTGTGACCTTCCACGGGCTGACCATATTTCTGTACTTCATACCAATTCAGGATTCCTTCTATGTTGATGAGATAAGGAGGCATTATATCTGATAGATCGTGTGGCTTCATAAAGTGCCCCATTTTATGGATTAATACTAAGAGACCAATTTATCTCATGATTCTGGAAAGGTTTGAAAATGATATTATGTTCATAGTTGCTCTTGGGTATAGCTTATCAACCTGAGAACAATGGGAATTCCATGAAAACAATTCGGGTGCTATAGGCTATGCTATGGGTATGTATCCTTTATTTTGGATGTTCATGGGAAAATCATATTTCTCTCGTTGAGTTTTCCTACGACACTAGCTTTAAAATAAATTATATGGCTCCATATGAGACCGTTTATGGTAGATTGTGTTGTCCACCACTATGATTGATATGGGTGGGTGAGGTGGTTCTATTAGGTCCTCATCACATTAAAGATCCATTGATGAATGTATAGTTTATTCAGAATCATATTCCTACATCTGAGTCTAGAAATAAGTCTTATACTAATCATCATCACTTACCTTTGGAGTTGGAGGTGGAAAATCTGGTTTTTATTTATGTATCACCAATATTGATTCATAGATTAATCATGTGACAGAAAAAGATATCACATTGATATGGTGGGCCCTTCAAGATAGTGGAGAGAGTTGGGATAATATCCTATCTATTTTTTACAGTAGAGGTATCGTGTAATGCATGACATCTTCCTCATATCTTGACATTGACGATATCTTGCTAACATGACTCATTTGTTTTACCCATAGGATATAAATGTGGGACTGGATGTGTCCTTCTAGGACAAATTGATACTTATTTATAATTATTGTTTGATGGATCACATTGGTATGTTAGTTACTTTTGTCTAGTTTATAGGGAATCATGGATGCATGAAAGATAAGACATATGAGTTAGAAGCTGATGTACATGTGAAGTGGATATAACTCTTTTTATATGATGTTCTTCTACCCATGGAAGTGAAACTCAGGGAAGAGTTGTCTTATGTATGGGTAGTTATAATATCTCAGCATTTTTAAATGGTATAGACCTTTAATTTTGGGATTAAATTCTTTAAAAGGCCCAAATGTTGATGCCTAAATTGTTCAAGGAGGTATCAGGTGAGCCAGGTTATATTTATGAACCAAGATCCCAAAATGGTAATAGAAAATTAGGACACATAGTTTGGTGAAACCATGTGTCCCATCATACATGGTTCCCTAAACTGTGCAGTTGCATACATTTGGTTGCATGGGGCTGTATGGTTTTCCTAAAAATGTGAGATCCTAGGAACATTCTTATTTGGACAGCTACATGACTTGGACATTGGTATTTTTATGGTTTGTGCATGGTTAGTCAAATTTGTCTCCTAACCAAGTGATTTATCACTTTTATGTTGAAACTGGAGATTTTTGGTTCACGGTTTGGCCATCTATGTTGTCGAACTCGGCACCCTTGTTTTTTTGGGTAAATTGACCAAAATTACCCCCATAATCAATTTAAAACATTTATATTTATTCCATATTATATAATGGTTATTTTCTACTCCTCTATTTTATATGAAATAAAACTAATACAAAGACCCTTTTTACGTCTGTTTTTTAGCTTTTTAAAATCAGGTTTCAAGAGACGTTATTGCGAGGGACGTTAAAAATGTGATTATTTACATCGTTTATTGAATAACAAAAGTTAAAAATGGATTTTTATCGTTTTTAATGTAGTTTTTAAACAAATGGATGTGAAATACCTTTTGGAAATGATGATAAAAATCCACTTTGTACATCGGTGTTTAAAAAAACATATGTTAAATGTTATTTTTCACGTCAGTTATTTAAAAACTGACGTGAAAAGTCATTTTTTAACGTTGATTTCTAAACAAATGATGTAAAAAATGTTTTACCATCTTGTATAAATTTCGTATTATTTTATTTGACATGTTTTAGAGCTCAAACTAAGTTTAGAATCCAAATTTATGACCATCGGAAGATTGATATGTTTTTTTAGGAAAGATCGAATGAGCCGACCGTAGAATTGTCATAGAAGAAATTTTAGAATATGAAGGAGGATTTTTCATTTAACCATGATATAAATGATTATCCATCTTTATAATAAAATAATAATCATTAAATGCTATATCAATTGAGAAAATTACTCATAAATAATATAAATCATGGAAAAATATTTGAAAATTCCATAACGAGATCGTGAAAAGAAGAAATAAAATCATGTGGAAGATAAAAAAATTTAGTCGGTGGAACGATGATGGTTGAATGAAATGATTGTAAAATGGTTTATAAATTACGAAAAAAAATCATAAAAACCATAAATCATGGATACATAATTAAAAATACCATGATGAGATTGTGGAATGAAGAAATAATTGATTCACATTGAAGATCAAAAGAGTCTTGTTGGGGGAAATATCATGGTTGAATGAAATGGTCATTAAATTAGGATATGTGTATATTGAAAACAAATAATTGATATGATTTAAGAAAACACAATATTAAAAAATTTAGGCAGCAATTGGAATTTTCGATCCCGTGATTTATAAAACATAAAATTTTTCTTTAGCGGGATATTAAAACATTCTTTCACGTCATTTTTTATGATAACCTTCATGAAAATATATTACAATTTTAACTCATTTTTCACATCTTTTATTATATATCCAATGTGAAAAATAAATTTCCATCACCTTTTCACGTCGGTTATTAAATAACCGATAAGAAAAATAAAAATTCATTACTTTTTCATGTCAGTTGATTTAATAAACAGAGTAAAAAGGTATTTTTAACATTGGTTATTTAATAACCGACGTGGAAAATGATTACAAAAATGTTGTTCATTTTTAAAACTTCGGTTTTACAGGTCATGGTGCTCAAATGGAGTTACGGATTAAGCATTATGGCGCTCTAAAATTGGCCTTCCCTAAGACTTTTTTAGAGAAGATCAACTTCTGATGACCATAACATTTGATCCGTAACTCTGTTTGAGCTCTATGACCTATCAAATCGATACATAAAAAATGAACTACATGTTTGAAACCATTTCTCACATTGTTTATTTAATAACTGGTGTGAAAATTACCTTTTAACATTAGTTATTATATAATCGACGTGAAAAAAGGTAGGAAATTTGATTTTCACGTCGGTTAATTAGAACCAAAGATAAAATGTCTATAAAATAAAATTTTCTAATCGATTATTGTATAACTAATCTGAAGAATCTTTAAAAATGGATTTTTTCATCTTGGTTATTATATAATTGACATAAAAAATCATTAAAAATTGTTCTTCATGTCGGTTATATAATAACCAACGTGATAAATCAATGTTCAAATATTTTAACCTTAGTTATAAAAAACCAACGTGAGAAAAGATGACGTTAAAAATAGTTTTTTTAATAGTTCCATCTGCTCCTCATATCATAGTTTTTTCAGATAACTCCCCCAAATGGACTCTATTTTTCTCATTATTAGATCCATATAGAAGCTATTGGTAGGTTCTTTGATCCTATTACTTATATTCGATGTTATTCTTCCCAATCATTTCTATATCATAGTGCACAATCATTTGCAAAAAATTTCAGTGAATTTGATAGTTTCTTTTATTTATTCTGATCGATCTCAAATTAAAATTCAACGTTGGATAAGGGAATCTCATTGAGGCTAAGCGATGTGGATTAGGTATTTACATTTCGTTTTGTCGCATTGTAAATAATATTTCACTGTTATTATCTCTATAGTCCTCCATAAATTACATAAAAATAACTAATAAATTGAATTTATTGGTTCCTCATTCCTATTTTGACCCCAACATATGGTGAAATCCAAATGTGGTCATTTTCCATTTCATTGTTCAACCCATTGGGTGTGACGTTTTTCTGTGGGATAGTTTTTTCATTCTTTGACTTTTTATCTACCTTGTGAGATTCTCCTTAATTATATTAATAAAATACATAATTAAATTTTGGTTAATTAGTTAGATTATTATTCTTCATTAAATTATAAAATTACATTCCATTTATTCCATACTATACACCTAACCTTGAGCTTTTTAATTATCCATATTTTATAGGTTTCAATTGAATTATATTCTTGGGAAAGCTTGTCATCTTGTGATATTAAGACACAATTGATGACATCTAGTTATAAATATGTTATTCCTTGTTCCTTATACCTCATTCCCAAACATTATTAAAATATAATTCCTTGTTTATTTGTCATATAATTGTTGTATTTAATTGTATAATTTGGTTAGATTAGTGAGAATGTGGTATTGAAAGGATTCTATGATTCCATGGGAATACATATATGTATGCTTTGCCTTGTGATGTTCCTTGATTGATTTGGATCACCTACTAGGGGTTGGGAGAGAAAATGGTTCCCAATTTACTGATTCCATGGACGAAATCGTTTCTCCCGGTTTGGATTTAGTTGTGGTAAGAGGAGTGATACATTGGATTTACATGTATGGGATCTCTATGAAGTTTTCTTTATTAGTGAGTGAATTTAGTTCCCTAGGGGAGAAACCAATGATAGACTCATGGGAATTATGGATACATCATGCCTTGGGTGCTAAATAGTCCCTTATAGGAGATACTTGGTATGGACTAAGAGTCACCCTGACTTGAGTGATATAAGGGACTTCATTAAGGGATTCCATGGATGGACATGGTGTAATTAGTTCTATAAAAGACACCTATTATAACCCATGTGATTTTTATTATGTCACCTTGGACAGGCTGAAGACTCCACCCATGGAGTTGAATATTTTTTTCTTCTTTATAAGTGGATGAGTCTTATTATATTTTTACAATGCTTTAATGATGAAATTAAAATGAGACCACCAATCCCAAGCACATTCTTGGGGTCTTCATATCATAGGTGTTGATTTATGATTCCATATGTTTACATATTATGACTTGTATAAGTATATGTTTTTAGACTCTTAGCTTTGGAGGCAGTATTCAGCATCATTTGGGTGTCTAATTAGGAAATCATATCAAGCAATTATTCATTTATTTAATTATTTCCTACACTTATCATTGCTTTGAACGTTGTGACTTAATTTATTGAATTAAATGGATTGGCTTAAACACCAAGGGTTAAGGGCTATTTAGATTGTCTATTAAACCATTCTTATTTCACCCTTGACACCCAGGTAGAAATTTATGATCTTGGGTATGGAAAAAGGGAACCATACAACTTCTGATTTTTGGTTGGTTAACAGGTTTTAGATAGAGCACAGTGTAGAGGGATGAGCTTATGCTCGAGATGCTTTAGTAAGAGTATTTTCCGTTTTCTATATTTTTCAATCATGTAGTATATACATGTATACCTTTATCCCCATGTTCTCTATGTTTTTGTAGTAGACTATATATCATTAACCTTTGTGCTTGTGTATTTATTTATCTTCTTCATGGTTACTTTTTCTTCATTCCTTGTTTCATTATTTATGATGTTGTCTAATTTAATATTTATGATTCCCCAATTTATTATCTATCATTTAGTGATATGAATTATAGGATATATTAGGAAATATTCTTCGCATAGTTATACCCAAGTAACTCATTACTAGTCAAAATCCTTTAGCATTTAGGGAAGCATGCTTGAGGTCATGTTGCCCACTGTCTCAGGGCACTATGGAGTGGAAACTGGGATTGAACGCTACATATGTTTTGTTTATTTATATGAATGTTATTGTTAGTATAATTTGAAAATAGATGATTAATTAAGATATTTTATGTTTCTAAAAGTAATTTTAATGGATATCTTTGACATTATTATTCATAGATCTTGTCTAAAATCTTGATTTTACTAATGTAGGATTAAAAAATGATTAATGGTTCAATACTAATATTGTTGGATGATTTTTGTTTAATGGATGAAAAAAATACAATGGGGGATATTTTTATAACATATAGGTTTTGAGGATCTGTGTTCCCTAAAGGGTTATTGAGTAGAATTTGGAGATTTATGAATGATCAATGTGAACTGTGTGTGATTTTTTATTTTAAAATTGTATTTTATTGTCCACACATCATCATAATTTTAAAAACATGAATAAAATATAAAATTAGTTGAATTCAAATAATTTTGATATTGTGAAGACTATTTTGAAGATATTTGATGATGATTTATTTTGAATATAATACAAATGAGATCACCCCACAATAGAGTATTGTAGGATGTGATGAGACTATGTATGGATAAATTTTTAAGTGTGACAACCAAATCACAATGGAATGATAGTAATAATGTCCTGACTTGGTTTTAAAATTGTAAATATATTTAAAGAGGTCACGTATTCCATGAATATCACACTATAGTATTTATATAATTATATTTAATCTTCAAGATACATTGTGTAGGAAACAAAGTTGTGTCACAAAGGATTTATTTTCACCATGAAGACTAACATCACACACCAATTATTGTTGATATGAAAATGGTAGTTAGATATAGAATTTAGTGCATTAAATAATAGATATAGTCATGTTACAATATCCTAGAAGAATAATTCCATAAAAGTATTTGGATGTAAACTATTTTTGGTTATATCATGGTTTCACCAAGAAACATGTGGTTTCAAAATGATTATGAAGATCACTTCACAATAGGCATGGTGAATTAATTATTAATGCCAAATTATAAATTTGAGTGACTTAGATTATGTTTCTTCAAGGGACATATATGTTCTACTAAATATCAATCCTAAATTTATTTTAATCATAGAAAAGTTAAAAATAATATGCGATATCAATCCAAAATCTCTAATTCAAGAGGGGGAAATTATATGAATTTATACTTTTAATTTTAATTATATAGTTAAAATTTAAATGATAAATGATGTTAGTGTACCATAAATGGCAGAGAAGAAGAAAAATTATATGTAGCACTTTTAGACATCAATTTTTATAGGACGGGTGATAGTGAAGAATTATTGACACTTAGAGAATAGTTCTTTCAATAGGTTATCAAATATCATTGAAGAGGAATCATAAAATGCGACGATCAAAGGGTTGATTTTGAAGAAGTTGAATTTTTGACCTTTTTTATGTCTATTAATAAGTGGATTAAAATTATTTAATAATTATATGTTCTTATACACACCACAAAAAATTATATTAATAAGTAATAATGTGTTGAGTGGTATAAAGGAATCATTGGATTGTTGTACTTCATAGTTTCAATGATCTATGAAGAGAAGATAAGAAGGTGATTTGATGAATGTTGGTTTAGAGACTCCATGTTTTATTGATAAAAACTATTCATATTATTTATTTGAATATATGAAAATAATTTATGGTTTAGTAATTCAATTTTAATAGAAATTCACAAAATCTTGTTTTCAAGGATAGACCATGCTCATTTCAATCAATTTAGTGGTCCTAATGGTTACTATATAGATGGATAATATGAGTCATTCTAACGATGTAGTCATAAATTTTAAATTAGGAAGTTCTTTCAAAACATTTTTTTTATTTTTTTGGATATATTGATAAAATGCTAAATTAATACGGTTGACATCAAATATTTTTGTGGGAAAGAATAAATATTACAAACACCTTCCTGGTCGTCATCCTAACCCGTGATGATGGTTTAATGTTTTAAGGATCATAAAATATTTTCTAAATCTGACTCAACACCCCCACAATAGTGAATACATTCTATGGGGACACACTTCATTGGAGATATTTCTATCTTCATTAGAATCTCATACATTATATATTATCTAGTAAACGTAGTCATCAGAATGTCCCTAACTCGTTCCCAAAATAAATTGTAAATGAATCTCAAAATGAATATAACAAAACCATATATCCTCTCATAAATAATAAATAAATAAACATTTCATGTATCTGGGTGTTTATTCGGGATCATTACCTAATTAGAATTTTGATTAACCACATACATTCTCATGCACTCTAAAATATCCATAGTTTTTAAAATAGAAACGTTAGTGTGAGTTTCTCTTCCTGATAAAACCATTCACCTCAAGGTCCTCTAGAAAGATGCTAAAAATTCAAACATTCAATGGAACAATTCAATATAATGGTATCAATATATACTATTACCATTGAACTAAATCAATTCTGAAGCCCTATATAGTTGACTAGGAAATTATTAATCAACAAAAATGAAACACCTGACTTATATAACACCCAAGTCTATCATAAAGTTACCAAATAGTATGTCATACTATAGATGACTCCTCATAATTTTTCCTAATATCTTATCAATATAAAAAATTATACTTGAATATATACCGTGTACATATTAAATAAATTCCAAATAATCTATAGATATTTATCCCCACATAATTTTCACATTATATATATTTATTTTATTATGTCCTAATCTCAAAAAGTGATTTGAATCCCTCTCAAAATCAATAATCCTAAAATTTAATGTGAAATATAGGAATATCTTAAATCACTTCCACAACTACCTTATTATGTATCCTATAAAGTTACTAAATATCACACATTACACAATAATATAAACACTACATTTGCTCAGGCGCACACATCACCCTATTATGACAAATCTTTCTAAGATGAAAATATTTTAAGGGATCCCTTTCTTGAGGAAGAGTAAATAAAAAATTAAAACTCTAATTATCTATTTCATATTATCTATAATGAATCCCTACATTTATCCTCTTTCATCTACCTAAATATTCACCCATAAACCCTCTAGTAAAATATAGCATACACACTTTTTGACCAACTATAAAAATGATCTCAAAAAAATAGATATTTTCACCAAATTTGTATAGTATTAAAGAAAATTTTGTCTCTCCTATGATAGAAATAATTGAAATAACCCAATATCAAAATTACCGAGCATTCTTTACCCATATCCACCCAATATCAAGGAAAATTACAGTATATATGTGAATCATTCCACATACTCTGTCATAGAATATTACCCTTATTAGAATTTTATAAACTTTTTAGATATCCCCATAATCATTATATATGGATAAATTACACATGAAATATAGTTTATAACTCATCCCTTGTTAATATTTCATATCTCTTAGAATATACTAAGATAGACCACTTGTAGAGTGTTTTTTTATCAATCCCACAACATCACATTCCTATCATTTTGGGTATCACCAAACATAAACATACTATGATTATTATATATCATATTATCTAGATAATATAGTAAAAAATATCCCTAAAATATTATTGGATGTTGAATATAAAAATATTGTGTGAAAATGGCCATAAAATATCCACCCCTATGTATTCTTTTCGTGAAATCAAAGAAAACTGTGAGAAAAGTTTTCAATAGATACTAATGAGCCTTAACTTTTAGACATTACACTGTTTGAACATTCATTTACTCCCTCTTCTTAGGATAATCCACCTAATGCTCCTTAAGACTATATATAGGTATAATTCGTCTAAAATATCTATCCCTTTTTTTGATTACTTAAAAAATAAAAATTAATAAAAAAATTTAATTCATACCTGCATACATTTCTCATACTACCAACTTATTCACTTCATAGGAAATACGATTTTAGATACCATATTTGCTTTATATTCATATAAAATCGTTATAATATCATTTCTAAAAATATATCCCATGTAATTAATGACTAATTCATCCGAAAATATCCTATTATTGTTATAAATACATTTTTGTTTGAGGCCTAAACACATAGAATAATTAATACATAATAACCAAACATCATTTTAAAACATATTCAATAAATATTTCCAACATATTTCAACAATGTTAATAAATGCATTTAATAATAAATTAAATAAATTATTAGTGGATTATAATTAATAGTTCCATATAATTTCAAAATACACACAACCATATACATGTCATGAAATATTATACGTAAAATATGATGCATGGACTCACACTCTCTAAATTCTTTGAATGATAAATAAATTAAATACAATTTCACCTTTAAAACCAATTACTAAAATAATTATTCAACCCATTACTGATAATTATATTATATCATATCCTTTTACTCCTTAGTTACTTGAACATCCATTGGAAATATGATTTCAAGTCATATGTGTAAGAACCCGATTCTTATTTTTGAGGCACGAGCTTCTTTTTTTCCTTTTCCTTATGTGTTTTTGAGAAAATATGGAAAATGGGGAGAAATCCTAAATTTTGGAAATACACGCCGTGTACTTTTCCACACGCCATGTACTTTGGCTGTGTTGGGATGAGTACACGGGGCGTGTAGCCATGCCGGCGATGAAGGGTGTAGGAACCGACTACAAGCCGTGTAGTGGTACCTTACACGCCATGTAGTCAGTCGGTAGGCTTAAACAGTAAGGCGGTGGAGCAGCCGCCAGCTGGGAAATAGTACACACCATGTACTTGAGAGTACATACCGTGTACTCATGTCGACGGTTGAATAGTATGGTGGTGCCGCCTAATGAACAGTTAAATGAAAGAAGTACACGCCATGGACTAAGAAGTACGTGCTGTTTACATTGTTTTTTCGGCTTAAAATAGGCATCAACCTCCTCATTTGGTAGAGGAGACTCTTGAACCATTTTGGAGCCAAAGGAGGAGGCCGGATCTTTGAAGATCCATCGGGCGTTCGTCTGGAATCCGTTTCGGCTTTGGACAATTTCATTGGAACCGCACGGGTAAGCCCTCTCCTCTCCTAGTACCGTTCTTACCAATTCTTCTCCCAACGTAAGTTATCTACATTTGAATGGGTTTTGTTCTTCGTCAGATCTACTCCGTTCTTGGGCGTTTCTGGAGTCGGCGTTTGGGTATAACGTTCGTTGGCGTATAAGGCAGGTGGATTAGTGTTTATTTTCCAACTGTCATGTGTTTTTGTGCGTTTCGTGCCACGAACCCATTTTGGCGTGTTGTGTGTTTGAGGCCATTTCTATATTTAATGCCTAGAATTGCATAGGTGATTAAATAGTGATAATAAAATGCTTGTTGGGATCGTTTCTTGGATCCGGAACCACCCTAGGGGTGTGTTTCACTGTTTAGCCGTTTGGCCAGGATACCCAAGGGTATGCCTTTAAAGTAGTAATCATAGAATTTCCTTGAGAGTAATTTCTTAATACTGCTTTTGACATGTTGGGTATTGCCCAATTACCTATTTATCCTGAGGGAGTTGTTGTGATTAGCCTGAGGGTGTGACTATTTTAGCCTGAGGGCGACGTTCTATTTCACCTGAGGGAAACCTTTCGTGCTTCAGGGATTGATTTCTATGCCTCAGGGAGACACTTCCTACACCTGAGGGAAATTTCTGTTACGCCTGAGGGAAATACTTGTGGGTTGGATTCTGTATAGCATGAGGGAGTGGTTCACTATATTATCCTGAGGGCAAGATACTGGTTGGCCTGAGGGCTTGGTGCTGTTGAGCACAGAACGATACTAAATTTAATGGATTCAATGAATAATAGAATGGAAAATTAATTAATAAGTTAGTTACTTTTTACTGGTTCTTACTTTATTTCATTTTACTATTGAACAGTGTTGTTGCATGCTTACACGCAGTTGGGCACAGGCCTTTATTGGGTGCCTACTGAGATATATTTCTCGCACCCTGTTTGGGTCACACTTTTTGGCCCAAAAATATTACGTTGCTTCATGTGTAGATAGGGGCAAGAGTCCATATACAGCTACTTGACTGTTTCTGCGGAGTAGGAGGGCATGGGACCGAGCCGAGGCTCGCGATGCCGCTGCCAGCTGTTTTTCTTTGTTCTCCTGTACTCCGTATTTTGTTGTAATGTATTGATGTATATCATGTTCTGGCTGTTTTCTTTAGAAAATGAAACATGTAGCATCACCATCTATATACTGCTGGTTGTATCAACTACTTTAGTTTATTTCAGTTGTGTATGTTTACGGCTTCCGCTGTCGTTGTATGTTTATTTTGTATTCAGCTGCGCTACACTTTGACAAATGAGGGAATAGTTTCCCCACTATCAGACCTGGGCCCTCGCTGCTAGTCGGGAGCCTCTTGATTTTGGGGAAATGCTCTTGAGGTCTTGTGGCGAACCGTCTTCGGGGCACCCATTGCGTGGCACCCGGGTTCGGGATGTTACAAAGTGGTATCAAAGGAGTTTCTTTTCTTTGACTTACAATTTGGAGTCATAGTCAGGGATAGGACAGAATGGTAGTTGGTAATAAGTTGTGCCCGGGCGTAGCTAACCAGTGTATAGGGAAATGCCAATTTACCTCGTGATTGCAATTTTGTTGATTTTTCAATTTTACGGTTTATATGTTTTCACCGTTGGGTGACGCACTTGGATTGTGCTGTTTATATTTTATCTGTGGGTTTTATTTATTTGCACCCTGATGAGATGAGGGTATTCCGTCTCATGCATCATAGAGGCAAATGCTAAAAATCACATGCCATGCATAGTTTCCATGCCATGTAGGTGCATTAGAGTTTGAATGTTGTTGTGATAGTTAATGTGCTAATAAAGCATGTTGTTGTGATAGCTGCTTGAAAAATACCTGCCTTGTGATATAGTGTTTGTTTTTGAGCCTGTTTATATAATGGACACAAACTTTTGTTTTTGGGGGTTATGGGACCCCATTGATCGGATTTTGGTGGATCATTGAATGTTTGTTGGTTATAACACATATAATAGGTCAAACTTTGATTCGTGGGGAGTATGGGCCTTCACGGGTCATAATTTGACACTTAGGTGTTGTTTTTCAGCATTTTCTGGGTTCCGGGGAAGTTTCTGAGGCATACTTTCCAGAAACCCAGTATACACACCATCTAGTACTTTATAAACGCCGTGTATGTTCTTTTGTTCGGGAAGAAAAATGATCTTTTTATGTACACGCCGTGTACCCCGAGTACACGCCGTGTAGTCTATTCCCGTGTCACAAACTGTGTGGGCGGTGACACAGGGTAGGGAAGGGCTTGGGTAAAACACGTCGTGTAGTTTTTGTGCACACTGTGTAGTGTGACCCGGAGTCCAGCCGTGTAACTAACAACACAGGTCAGTGAATTCCTTGACAGGACACGCCGTGTAGGGTGACCTGGGGACTCGGCCATGTAGCTAACAACACGGGTCGGTGTCACCTCTCCCTAAACACGTTGTGTACCTATGGGACACGCCATGTAGTCGGGTCTGAGGATAGACCATGTGGAGTTAGCCGTGTGGCTGGGAAACGGGACGGTGTACACGCCGTGTGTGGGTGTAACACGCCGTGTAGTGTTAAGCCAAGTAGTCGGTCGTGTCACAGACGACACGTGCAGTTGGGAAATAACACCGTACACACCGTGTAGATATTATACACATTGTGTAGTTTTGTTGAACGGAAGCCGTGTGGCTTAGCCGTGTAGAAGGACCCGAGCATGGGAAGGGAAGTCAAGTACATGTCACGTAGTCATTGTACACGCCGCGTAGTCTTGTTTTGAAAATTTTTAAATTCTTTTTTCCTCTTTTAACTTTTAGGTTCCTTCACTTTCAGTCTTAATAATCTTGAATCTGAGGTGTCCTTTTGACCTTTTAGTGTCAAGCCGCTTAGACGGCCGCGAGTTGTTCTCCAGGAGAGCGGCAATGATTATACTCCAGAGATGGTGGGACATGGGCTTCCAGTTGATCCACCAGCAGGGCCAGATGTGGTGCCAACTACAATACTGGACACAGGCGCGGAGGCACAGTTCTGTGAAGGCTTATTGCGGTTCATGCAGACCTTTCAGGGAGCACCGCAGGCTGCCACATCTATGGCCGAGCTGACGCGTATCTTTCAGCAGCATCATCCGCCTACGTTTTCAGGGGATGGTGGACCATAGACTGCAGAGTCTTGGCTAGGGTCGATGCAGACTATTTTTGAGCATCTTGAGACGCCTCCTGGGCGGAGGGTCAAGCTCACGAATTACATGTTGTGTGATTCCACCAAGAGGTGGTGGGATGTTACCACCCAATCAGATCATCACAGGGACATGGCGTGGGAAGATTTTCAGGCAGTCTTCTATGACTTCTTCTTTTGCCGAGACGCTGAGCGAAGATAGAGCTCGAGAGTTCATGAATCTGCAGTAGGGAACTATGTCGGTGATGGACTATTCTGCTCGTTTTCCAGAGCTTCATCATTTTTCACCAGTGCTGGTGGGTGATGAGACGTTGAGAGCCAAACGTTTTGAGGATGGTCTTCAGTATGAAATCGGAGCACTGGTGAATGTTTTCAGGTTTCCTACTGTACACGCGATTGTGAACCAGGTGTTGATTTCAAAGAGGAACCTACGGGAATCTTGTGGTGTGGGCCTGGGCGGTTCAGCACCAGTTGTATAATTTCTACTGTCAAGAGGAAGAGATAGATGGACTTCTCTCAGGGTGGCAGTACCAGCCAAGAAGCTTCTTTAGGTGGACTGATCAGGTTCTACCAGTTTGGGAGAGAGGGGGACAAGAGACCATAGTGTCCATTAGACCCAGTGGAGTGTCGAGCTTGCGGCAATATGGGTCATCTTCAGCGCTTTTGTAGGGCGTTTCTACTAGTGGCTAGTGAGAGGGGTTCTGTGCAGAATCCACGTGCCGGAGCAAGGCCAGTGGATTCTTACCAGTTAGGGAACTGGAATAAGTCAGTGCGTAGAGGCCGAGATGGTGTTCATGGTCGTGGTATCCAGACGCCAGGATCTCAGAGGCAACTGGGTAGGATAGCTCAGAGTAGCCAGGCTGTGTCACAGGGCCGCGGCACTGGGCAGGCATATGCAGTGCAGCAGACCCAGCAGGAGCAGGATCCCGAACCTTCTACAGTCAGAGGTACTATTCTAGTAGCTTCTATCTTGTCTTCAGTACTTTTGGATATGGGTGCTATGCATAGTTTCATATCTGTACCCGTTGTGGAGAGCCTTGGGCTCTGTGTTTCTAACTCTTCCGATTTCATGATGCTAGACACTCCGTTGGGAACTAGGACGACTAGTGTGCGTCAGTGCATGGAGTTCCCCCTTACTGTTGGAGGGTGTCACTTCCTTTGGGACCTCTATGTCTTAGAGATGAAGAGCAATGACGTCATTCTCGGGATGGACTGGTTGGCTCCCTTTCGAGCCTTTGTAGACTGCTATCATCACAGGGTGAGTTTCATGTCACCATAGGGCGGAGAGTTTCTATACAAGGGCGAATGGGATGTTTAGGCGAGTCAAGCTGGAACAGAGCATCATGGGTGAGGTGGAGTCAAAGCCCAGATTGCGAATTTGTATCTGGATGATCATGGGACTTGTAAGAAAGTTTTCCCTCCAGTTTTTGATCGTTTCAGGGATGTCTTCTCGGAAGACTTTTCTGGTCTACCTCCGGTTCGTGAGGGGGATTTCTCTATCGATCTTGTTCCTGGAGCAGCACCGGTGTCCATTACTCCTTATAATATGGCCACAACTGAGTTGCAGGAGCTCAAGAGGTAGTTAGAGGAGTTATAGGCAAAGGGCACTATCTGACCCAGTACTTATCCTTGGGGTTCTCCGGTCATTTTTGCGAAAATGGAGGATGGTACCCTTTGACTTTGTGTGGATTATTGGAAGATGAACCAGTTGACAGTTAAGAACCGATATCCATTGCCGAGGATAGATGATCTGTTTGATCAGCTTCATGGAGCACGGGTGTTCTCAAAGATTGACTTGACATCCGGATATCATATGCTGCATGTGAGACCATCAGATATACCGCTCACAGCTTTTCGGAGTAGGTATGGTCTATATGAGTATACGGTTATGCTGTTTGGACAGACGAACGCACCATCAGTTTTCATGGATTTGATGAATCGTGTGTTTCATCCGTATCTTGATTCATTTGTGGTAGTATTCATGGACGACATCTTGGTGTACTCTCACACTCGACATGACCATGCCACCCATATTGAGATCATATTGAGTACACTGAGAGAGCACCGACTATATGCTAAGCTCTGAAAGTGCCACTTTTGGATGGACCAGATTCACATCCTGGTTCATATCATCTCAGAGGTGGGAGTTGCAGTAGACCTAGAGAAGGTGAGCGAAGTAGTTTCCTAGGAGAACCCTAAGAACGTGTTTGAGATACGAAGTTCCTTAGGGCTGGATGGTTACTACAGATGATTCATATAGGTCTTCTCCCACTTATCAGCACCGTTGACAGGTCTGACTAAGAAGAGGGTGAAGTTCGTTTGGTCGGAAGTTTGCAAGGCATCTTTTCAGGACCTAAAGGGAAGGTTGACATCATCACCAATCCTGATACTCCCAGAGCAGGGGAAGAGCTGTACAGTTTACTGTGATGCATCAAGGATTGGGCGGGGAGCCTTTTTGATGCAGGGCGACCGAGTTGTTGCGTACGGGTCTCGGTAGTAGAGGCCACATGATAGGAATTACCTGATGCATGATCTCGAGTTGGCTGCAGTTGTTCATGCGTTGCGCTGTTGGAGACACTATCTGTTGGGAGAGCATTTTGTGGTTTTCACCGACCATAAAAGCCTCAAGTATATCTTTACTCAGCGTGACCTGAATCTGAGGCAAAGAAGGTGGGTCGAGTACCTACAGTCCTTCGATTTTGAGCTTGCCTATACACTTGGAAAAGGTAATGCAGTAGCCGATGCACTGTGAAGGAAGACTCAAATACAGGCAGTGCAGGAGGCCAGTGGTGAGTGGGAGCTCATGGCTTTGTTCTCTGAGATGCATCTGGAGGTGCATGACAGTCAGGGGTAGGCTTAGCTTTCTTCTTTGGCTGTGACATCTACTCTTTTGGACAGAGTGAGGATGAGACAACTATCTGATTCCAAAGGCATAGTCCTACAGGAGTCTGTGTCAAGTGAGGACCCTCCTCCCGGTTGGACGATAGGTGGTGATGACGTCCTGCATTTCCATGGATGAGTATAGGTTCTAGGGGATATACACGAAGAGATGATGTGAGAGATTCATGCTTCAGTTTGGGCAGTTCATCCTGGGGTTACCAATATGTACCGAGACTTGAGACGTCAGTACTGGTGGCCGGGTATGAAGAGAGAGATAGCTGGTTTTGTTACGAGGCGTTCCACCTATTAGCAGGTGAAGGCAGAGCACTAGAGGCCAGTTGGGCTATTACAACAGTTGCCCATTCCAGAGTGGAAATGGGGTGATGTCATGATGGATTTCGTGACAGGGTTACTGAGGTCACCTCGAGGCAATGATGTCGTGTGGGTTGTTGTGGACAGACTCATAAAGGTAGCTCACTTCTTGCCGATCAAGGATACCTTCAGTGTGAACGAGTTTGGAAGGATGTATATCTGAGAGATCATTTGTCTTCATGGGGTCCCTCTTTCTATCATTTCAGATAGGGATGCCTGCTTTACGTCTCGTTTCTGCAGAGTTTCCAGAGGGCGCTGGGTACACAGGTGCTTTTGAGTATAGCATACCACCCTCAGACAGATATCCAGTCAGATCGGATGATACCGGTGCTAGAGGACATGTTGCACGCATGTGTCATAGACTTTGAGGTCTCGTGGGAGAATCATATACCCTTAGTCAAGTTTTTCTATAACAATAGTTTTCAGACGACTATTGACGTGGCACCATACGAGGCTTTATATGGTAGGCCATGCCGATCACCTTTGTGCTGGTTAAAGGTAGGTGAGGCTACTTTACTAGGGCCACAACACGTACAGGAGACATCTGAGTAGGTATAGTTTATTCGAAAGCAGATGGCTACCGCATAGTCTCGTCAGAAGTCTTATGCTAATCGTCGTAGATGATCTTTGGAGTTCGTGGTCGGGGATCAGGTTTTCTTACGTGTTTTTCCGAGGCTGGGACACAAGCGGATTAGGAGACAGGGTAATCTTTCACCGAGGTATGTTGGGCCATTCGAGATTCTAGAGTGATTCGGGATTTTTTCCTATCAGTTGCAGTTACCACAACGGTATCGAGCCATGCACGACGTCTTCCATGTGTCTTCGTTGCGTCGCTACCATTCAGACCCATCACACTCCTTTCAGCCAGAGGAGTTTGAGCTTTAGCTTGATGCGTCCTTTGAGGAGAATCTGATTCGTATCGTTGACAAGATCACGAAGGTTCTCCGAGGCCAGTCAGTTCCTCTTGTACGGGTGCTATGGCAGCATGGATGAGTGTAGGATGAGACCTGGGAGTGGGAGGCCGACGTATATGCTCAGTGGCTAGAGCTATTCTGAGCTTTATCTTCTCCACCCTTAGAAGGGCAATTCGGGGACGAATTTCTATAAGGGGGGAAGTTTGTAAGAACTCGGTTCTTATTTTTGAGGCACGAGCTTCTTTTTTTCCTTTTCCTTAAGTGTTTTTGAGAAAATATGGAAAATGGGGAGAAATCCAAAATTTTGGAACTACACACCGTGTACTTTTGGTCGTGTTGGGATGAGTACACGGGGCGTGTATCCATGCCAGTTACGAAGGGTGTAGGAACTGACTACACGCCGTGTAGTGGTACCATTCACGCAGTGTAGTCAGTCAGCATGCTTAAACAGTAAGGCGGTGGAGCAGCCACTAGCTAGGCGACAGTACACGCCGTGTACTCGAGAGTACATGTCGTGTACTCATGTCGACAGTTGAACAGTATCGAAGTGCCACCAAATGAACAGTTAAATGAAAGAAGTACATGACGTGTACTCAGAAGTACACGCTGTGTACTTTGTTTTTTCGGCTTAAAATAAGGAGCAGCCTCCTCATTTGGCAAAGGAGACTCTTGAACCATTTGGGAGCCAAAGGAAGAGGCTGGATCTTTGAAGATCCACCAAGAGTTCGTCTGGAATCCATTTCGGCTTCGGATGATTTCGTTGGAACCACAAGGGTATTCCATCTCCTCTCTTGGTACCGTTCTTACCAATTCTTCTCCAAACGTAGGTAATTTACATTTTAATGGGTTTTGTTCTTCATCAGATCTACGCCGTTCTTGGGTGTTTCTGGAGTCGGTATTCAGGTATAACGTTCGTTGGCGTATAAGGTAGGTGGCTTAGTGTTTATTTCCCAACTGTCATGTGTTTTTGTGGGTTTTGTGCCACGGACCCTTGTTGGGGTGTCGTATGGCTGAGGTCGTTGCTATATTTAATGCCTAGAATTCCATAGGTGATTAAATTGTGATAATAAAATGCTGGTTGGGATCGTTGCTTGGATTCAGAACCACACCAGGGGTGTGTTTCACTGTTTAGCCGTTGGCCCAGATACCCGAGGGTATGCCTTTAAAATAGTAATCATAGAATAGACTTGAGAGGAATTTATTGTTACTGATTTTGACATGTTTGGAATGGCCCGTTTACCTATTTATCCTTAGGGCGTTTTAGTGATTAGCCTGAGGGCGTGACTACTTTTTCCAGAGGGCGACATTTTATTTCACATGAGGGCAACCTTTCGTGCCTGAGGGCTTGACTTCTGTGCCTGAGGGCGACACTTTCTACGCCTGAGGGCAATTTCTATTACGCCTGGGGACAATACCTGCGGGTTGGATTCTGTATAGCCTGAGGGCATGGTTCACTATATTAGCCTGAGGGCATGATACTGGTTGGCCTGAGGGCTTGGTGCTATTGATCGCAGAACGATACTAAATTTAATGGATTAAATGAATAATTAAATGGAAACTTAATTGTTAAGTTAGTTACTTTTTAGTACTGCTTTCATTATTGCATTTTACTATTGCACACTGTTGTTGCATGCTTACACGCAGTTGGGCACGAGCCTTTGGTGGGTTCCTACTGAGATATATTTCTCACACCCTGTTTGAGTCACGCTTTTCGGCCCAAACAGATTATGTTGCTGTAGGTGTAGATAGGGGCAAGAGTCCCTATATAGTTACTTGATTGTTGCTGAGGAGTAGGAGGGAATGGGACCGAGCCTAGGCTCGCGATGCCACTGCCAGCTATTTTTCTTTGTGTTTTTGTACTCCGTATTTTGTTTTACTGTATTGATATATAACATGTTCTGGCTATTTTCTTAGAACTTGAAACATGTAGCATTATCATCTATATACTGCTGGTTGTATCCACTACTGTAGTTTATTTCAGTTCTGTATGTCTACTACTTCCGCTGTGGTTGTATGTTTATTTTGTATTCTGCTATGCTACACATTGACAAATGAGGGCATAGTTTCCCCACAATCAGACCTGGGCCCTCGCTGCATGTAGGCAGCCTCTAGCGTTTGGGGAAATGCGCTTGAGGTCTTGTGGCGAACCGGAATCGGGGCACCCATTGCGTGGCACCCATTGCGTGGCACCCGGGTCTGGGATGTTACAATAAGTACCAATTTAATCCTAAATTATTAAAGTCATATCTCATACATTTCAATGTCAAAAATATTTAAAAAATTTAAAAAATAAGGAAAATGAACATAATTTTGTAATACTCAAGCCTTGTGTCAATCCAACCAACCTGAATAGTGGGTGTTTTATGAACATATGTTCATTCCTTAATCACTAGAGGATATAAACTAGTTATTATGGTTTTAGAGTGTTTTCAAGGGTGATTTAATTTCAATATCATACACCAATCAAAATAAGATAATAATTATTATATACGTAGTATTTTACATATAAATATTCAATAAAAAACAATGAATCAAAATGGAAGACCAATAATGACATAATAATATCATTCCCAAAATATAGATATCCATGTCTTTCTGACTCATATATATCATATATCATATGAAAAAGGATCTCTCTATGGGTTTATCAAACATAAAAAAGCCCCAATATATATATATATATATCATAGATACACTGGGTATCAATAAACTTGTCAATGTAACCAACCACATCCATCCACCAGTAGAACCATGCCCTTACCAACATAAAAAACATGAATTTTTTATGCACATTAAATGTTTACATATAATTTGTGTGTACAATGAATTAGTAAAATAGAACCAATTAGCCCCATAAGTCTAATATAATTAATTATTCTTGAATATGGTAGTATATAAATAAATATTAATCCATGATCATAAAACAATTTATAATAAACGATAAAATGGAGTCTTTATCTACTTACCAGGACACTATCGCTCTCAACCAAACCTAATTCATCCAATGTTGTTATAATATGGTGAATATAAAATTATAAAAAATTTATCATATTTGATACCATGGAAAAACATCGTTATAATAATAAAAATTAAAGACACAACATAACACAGTCGATCACATGGAATACATAGCCACAATAATATCATAATGTAAACTCAAACATCAAATTATTTATCACATATCGAAGAGTTATCATAGTGGCACATGGTTTCTACAATGTAAATGTAGTTCTGAAATATCACATAGTTTTCTATATCCCAATGGAATGAAAACATAACAAATTTGACACCCATATCCTCAAGGGTCATGAAATCACAAAACTAAGTCATGTGAACCATTTAATCCATATTTAATTCTATGTTTTACAATAAAACATTTCCTAACCATGGAATCTAATTTTCATATCATCTCATTCATGGTTTCGAAGTATAACATTGGTTCCTATATGATTATATAGTAACTTTTTAGTTTTTTTATCATTAATATCCCATAATCATATTTGTATTCATTAAGGTAGAATATGAACAAAAATAATATGAAAATGAAATAAAATAAAATTTCAGCATATAACCGAATAATACAGTAATCATAAACCGTTGAACTCATTTCAAAAGTATATTTCATACTATAAATTATCATCTACATAGTGACTTCAATATTAATTCATACTTTACCCATAATAACCAATGTGTATCACTATTTTCAATCTCATTAAACAAGAAAATTAATTCAATAATTTTCTAGATCTTTGAATACCACAATTGGATTTCAATTTATAATTAACTCTTTTAGGTCAAATATATGATAATTGAAATAGATTTACAACAAATAGTGGTATCACATGTGGAATTTCTTCCCCCATCATAGTTTGTAATGTGGTTTAGTTAATTAATTTATATAAATTCTAGTTTCCTTATTCAGTACCTTTTCTCAATTTTATATTAATTTTTGTAAACAAAAACCCAAAATGAACATAAAATAATTTCATATAATGGGGTTCTATGAAATGTATCCTTTAATTAATTCAATAAAAATTAATAATAAAAAATAGATTAATATGAATAAAGAGAAGAAAATACTCAGTTTTACATTATTATGAAATTTAGATGAAATATCATGAAATAATGATGGAAACCAAATATGTGTGTATATATATAGCCTTAAATTACATTAAAATATATAAACCCTTTAAAATTTATGCTTCTAAAATATGTCACGAAATTATAAGTCAAGAACAAGAATTTTCTAAAAAGCGAGAAGATTAAATTAATGAATATGTACAAGCATCTACTATTTAAATAATTGAAAAGAAACAAAATATATAATTTCATCCAAAAAATACCTAAAATTAATCCACTTAAAAAATAGTAGTCACCAACCATCATAATCCTTGTTGTCTTCACTGAATCCTATTGATTGACTAAACTGTTGATACATTATCACTAGAACTCATGTGGATGAAAATTGGAACTATTTTTCATATACATTTATTCATTGTATTTTTATGATGAAAATAATTTTAATATTCTAATTTTTTTTGTCTCTAATAAATTTTATGTAGACTAAAGAAATTAATGAATTATATAAAATTGTAGAAAAATGAATTAAACCAAGATAAAATTATGTAATATTTATAATTATATTTTCCTTAACATACCATTGAAATTTAAGAAAATTCACCAGAACCATATAAGGATAGAAATTATATATAAAGAAAAATAATGAACAGTGAAACATGATATGGTATGAATTAGAAAACTATTTTTTAAAATATTATAGTTTAAGGTTCAAAATAAGTTATCTGAAAACATATATTTTCATTATCTCTTCATGAAAATAATTGAATTCAAATAAAATATAGATTATATACCTAATAATCTCCTTAGGGATACTCATAGCCAGGTGATAAGAGGTGACTTAATCATATTTGGTTTCACATGATTAAAATCAAGTCACTTTTAGTTATACATAGGAAACCTTTTCTACATTGCATCAAACCAAATGGTCGATGATTTAGTTTTATAAATATATATTTTTATATATCATAGCATATTGAAGTTATATTTTTAACTCTTTTGATCCCATTTATCTTCTAAATCCATCTTTTGCATTTGTTTACATAGAATATTAGTGAGTTTTAATTACATTACTGTCATTTATTTATTTATTTCACGATATATAAATTATAATTTATGTATTCATTTCTCACCCCACACATATAAATTGTATGAAATCAGTATAAATTCAATATAATTTTTTTCAGCCTTTATGTATGTTTGCGGGGTCGAAAAATCCTCTTGAGGGAAAATTGAGGGCACATGCTGGTAAAGGAGAATCATCCATGTATCAAATTTACCATTGAATGTTTGGGGGAATCCTACCATAATTCATGTGGTGGTATAGTGGAAACTGTATGTTCTCATAGGACTCCTCTATGGGTGAACATAAAGCCCAGTAGGCCATCATAGTTCTTTTGGAAGCTGAATGAATTTTGGGTGGGGCCTAATTTGTTTTTTAATGAAATTTAAATTTAATTAATTTAAATGGTCTCAATGTGAAATAAATATGGGTTTTCACCTCCTTAAATATTGTAAAATAAGTGAACCCATCCTTTTTACTCTATTTATTATTACTCCATATATAGTAGGATATCTCTCATGTGAACACTGATATTATGTTGGATCATTTGGTTGGGTTAAAACTGGTATGGTTAGATGTCCTATTTCTTTATTTAATAGGTTTCCCAATTTCTTCACCACACATCAGTATTTATGTCCATATTTGGGGAAGGTTATTCTATAAAATGTAAAATTATTGAGTTCAATCTCGATGGTGTTTTCTAACAACCAGAACACTACTAATCCCTAGTAGGATTCTCATTAATTCTTGATTATATTTACTAATTTTTAATGTGTCTTACAAAATTTAGGAAATGAAACATTATATGCATTCCATGGAAATTTAATTTAATTTAGTTATTCCTTTTATGAAATTAATCCTTACTACTATAGCTATGAGAGATAACATGAGTAGTGGGTATCAGCACCATGGTAACCATTGGCCATTCTATATTTGAAATTTTTATCAAATCCAAACTCTAGACCAAAATATAGTGACATATTCTAGTTATTTGACCCAAAGATCCATGTTTTGTGTTTTTATAGGCCTGGAAAGGATTGGCTTGACAACAAGATATGTTAAGGGTGTTTCAGGTTAGGAATGGGATGATGTGCGAGTTATAGACATGGGAACATATACATTGATGTGTTTATTAATTATAATTTCATTATACTTGTATAGAATGATAAATAATTCATCTTTATGTCTTCTTGATATATTGACGGTGTCGTACCCACCTGAATCCTACTAGTGGTGGGGCATCGTCCACCCTTTCTATTTTTGTGATGTCTCATCCACCCAGCACGAGGCGGTGATCTATTAATACCCAATAGGTTAATTAAATTATATAACATCATTTACTAATAGATTCCATGTCGGTGTTATATCATCTATATTTTGATTTTTATTGGAGGGTCTTCATATACCAATGATAGTTATCTTAATGGTACATCATTTACTTAGGTACTTATATCAGTGGCATATTTTCAACCATGGAATTGATGTTCGTTGTAAATTAACCACATTGATATTGATATATATAGTACATTTTCAACTTATAAAAATTAACATGATGGTTCATCATTCATATAAAGTCTTTTATCGACGGTATACCATCCAACTTGAAGGGGATATGTGTAGTACATTTTCCACCTGGGGGATATCTATCTATGGTGCATTGTCCACTTAGAGAAAATGTTTTTGTTATGTAAAAATCTATGTGTTAGTGATTCCTCATTTATAAAGAGATGCCTTATTCACCCTTAATCATGGATTTTTAATGGATCATTCGTCTATTTTGGTTGTGATGGTAATAGATATTTTAATTAATATATAAGATTTTCATATTATATTCACTATTTATATGATATAAGGAGTGATATATAATTCAACCTCTATATGTGTTCAATGCATGGGTATTTCATCCCATGTTTTCACTAAACAAAGTAGTTGTGGTAACATATTGTCTTTTTTAGCATTACATGATATGATAGGTTATTCATTATTACTTTATTGTAATTCTATATCAATCACATACATGCATTTACTTTATATTAATAGGGACATTATTAGTGGTAGCCTATTGAGTTATATGCGTACCCTGATCAAGTGCCCTAGTACCCAGGAAAACATCATTTTTCAAGACCCAAGTAAGGAAAAGGTTCCAATAGTTATAAATGGTTGATAATTTGAAGCTCATTTAGATATAGAAGATGGGATTGATCTAGTAATCATGACCAAATTTTTGGTTATCTATAATATTGTTTAATTTTATTTTATAAAATTTGTATATGATATAAATATGTGAGATCCTCTTACCACTACCATTAATTTTCTAAAATGTGTAGTGGTTCATTTTTTTTAAATGTTGTTATTATTTACCATTGGTTGGAATTTTACACTAATTTATATTGATCTGTTTCTATATATTTTGATGAATGATTATTAATATTGATTTTTATTTTTTAGTTATTTTATTCCAAAAATATAGTTGTTTCCCTAGTTCATGTCAAACCTCCCTTCTCTTCGATGTCCTCTGGAATACTGGGGGTCATCTAAAGTTGTGTGGAACTCAGTTCAGTCAAATCAATGGTGAACCTTATCTAGAATATTGTAATGTGGTATCATACCGTTGTATTTAATCTATATTTATAGGAGGATACGGTAAATATAATATATGGTGTTTTTATAGATTGTTAGGGATCTTTTTTCTAGGAGCACATAACCCAAGTACAAGGAAACTCCATTTTTCTATGAATGAGAATAATCTTTTAGTTTTCACTATTATTGTTGTAATTTTTTTCTACATATGATACCATTTTTTATTGATATATTGTTTATGTGAAGCCAATTTTAACCTATCAACCCTTCATTGTTTTGGCTATCTGCAATAAAGTGTATCTTTACACTCGGGTCAAATCCATGGTGATGGTAATATTTTTATATTTTACTTTTTTATCTTTTGTGTGGGGGTTTGGTTTTCATAGCATAATTAAATTGACTGGATGATAAAATTTGATTTAGATATTTTTTAAGTGTTGGGGTGATTTTATTATTGGGGATACAATCTTATGATATCCTTGAAATTTTCAGAACAATTCATTAAAATTACATCCACTTAATAAGATTATTTTGATAGAAATTCCAATTTCTTATTTAATATAATCTTCAAAAGAGGGTTCTAATCTTTATTAATTATCAATTATTGAAGGTTCAATATTTAATGAAACTATATGTAATTTACATTCTAATATTCCATGTAATATACATGTCAAACAATACATATCAATATTCCATATTGTATCCTATTTCGCATAGATTTTGTTCATTGAAATAATGTCAATCGAGTGAAATGTATCAATTACAAAAATACCCAAATTATGACTCACCGCATTGTATGATTTACACATCCATTAATTTGTTTATAAACATATTTCGGATTATTATGATGATTGTATAAATGAATAAAGAATTATATGAGAAAAATTATTCTTCCACAAACATGCACACCAAAAGGGAGGTAATTTCTTATTTTGATTTAATATGAAAGAAAATGAAGGGAATCATTTTCATCATGATTTAAAAATAATTCAGAACATTAAAATTACAAAATAAGGTGTGGATGATGATATGTTATATTGAAGATTAAATATTCCTTAAAATTGAAATGAAATTACAATCACACTTAGACAATTACAATTTTGAAAACGTAGAAAACATGAATGCATGCACATGATGAATGGTTCCTGAAGAAGAATCATGAGTTTCAAAGGACTTGTTAGGCTGTTGTAAAGGCTTTCTTCATCCCAATGTATCCTCAAATGTTCTAAAATTCCAGCATATTGAATGTAGAATAAGGGGAAAATTTTATAGACAATTGTGGTGGACTATTATCCATATATAAATTCCCATCAATTTGGATTTGCAATTTCACCATTTTAACTTTTGAATACCAAGATATATTATGATGTCTTTAGAAAACCATGAGTCGTTGTCCATATATATCCATAATTATTCAATGGCCTATATGTGAATGGGTTTTAGATAATAAAGAATCCCTAAAATCCAAAAAAAAAAAATTTAAACGTGGGTACCTATATCTTGAATTACTCTATAAAAAATCATATCTCAATTTTAATTCCATATTGGAAAAAACAAGAAATATGGGATACTTTTAAATCTCTCATATAGTTGTATTCTTCGACTCCATGCATCAATTGGGCCACTAATTTTTTAATTTTAGACACAAAATGTTTATACAAGATGTATATAGATATCCTAGAATACATTATGGAGTCTCATAAAATTCTTGATTTTTATATTATAATTTAATTTAAATCAATATTGTTTTTAATTTATATTCTAAACATATATAAATATCATTATTAAAATTCATTAAATTATAATGTAGAATAATTTAACTTTATGGTCATTCAATATAAAAATCTAGAATAATTTAACTACATTATAATTTAATGAATTTTAATAATTCTCTTTATAAATGTTTATGATCAAAACCTGAGCATTTAATGGAAATTAATCATTTTTAAGAAGAAAAAATCTGATGGATGTAATGGATAATATTTAATGAATATGTAATATAAAATCACCCAAAAATAAAATAATCTATTTCCAAAGTCACATGTACCCAAAAACATTACGAAATCATTTTTTAAAACCAATAAATATTAAAAAAAAAATTATTTAATAAATATGTGGAGGACAATGCTAAATCACTCATTCGTAATGATTTACATCATAAATTTTTACAAATAATATGTGCTAATAAAATTAATTTTTAAATATAATAATTGTAATTAAAAATTTGGTCACATAAACATACTATTCTCATTATGATTTAAATTTATTCAGGCATATTCATTCATTTTCCATCAAAATTACATAATAATGTTTGTAATAGATCTCAGCATCCATTCCTAATCCTAATGTACACAAGAATCAGGTGGTCTTTCTTCAGGATTTTGCAGGACCCTGGGACACCCTGAGAGGGGAGGGGTGAATCAGGGTGTAAAGACCCGTAAATTTCAGGGAAATATTTTTTCTTAATTTTCTTTGGAATTTTACAAGAGCGCAGTTTCTGACGGCACCTGATTCCGAGGCTCGGTGTGCCCGGAATCATTTTCCGAAGTTTGGCTCGGGTACGTTCAGTGAACGGACGAGCGGGTTTTTCTAACTTTTGAACTGGTGCCCGGAATTGAATTCTGAGGGCACCGATGAAATCACAGCGCCGGTATTCGCTTAGAAACGCCTCTTCCGGAGTTGTGTTTTCTCGGGTGTGGTTTTTAATTTTCGGGCTTAAAGTTAAGAAATGAAATAATTTTATGACAACTTTATTTTATTTCACTTAAGCCACTTGGAAGCCACTTTAAGCCACTTAAAGACGGCTTAAACTGGGTTGATCCGGATAGGATACTATCCAGAAATATCCTACCCCCTTGGTAGGATATTTGTGAGGTGGGGTCCGCACGAGCCCGGCCGTTTCTTTCCGCTAAGTAACGCACCCGCGAAAACCCGCCATTATGAAAGTCAACTGATGCGTTTTCTTAATTTCTTAACATAACATTTAATTGGGTGGTTTATTTCGTAAATTAAATGAGCTATTTCTTTTGTTGAATTAATTCATCGAATTGATGGGTCGTTACTTACCCTTTTCGTGTGTTGGCATAATAATAAAATAAGGCCAACCTATCTTTTGGAGGATTACTCGTTGAGAGAGAATCCTTGAACCTTCATCCTTCTTCACGAAGAACGCAAAGAACGCGAAGAACGCCGAACCCGGAAATCGACGACGCGACGTCGTGATCCGCGACGCCGACATTCCCTTCCCGCAACGTTCTTCTGCGACGACTCTTCCTCCGCGATGGATCTTCGATCGGCTGCTTGAGGTAAGAGTCTCGGACTTTCTTTTTAATCTCCTTCGTGGTTCTTTACCAAAACACGGATTTAATTAATTAAATTAAATCTGCTGTTTCATGGTCCGCTGAGTTCCCCGACTCAACGTCGTGTTCTGCGATGACACGACGCCCTTCCGCGATGATGCGACGATCTTTACCTCCCGCGACGAGCAATTCCACGAAGAACGCTCAGGCGCGACGACTACGAGGTAGGGATTTTATTTTGGATTTACCCCTTTTTATATTCCCGTAAATGTATCTTTAAAAGGGTAAAGAACTGGTTGTGAACAATTTTAAATTTATTAAAATTGTTGTTTCCGTTCAAATAAGGAACCCGTTTTATGAAACAATTTTATTTCATTAAAAATTGTTTCGGATATGCGTTCATGTGTTGAACATTAATTTATCCCATTGTTTATATCTAACGCAGAGGGTGCGGGACAAACGACCACGGCCCGACAACCCTCATTCGTTCTTCGTTCTTGTGCGGATTTGGCGGGCGATGATAGAACGTGCTGCAACGGATGTTTGGTGATCCCGCAGTGAAGAACGAGTCCCGGGAGAAGCAACGGCGCAGAAATGAAGAAAAAAGGGCCACCGGAAAGACTCCGGCGGCCCGCGGAAGCCGGCGGCGGCGCGGGTCGCTGGCACGGCGGCGCTCGGCGCGCCGCCGGACAAGGCCGCCGTGGCACCGGCTGCAGCGGCGGTGCTCGCGGGACGCGGCTGAAGCCGCGTACGGCGCCAGGAGACACCCCGCGGGTGTCCAGCGGGTGTCATGCGGGGGCGGCGGCACCCCCCGCGTCACCCGGGAAGCGGCTTCAGCCGCGTCCGATTGGCTGGCCGACACCCAGCGGGTGTCGCAGGGGTGTCACGCGGGGCGGCGGATCCCCCCGCGTCGGGCCACTCGGCCGATCGGCCAAGCCGAGCTGGACCAGCCCTAGCCGAGCCAGACCGGTCCGACCGGGTCGGACCGGGGCAGACCGGGTTCGGCCGACCCAGGGGGGGTCGGGCCGGGTCGGCCCGGGCCCGGACCCCCCGTCTTCGGATGGTCTTCGTTCAAATGCTCGTAACATGAGTTACGGGCTTACAAACGACTCACCGTCAACGGCAACGCGATCCTTGGATCGAGACGGCCATTTCGGTATATCGCACTCAAGGTTTCGGAACACTTTGGGATTGGCCGGGTTGGTTCATACACGAATCCAACCGGGCCCTCGGAGCGGAAACGCTCATATCTTGAGCCACGGACGTCCGATTGGCGTGTCACCAGTTTTTTTGTTTTCCTCTATCTGAGAAGGATCTTTTGGCATACTCCGCCCGAGGTTTGGACGCATGTGGAGTACGGTCGGGTTGGTTTTTCCTTAGAAACCAACCGGGCCCCTGGGACGAAAAAGCCAATAACTCTCAGACCGGGCGTCCGATTGACGCGCCGTCTACGACGTTGAGTTTCTGTTGGCGATATGGAAACTTTGGATACATCAACTTCGGTCTTTGTGAAAGTTGATGTATCGGCCTCTCGGCTCGTGGAGCGGACCCTCCTGGATGAGCTTGCTATGTGCGGGAACCCTAGAGCTGGCTGCGACTGCTTCTTCGACAGTGACGACTGTGCAGAGATCCTCCATGGACTCCGACGACGACCGTGCAGAGATCCTCAGTGGACTACGGCGACGACTGTGCAGAGATCCTCAGTGGACTGCGACGACTACTGCACTCAGCGATCCTCCGTGGATCAGTGCTACAGGTCCTGTGTGGGCCCGGTCCTGTGTGGGCGCGAACCTATGTGGGTCTGATCCTGTGTGGGTCAGCGCTCAGCGGTTCTGTGTGAGTCAGCGCCTACAGGTCCTTTGTGGGCATGATCCTGTGTGGGTCATTGTGGGGGTTAGTTACCTATCGATCCTTCGTGGGTCCGATGAATTAGATGGATTAGTGATCATATTTATCGTCATCCGAAGAAGTATACCTGTGTGAGATGAATCTTCTGTTTACTCCTTTGTGGATTGTGTTGTGCTATCCTGTGTGGATTTACTGTTTACTCTCCTTTCTGGATTGTGTTGAGCTATCCTATGTGGATTTACTATTTACTCTCCTTTGTGGATTGTGTTGAGTTATCCTGTGTGGGTATATATTTTTCTTTCCTGTGTGGACTGGGTTGTGCTTGGGCTCGGACGTTGGAGTCGAACGGGAATTGATGACTTATGTATATGTATGGGCATATGCCTAAGCCGTGTCAGATGTTACTTCGTGATTGTATCCTTTCTTTGTGGATTATCCTTTGTGGATTTCGGGAGACCTTCGAGGGTCTCTGGGTCCCTACTGAGTAGCTTATACTCACCCCTACACGGGTTATGCCCGCACTTCGTGGTGTTGGTTGCAGACGACGGACATTGCTGATCGTGGTGGAGGCATGCGGAGTAGGATGGTACTTGGAGGTGGACCACAAGGCGGGACGTACTCGGAGCGGTCAGGTGGACCCGAGGAGCAGTGGAGGCTATCTGTACCCACCCTTCAGGTGGGACTTCTAGAGGACGGCTCGACGCTGCAGCTTTTCCTTTCAGTTGTTGTTTTTCCCTTTCAGTTGTACTTTACAATTGGGCTTGTATTTCCGGCCCCTTTTTACTTTCAGCACAGCTTGTACAGTTTTTACATAGTGTTTACTTTTCCGCTTGCTTACTCTGTGGTGCTTGTTTACTTTTCAAAGGAAATGCCTTACCTTTTTGTTGGGATTTACACCTTGGTGCTAGTCGCCAGCCCCTAGCCTATGGAAGGCGGGCTTGGGGTAGTCACGGCATGGGCCCCGAGGGCGGGTCGTGACAAATTGGTATCAGAGGGGTCGGTTCTACCGCAGACTCTGATCTTTCTTCTATGTGAAGCAATAGTGTTTAGCGTATTGAGTGTGGTTATCAGTCCAGGGAGTCCAGTGATGGTGCAGCGGCCGACGTATCCATACACCCGGACCCTGACTTCTGATTCCCGACTTAATGCACGAAAACATTGATTGCATGTGTGTTTCAAGTTTTCATTGTGATTACTTGTGTCAGCTCACCAGGTATACTTTTCTGACCGTGGCACGCTTGTTTCCATTTCAGGATGGCCTGACAATAGTAGCCAGCTAGGGTTCCGAGAGTAGAGCGCGACGACAGCCCGCCGAGTGACGAGGCCTCGGTACAGGGCTCGTTGATAGCAGAGGCACCGACAGTACCTTTACCCGCCGAGCCCCCGATGCTTCCAGCACTGGCAGCTGACGATGCACGATGCCTCGGAGCTCTGAACTTGTTCCAGCGCCAGTGACCACCCAGGTTCCGTGGGGAGACGGACCCCCAGGCAGCCGAGGACTGTCTGGAGGCGGTCGTTCGAGTTTTCAGGCTAATGAGGACACCAGCAGACCTCATGGTGATCCTCGCGGTGAGCCTACTGTACGCAACAGCAGGGCGATGGTGGAGCTTGATGCTTCATGTACATGATGAGGCCTCCCTCATCTGGACGGACTTCGAGAGCCTCTTCCGCTCAGAGTTTGTCCCGTCCACCCTCCGAGTGGTGCGCATTCAAGAGCTTCTTCAGCTGCGGCAGGGCATCTTGACGGTCGCCCATTACGCGGCGAGGTTCACCGATCATTCTCGCTACTCGACCGACATGGTACATGACCCCTTCTTCCAAGCCCGGACCTTCGAGCAGGGATTGAGACATGAGATCAGGGCGTAGTTGATCTCCCTCAGCATCCCGACCCAGGAAGGAGTGCTAGAGCGAGCCCTTCTGATCGAGAGCTTCCTAGCTGAGTCCACAGTGAGACCTACCGCAAGGCGGTAGGTGGCGGAGTCTTCGGCAGCAGGTAGCCGACAGATGACTCAGGGTTCCAGGCAGACCAGACCTTCCGGTAGACGACCTCGGTACATTGGCTCCGCAGTGCAGGGCACTCAGCGCGGAGCCAGTCTTCCGAGAGGCAGGCAGTGCTACGAGTGCGGCGGGCAGAGCCACATGGCTCGTGACTGCCTGACCCGCCGTACCGAGGGGCAGCAGACGGTGGAGGGGCCACCCAGGCAGAGGCAGAGGGTCGACAGTGGCGGTCCGCCGGGATGAGGTGGACGAGGCAGAGGAGCTGGCCGAGCAGCAGGTGGTGGGTGACGCTTTGAGGCTCTGCCACCACCACCACCAGGAGGCCCGCCCCGACCACAGGGAGCTGGCGGGCAGAGACAGGCACAGCTCCATGCGGTAGAGGCCTATGACCACGGCGCGCCAGAGATGATTCGAGGTACGATCTGTGTCTATTACACCCTTGCTGTAGTTCTGATAGACATAGGATCTAGTCACTCTTTCATAGACACTGCCCTTGTTCGGAGCTCGGAGATTTCGACAGAGCCGTTGGCTCGATCCTTACAGCTAGAGACTCTTACGAGAGAAGACTCGACGATCACGCACTGGTGCCGGCAGTGTGAGATTACTCTAGAAGGTGAGAGCTTCGGCTGGGATCTTCTTGTAGCGGCGTCGAGGCCTTACGACGTCATCTTGGGCATGGATTGGTTATCTACGGTCCATGCTCAGATTGACTGCCTTAAGCACAAGGTGCGATGTGTGCGCACCGATGGGAGCAGGTTCACCTTCACCAGCGAGAAGGGAGCCTTAGCAGCACAGGATGGACTCACGCAGAGGAAAGGGCAACCCATCACTCATCAGTTGGCTGGCCTCATCCTTGGAGCAGTTGACGTGCGGAGTCCCAGTTTTCCTGTAGCGGTGGATCAGTATGCGGGCGTCTTCCCCGACGACGTTCCAGGGCTACCTCCTCGCAGAGAGGTAGACTTTTATATTGACTTGTACCCCGAGACAGCCCCAATATCCACTCCAGCATATCGGATGGCCCCCTCCGAGCTTCGAGAGCTACAGGTACAGTTGGAGGACTTGCAGGTCAAGGGGTTCATCCGACCCAGTGTTTCACCCTGGGCTTCGCCGATTTTGTTCGCCAAGAAGGCGGACAGGAGCTTGCGACTGTGTGTCGATTATCGTCGTCTGAACCAGGTGACAGTGAGGAACAAGTATTCGCTACCGAGGATTGATAACCTCTTCGATCAGCTCAAGGGAGTACGATGGTTCCCGAAGATAGACCTCAGGTCAGGCTATCATCAGCTCAGAGTTCGAGACGAGGATGTGCAGAAGACGGTCTTCAGGTTTCAGTGTGGCCACTATGAGTTCTTGGTTATGCCTTTCGGCGTAACCAACACTCCATCAGTGTTCATGAGCCTCATGAACAGGATCTTCCAGCCATACCTCGATAGATTTGTCGTGGTCTTCATCGAAGACATTTTGGTGTACTCGACGACGGAGGAGGAGCACGCCTACCACCTGCGGGTTGTACTAGACACACTCCGAGAGCACCAGATTTATGGTAAGCTCTCGAAGTGCCAGTTCTGGTTACGTGAGGTCCACTTCTTGGGGCACATTATTTCTGAGGCGGGAGTTGCAGTGGATCCTGCGAAGATCGAGGCATTGCTAGCTTGGGAGCCTCCTAAGAGCGTGACGGAGGTGCGGAGATTCTTGGGCCTAGCCGGATACTATCGGAGATTTGTGCCAGACTTCTCCAAAGTTACGGCCTTACTCTCAGCGTTGACGAAGAAGGGGAATCCCTTCGTGTGGTCAGACAGATGTCAGTAGAGCTTCCAGGAGCTGAGGAAGAGGTTGACCAGTGCACCTATCTTGAGGTTTCCTGAGGAGGGAGTTGGATACGTAGTCTACTGCGATGCATCTGGGACCGGACTCAGGTGTATCCTGATGCAGGAGCGGGCCGTGATTACCTACAGATCACGTCAGTTGAGGCCGCATGAGCAGAACTACGCCACCCATGACCTGGAGTTGGCAGCAGTGGTCTTCGCTCTGAATACATGGCGGCACTATCTGATGGGCGAGCGCTTTACAGTCTTTTCTGACCATCAGAGTCTCAGGTACGTCTTCTCTCAGAAGGACCTGAACCTGAGACAGCGGCGATGGCTCGAGTTCCTCCAGGACTATGACTTTGAGATAGTCTATACTCCTAGGAAGCGGAACGTGGTAGCTGACGCCCTCAGCAAGAGGACGAGCATCCAGCTACTTGAGGAGGCGACAGAGCAGCTATCCGCTTTGCAGATATCCTTTGTGGATAGAGACGGAGCATCCTTCCTTCAGTATCTCACTATCTCTCCTCCACTTCTACAGCGGGTCAGAGAGGCACAGCGTGGGGACGCTGACTGTGAGACACGGCGTGTACAGATATCATCGGGACAGGCACCTGATGGTTTCTCCCTTGGAGCAGAGCACGACATCCTTTTCAAAGGACGTACCTTGGTACCAGTCGCTTTACGAGAGGAGGTGATGAGAGAGTTTCACACTTCTCCTTTGGAGGTACATCCATGAGTGGAGAAGATGTACCCGGATCTCAGACGATAGCACTGGTGTCCGGGCATGAAGAAAGTTGTGGCAGAGTTCGTTTCACGGTGCCTCACCTGCCAGCAGGTGAAGGCAGAGCATCAGGTACCAGCAGGTTTGGTACATCCCTTGGAGGTCCCAAAGTGGAAGTGGGACGGGATATATATGGACTTTGTGACTGGACTTCCACGCACTTCCAGAGGTCACGAATCCTTTTGGGTGATTGTTGACCGACTCACCAAGTCTGCACAATTCTTACCCATCCGAGAGTAGGGCTCAGTGGAGAGCATGGGGCGTCTCTACGTCTAGGAGATTGTACGACTTCACGGTGTGCCATCGACTATCGTATCCGATCGGGATGCTCGCTTTACTTCTCGGCTTTGGAAGGGGTTGCAGGAGTCGTTCGGGACGCGGCTACGTCTGAGAACCGCCTTTCACCCTCAGACGGATGGTCAGACGGAGAGGACCATTCAGACTCTCGAGGACATGCTCCGTGCATGTGTCCTCGACTTTGGTCGCAGCTGGGAGGACCACCTACCCTTGGTGGAGTTCACGTACAACAACAGCTACCACTCCACCATCGTGATGGCACCCTACGAGGCGTTGTACAACAGGCCTTGCAGATCTCCTTTGTGCTGGACTGACCCTGGGGAGTCATCACTTGTGGGGCCAGAGATGGTCCGGGCCATGACAGAGAAGGTCCAGGTCATCCAGGAGCGGATGATGATAGCACAGATCCGGCATAAGTCATATGTTGATAGGAGGCGGAGGCCACTAGAGTTCGAGGATGGCGACCACGTCTTCTTGCGGGTCTCACCTCGACGTGGTTTGCGGAGATTTGGCTGAGGCGGCAAGTTGTCTCCACGCTTCATCGGACCCTTCCAGGTCCTCAGCAGGGTTGGCGAGGTGGCTTATCGCTTGGCTCTGCCACCTCAGTTGCACCGGGTGCACGACGTCTTCCACGTATCTCAGCTGAGGAGATACGTGCATGACCCGACGCACATCATTGACTACGGGGAGCTAGACGTGGATGATGGGGTGACTTTTGCAGAGGTCCGGGTGGAGATAGAGGATCGACAGGAGTGGTTCCTACATCGGCGATCGATTCCTCTTGTGTGAATCAGATGGCAGCACGGGAACCTCCAGGAGAGCACTTGGGAGTGGGAGGCTCAGATGCGTACTCAGTACCCACATTTGTTTCCCTAGTTTATGATGTATCTTTATGGGGACGTAAAGCCCTGAGATGGGAGTAATGTAAAGACACGTAAATTTCAAGGAAATTTTTTTTCATAATTTTATTTGGAATTTTACAAGAGCGCAGTTTTTGACGGCACCAGATTCCGAGGCCCAGTGTGCCCGGAATCATTTTCCGAAGTTTGGCTCGGTTACGTTCATTGAACGGACGAGCGGGGTTTTCTAACTTTTGAACCGGTGCCCGAAATTGAATTCTGAGGGCACCGATGAAATCGCAGCGCCGGTATTCGCTTAAAAACACCTCTTCCGGAGTTGCGTTTGGTCGGGTGTGGTTTTTAATTTTCGGTCTTAAAGTTAAGAAATAAAATAATTTTACGACAACTTTATTTTATTTCACTTAAGCCACATGGAAGCCACTTGTAGCCACTTAAAGACGGCTTAAACTGGGTTGATCCGGATAGGATGCTATCCAGAAATATCCTACCCCCTTGGTAGGATATTTGTGAGGTGGGGTCCGCACGAGCCCTGCCGTTTCTTTCTGCTAAGTAACGCTCCCGCGAAAACCCGTCATTATGAAAGTCACCTGACGCGTTTTCTTAATTTCTTAACAGACCATTTAATTGGGCGGTTTATTTCGTAAATTAAATGAGCTGTTTCTTTCATTAAATTAATTCAACGAATTGATGGGTCGTTACTTACCCTTTTCCTGTGTTGGCATAATAATAAAATAAGACCAACCTATCTTTTGGAGGATTAATCGTTGAGAGAGAATCCTTGAACCTTCATCCTTCTTCACGAAGAACGCGAAGAACGCGAAGAACTCGAAGAACGCCGAACCCAGAAATCGACGACGCGACGCCGTGATCCGCGACACCGACGTTCCCTTCCCGCAACGTTCTTCTACGACGACTCTTCCTCCGCGACGGATCTTTGATCGGCTGCTTGAGGTAAGAGTCCAGGACTTTCTTTTTAATCTCCTTCGTGGTTCTTTTCCAAAACACGGATTTAATTAATTAAATTAAATCTTCTATTTCATGGTCCGTTGAGTTCGCCGACTCAATGCCGTTTTTCGCGACGACACTACGCCCTTCCGCGACGACGCGCCGATCTCCACCTCCCACGACGAGAAATTCCGCGATGAACGCTCACGCGCGACGACTACGAGGTAGGGATTTTATTTTGGATTTACCCCTTTTTATATTCCCGTAAATGTTTCTTTAAAAGGGTAAAGAACTGGTTGTGAACAATTTTAAATTTATTAAAAATGTTGTTTCCGTTCAAATAAGGAACCCGTTTTATGAAACAATTTTATTTCATTAAAAATTGTTTCGGATATGCATTCATGTGTTGAACTATAATTTCTCCCGTTGTTTATATCTAACTCGGAGGGTGCGGGCCAAACGAACACGGCCCGACAACCCTCCTCCATTCTTCGTTCTTGTGCGGATTTGGCGGGCGACGACGGAACGTGCCGCAACGGATGTTTGGTGATCCCGCAGTGAAGAACGAGTCTCGGGAGATGCAACGGCGCAGACAGGAAGAAAAACGGGCCACCGGAGCGACTCCGGCGGCCCGCGGAAGCCGGCGGCGGCGCGGGATAAGGGAACGGCGGCGCCCGGCGCGCCGCCGGACGAGGCCGCCGCGTCCGGCGCCAGGAGACACCCCGCGGGTGTCACGCGTGGGCGCCCCCCCCCCCCCCCCCCCCCCCCCCCGCGTCTGGTTGGCTGGCCGACACCCCGCAGGTGTCACGGTGGTGTCACGCGGGGCGGCGGCTCCCCCCACGTCGGGCCGCTCTGCCGCTCGGCCGAGCCGAGCCGGACCGGCCCTGGCCGAGCCAGACCGGTCAGACTGGGTCGGACCGAGTTCGGCCGACCCAGAGGGGGTCGGCCCGGGTCGGCCCGGGCCCGGACCCCCCGTCTTCAGACAGTCTTCGTTAAAATGCTCGTAACATCAGCTACTGGCCTCCAAACGCCTCACCGTCAGCGGAAACATGATCCTTGGATCGAGACGGTCGTTTCGGTATATCGCACTCAAGGTTTCGGAACACTTTGGGTTCGTCCGAGTTGGTTCATACACGAAACCAACTGGGCCCTCGGAGCGAAAATGCTCATATCTTGAGCCACGGATTTCTGATTGACGTGTCGTCAGTTTTGTTGTTTTCCTCTATGTGAGACGGATCTTTTGGAATACTCCGCCCGAGGTTTGGATGCAGGTGGAGTACAGTCGGGTTGGTTTTGCCTTAGAAACCAACCGGGCCCCTGGGACAAAAAAGCCAAAAACTCTCAGACTGGGCGTCCGATTGACGCGCCGTCTGTGACATTGAGTTTCTGTTGGCGATACGGAACCTTTGGATACATCAACATCAGTCTTTGTGACAGTTGATGTATCGGCCTCTCGGCTCGTGGAGCGGACCCTCCCGAAGGAGCTTGCTGTGTGCGGGAACCCTAGAGCTGGCTGCGACTGCTTCTTCGACAGTGACGACTGTGCAGAGATCCTCAGTGGATTGCGACGACTACTGCACTCAGCGATCCTACGTGGATCAGTGCTACAGGTCCTGTGTGGGCCCGGTCCTATGTGGGACCGATCCTGTGTGGGTCCGATCCTGTGTGGGTCAGCGCTCAGCGGTTCTGTGTGAGCCAGCGCCTACAGGTCCTGTGTGGGCCTGATCCTGTGTGGGTCATTGCGGGGGTTAGTTACCTATCGATCCTTCGTGGGTCCGACGACTTAAATGGATCAGTGATCATCTTTATCGTCATCCGAAGAATTATACCTTTGTGAGCTGAATCTTCTGTTTACTCTCCTTTGTGGATTGTGTTGTGCTATCCTGTGTGGATTTACTGTTTACTCTCCTTTGTGGATTGTGTTGAGCTATCCTGTGTGGATTTACTGTTTACTCTCCTTTGTGGATTGTGTTGAGCTATCCTGTGTGGGTATACGTTTTTCTTTCCTGTGTGGACTGGGTTGTGCTTGGGCTCGGACGTTGGAGCCGAACGGGAATTGATGACTTAGGTATATGTATGGGCATATTCCTAAGCTGTGTCAGATGTTACTTCGTGATTGTATCCTTCCTTTGTGAATTATCCTTTGTGGATTTCGGGAGACCATAGATGGTCTCGGGGTCCCTACTGAGTATCTTATACTCACCTCTGCACGGGCTATGCCCGCACTTCGTGGTGTTGGTTGCAGACGACGGACATCACTGATCGTGGTGGAGGCGTGCGGATCAGGACGGTACCTGGAGGTGGACCACTAGGCGGGACGTACCCGGAGCAGTCAGGTGGACCCGAGGAGTAGTGGAGGCTGTCTGTACCCACCCTTAAGGTGGGACTTCCATAGGATGGCTCGACGCTGCGGCTTTTCCTTTCAGTTGCTGTTTTTCCCTTTCAGTTGTACTTTACAGTTGGGCTTGTATTTCCGGCCCCTTTTTACTTTCAGCACAGCTTGTACAGTTTTTACTTAGTGTTTACTTTTCCGCTTTCTTACTCTGTGGTGCTTGTTTACTTTTCAAAGGCAATGCCTTCCCTTTTTGTTTGGATTTACGCCTTGGTGCTAGTCTCCAACCCCTGGCCTATGGAAGGCAGGCTTGGGGTAGTCACGACACGGGCCCTGAGGGCGGGTCGTGACACAGGGTTTCAACTTTATCTTATAATTTGATGGATCTAGTTCACATGTTGGTGGTAAAATGTTAAACATATCATATGATATTGTGTAGTAATTTAAACATTCATATGTACAGAGACAACATCGTGGTTTTACTTAGTTCACCACTAAGGGATTTTCCAAGGAGCATACACCAAAAGTGTGTTGGTCGTACCTAAATACACTATTCATTACTAGTTTTGGAATAAAAAAGTTCAGAAATAGTCACTGAATTCCATGTTCAGTAAGTGAAAAATATTTAAATAATAGAATATTTCCTCCTTTGGAACACATCCATCACCACCTTCCCCTGTTCTCTATATTATGTGAAGTCTTACTCAGTTTATCAAAATGATGTTCCCTTCAGTAAATTGGGACATATAATTTTTTCCATGATAAGGAAGTCAGTGTACTTTGATCATGGTTCATACATTATGCACTAGAAAAAAACTATTCACATAACCTTGATATTTAATACTTCCATAAACGGAGATCCCAACCTTTGAGAAGAAATCCCCCTTCGTGGAACTAAATTCCTTTTCGAAGCTCATTTAATCATCACAGAATAACCCATAATTTTTAAACTCTTTTTATCGAGATACAATATAATTGTTCAATACTATAGAAGTATTTCTTGATTCTCAATAT